>CM060326.1:46891017-46893517 GCA_030674155.1 Stramonita haemastoma | reverse complement strand
TATTGAAGAAAACAATAACAAACTAAACGGATGTGTTTGCTTGCCTTTTTCAATCCACACCTGGATAGAGAAGTCACTCGCCAAACCTCACCTCACCTCACCTCACCACACCTCACCACACCTCACCACACCTCACCTCACCTTACCTCACCTCACCTCACCTCACCTCACCACACCTCACCTCACCTCACCTCACCTCACCTCACCTCATCACACCTCACTCCACCTACCCAGCAGTCTAGTAGACCGTTGGGACACCGATAAGGATCTTGCAAAAGAACAAACTAAACGGATCTGTTTGCTTGCCTTTTTAAATCCACACCTGAATACAGGCGTCACCCACAAACCTCACCTCAACACACCTCACCTAATCTATCCCGTAGTCTAGCAGACCGTTGGGACACCAATGAGGATGTTACAGCCAGCTTCCTGAATACAAAAGTCGAAACGAACGAGAGAGAGGAGAGAGAGAGAGAGAGAGAGAGAGAGAGAGAGAGAGAGAGAGAGAGAGACAGAACAGAGAGAGAGAGAAGAGAGAGAGAGAGAGAGACAGACAGACAGACAGACAGACAGACAGACAGACGACAGACAGACAGACAGACAGACAGACAGACAGACAGACAGACACAACAACAACAACAGACAGACAGCAAGACCACACACACAAACATGAGAAACGGCACACACACACGACACACACACCACAACACTCACATCACCCACACACACACCACACACCACACACACACACCACACCACACCACACACACAACACCACACACACACACACCACACACCACACACACACACCACACCAACCATTTTTTTAAGGCAGAGAAACAGAGAAAACCCATCACATTCCTGGTAGTAATTCTTCGAGTTTTTGTTCGACATCTTGGCTAAAGGCCTGTACTATTTTTTCGCAGGTTTCTTTCATATTTTTTTCTCTCTCTTCTCTGTCTCTGTCTCTGTCTCTGTCTCGTCTCGTTGTCTCTTCTCTGTCTCTCTCTCCTCTCTTCTCTCTCTCTCTCTCTCTCTCTCTCTCTCTCTCTCTCTCTCTCTCTCTCTCTCTCTCTCTCTCTCTCTCTCTCTCTCTCTCTCTCTCTCTCTCTCTCTCTCCTCCCTCTCTCCCTCTCTCTCCTCTCTCTCTCTCTCTCTCTCTCTCTCCTCTCTCTCTCTCTCTCTCTCTCTCTCTCTCTCTTTAATCATGGTTTTCTCTATGGACCATGCCAACAGCAAATAGCAACGTCTGTTGTTTTCTTTTGTTTGTTTTCTTTGTTGTTGTTGTTTTTTCATATTTTTATCTGTCTGCAAATAGAACCCTTTTTTTATCTCTAGCATTCCAGGTTATATGTTATCATATGATATGCACAAAATATTCACCGTTTTTGTCTTTTTCCTCGTTGCATGAAATCGCACGACAAAGTGTTTTTTTCCCAAATTGTCATAATGCATGTAGAGTGTATACACACATGCGCGCGAGCACACACACACACACACACCTACACACACACACACGCACACACACACACGCACGCACGCACACACACATACACACACACTCCGCCCCCTTCCTCCCCACACCCCACATCCCCCCTCACACACACACGTAAGGTGAGAGGTACAAACAAAAAATAAATCGAAACGTAATGTATGCATCCCTTTTCAGGTTGATCTTTACTGACAAATCTTGATAATAATTTTTCTCGAGATTTTGATTTTTAACAAAACTGCAGACTAACAGAAAGACAAGCTCGCACAGAAAAATGAAACATAGAGACATTGTTGAAAAAACTTCAGCAGACTGACAAACGAACAGTCAGACGTCCAGACAAGCAGAGAATAAAAATATATAGGCCTACAGAAATAGTAGACAGGGCAGAATACTTTGGAGCACAAAGAAAGCTTTAGAAAAGTTTTTACAGTCATGTGGCATTGTTCAAAGTTCTTACTGTGTGTGTGTGTGTGTGTGTGTGTGTGTGTGTGTGTGTGTGCACGCGTGTGTTTGTGTGTGTATGTGTGTGTGTGTATGTGTGTCTGTGTCTATGTGTCTGTGTGTCTCTATGTGTGTGTATGTGCGTGCGTGCGTATGTGTGTGTGCGTGCGTGCGTGCGTGCGTGTGTGTGTGTGCATGTTTATGTGTGTGTTTGTGTGTGTTGTTCGTTCTTGTATAATATCATGTTGTCTGTTCATTATAAGTGATATTAGACAGGGAAAATATCTGCATGTGTGTGTATGCGTGTGTATGTGTGTGTGTCTGTAATGTATGTGTGTGTGTGTAATATGTGTGTGTGCATGTGAGTGTATGTATGTATGTATATAATTTTATGTGTGTGTGAGCGCGCATGCATGTGTATGTGTGTGTTTGTTCTAACATTATATTTTTTTCCTGTCTACCTCAACGCACCCCCCCACCCCACCATCGCCCGCTCCCCCCCCCCCCCCCCCCCCCTTCCACCCCGAGAATAAAAAACGAAAGATATCCAGCAAAATATGTGAA
>CM060326.1:46868517-46876017 GCA_030674155.1 Stramonita haemastoma | reverse complement strand
TCTGTCTACTTGCCTCAGCTCATACATTCTGACTTTAAAGCAGCTTATTTCATTATGCAGAACGCCTGCTGGGTATGTTCATGTTTCTATTCTGACTTTAAAGCAGCTTATTTTATTATGCAGACTGCCTGCTGGGTATGTTCATGTTTCTATTCTGACTTTAAAGCAGCTTATTTTATTATGCAGACTGCCTGCTGGGTATGTTCATGTTTCTATTCTGACTTTAAAGCAGCTTATTTCATTATGCAGAATGCCTGCTGGGTATGTTCATGTTTCTATTCTGACTTTAAAGCAGCTTATTTTATTATGCAGACTGCCTGCTGGGTATGTTCATGTTTCTATTCTGACTTTAAAGCAGCTTATTTCATTATGCAGAATGCCTGCTGGGTATGTTCATGTTTCTATTCTGACTTTAAAGCAGCTTATTTTATTATGCAGAATGTCTGCTCCATATGTTCATGTTTCTATTCTGACTTTAAAGCAGCTTTTTATTATGCAGAATGCCTGCTCCGTATGTTCATGTTTCTATTCTGACTTTAAAGCAGCTTATTTTATTATGCAAAATGCCTGCTGGGTATGTTCATGTTTCTGAAACTCACTGAACACTGATATGAATAACTGAATCTTTAATGTGCATCTTAGATCCACTGCATGTATATGCATGAAGTGAATGAAGGCGTTGGCAAATCAGCACTTGGTTAGGTTTGATGGCCAGTTGTTTCATTGCTGTTTATATCAAGTACTTGCTCATTAAGAGTTAGCTCAACATATGTAACAGGAAAATATATACAGTCATAAAACAATTGTGCACACTGTTATGATACTTGGTGGTTTTTGGCATAATATATATGATGGTTTTCTTTTCTCACAAGTATTTTGTTTAGAAACATTGGTACTAAAGGGTGTGGTGATGTAAACAAGACACAGCTAAAGAGAATGTAAGAGTGGGGTAGAAACAAATGAATACATACTATATGTGTTCGTTTACGCATGTTTTCCAGGGATTTTTAATAGCTCAAAAGTAAATAATCTCCAAACAAACATTTGAAAACAGCACAAGATAAATTTTGTACCATTAACGTAGTATGTAAGATTACATATGCAGACATACGCACACGTCCACACAAAAAAAGAAAGTTAGACAGATACAAAGAGAAATAGATCCAGACAGAGATAGCAGGAGATAGATACAGACTATCTTCTTTTTTTTCGCCCCAAATACACTGTTGCAAATCCAACATCTGGATTCCCTATCTGTGGAAGCATTACCTCCATCACACTTTTAAAAATGGAAACAAAACACCCCTACCCCTCCTGTGTGACTCACTCTAGCTGACAGCACACAGCACAGCACAGTCAAATGGAGCACAGTGTGTGGAGCTGCTGGCTGATGTGGCCCCAGCATCCCATAGAGCTCTCTCTGTGCAGTACATCCCTTTCTGATCATTTGTCAACACAGTTTTTGTTGCCAGGTAAGATGTATCTCTTCAAAGAGAGAGAGAAAGAAAGAGAGAGAGAGAGAGAGAGAGAGAGAGAGAGAGAGAGAGGAGAGAGAGAGAGAGAGAGAGAGAGAGAGAGAGAGAGAGAGGAGAGAGAGAGAGAGAGAGAGAGAGAGAGAAAGAGAGAGAGAGAGAGAGAGAAAGAGAGAGAGAGAGAGAGAGAGAGAGAGAGACAGAGACAGAGACAGAGACAGAGACAGAGACAGACAGACAGACAGACAGACAGACAGACAGACAGACAGAGACAGACAGAGACAGAGACAGAGAGACAGAGAGTGTGCGTGTGCGTGTGTGTGTGTGTGCATGTGTGTATGTATGCATGCATGCGTGTGAATGTGAGTGTGGATGTACATATGTGTGTATGTGTGTGTGCATGTGTGTGCTTGTTAATGTGTGTGTTTGTTTGTGTGTCTGTATGGGGAAAGATGGAGATCTGACAAAAGAGATTAACAACACGAGGATTTAAAATAAAAGAACATGCAAAGAGAGTAGCAAAAAAAGAGAACCTCAAAAGGGGGAGGTTGGTGAGAGAAAGAACGGAAGAGTACAGAAAGATGGAAACTCACACAGAAAGAGAAATAACAAAAAACTCACTGTGAAAGAAAAAGAGACAAACAGATAAGAAGCAAAATAAATAAGAGAGACAGATAGGCAAACAGAAGCAGAGAGAAAGACGATGACATAGGCACAGAGACAAAGCATAAAAAGAACAACCCAAACACCAACAGAAGAACACAGACAAATAAATAAACAATACTGGAGTTAGAAAACGAAACACACACAAAACAGTAACAGACACTCACACAGGTGGTGATTACAGTGATGAGGAAGACACACAGCTTTACAGCCCCACAAGTGACAGACACAGCAGGGCAGAAGTCAAGGCAATCATCCTCCCCTCAAGGGACACACACACGCCCTGTGGCTCACACACACAGGGTTAGCCATGCCTGGTGCCCATTTCCCTCTCCCCAGGTCCTCAGCATCTCTGACACCAACAGTCAAGTCTGGAACCGTTCCTCCTTCTCTGCTCTGTCTGACAGCTTCCTGCTGAGTGTACATCTCCTTTAGGCTGTGATGGAAGTGTGTGCTTGCTGCTCGAGTATTGTCGTCTATGCAGCATTGATGTTTAAGATTTTCTGCATGTGTAGGATAAGGTTATGTTATGTATAAAATGATTATGTGTTTTGTAGTTCTTTAGTGTTTGAGTCATTTGATTGATGCTCTAAGTCTCGTCAGGAGAGAAAAATGAAAATTACCATGGTACAAGTTGATTGTAATTTCGTTATACTACTGTTCCCTATGTTTTGATACCTTGTTTAGGCGGCCTGCACACACACACATACACGCACACACACACGCGCGCACGCGCACACGCGCGCACACACACATACTCACAAACACACATACATGTGCATGCACACTCACACATGCACACAAACACATGCACACATATACAAACACATATGCATACACACATGCACACACGCATACAGACAAAAATACATGTACAAGCATACACACAAAAACAAATACACAAACACACACACACACGCACGCACACACGCACGCACACACACACTCACACACACACACAGATAAAGAAATATAGAAGTGGTGTCAGAGAAGTTATAACAGAAAGGCACCCTGTTGACATAATGATGAATGGAGGTGTCATCTCCAGTTGCCCCAGATGTCTAAACCCACACACAGTGCCAAGAGTACCATCCTAGGCTGCTGCCACTACTACTGTTTTATCTACTACATTTACTGCTTGATCTACTGCTTTATCTATTGCTTCATCCACTGCTATATCTACTATTTTATCTTTTATTTTATCTTCTATTCCTCTACTGCTTTATCTTCTACTTGCTCTCCTGCTTCATCTATTGTTTCATCTACTGTTTAATATACTGCCTATGCTGCTGCTGCTACTGCTGCTGCTTATACATGTGTCAGCTAATCTCATCTCCCTTGGTGTTCTGTTCACAGCATGTGGATTTCGGGCTTTGAGTCAAAGCCAAATTGTCAGTTTAAACATCAATGGTAAATATAGTCCTCCTGATTTCCTTGGAGTAGGTAAAGCTGTAGGAAAAAGAAGGAAGAAGAACAAAATGTATAACTGTTTATTGTCAGTGACCTAGAAGTATTGAAATGTGTGTGTTGCTTTTATCAAATTCTTGCATTTGAAGCATCCATTCTACAGGTCAAAATTTTAAAATGCATAAAGCATACACTCATTTCATTTTTACACGTAGAATTTTTAAAAGGAATAGGAATACTATAATTATACCTGTTACAGATGAATATATGAAATTTTCAACATACTCATAATCATAGCACACAGGGTGAATTAAGACTCTTTGTGTCGAAAAATATATCAATAACCCAATGTATCACTACTATGGTCAGGAATTCACTCTGTCTCTCTTTGTCATACTATAGGGATTGAGATAGTAAAGAGAGAGAGAGAGAGATAGAGAAACAGAGACAGACAGAAACAGGCAGACACAAACACACACAGACAGACACAGTCAGAAAAAGACAGACACAAACACAGACAGAGAGACAGACAGAGACAGAGATAGACAGAGTGCAAATACAAACACAGACAGACACAGAGACACATACACACAGACACACAGAGGTAACCTATTACCAAGGACACCCTGTTGACCTAATGATGAGCTGAGGTGTCAGTTCCAATTATCTCAGATTACCATCATAATCTGCTGCTGCTGCTGCAGCCACTGATAAGGATAATGCTGCAATGCTTCCTAATCTAACCCCTCACCCCCCTTGGAGTACCCCATCCCCCTAGTCACAGCCAACACCATGAGCAGGAAAACATCTGTGGTGAATAATATCCTTCAGCATTAACGAAGATGCTTTCGCTATGAAAACTTCGTTCATGGGGTAGTAGTGGAGAGAAAAGAAGGAAGAAAAGGGAATATTGTAGTAATGTTTTATCTTTGTTTTATTTACCAAAGAAACGGTGACTTTCGTTGAGTTTCTTCTTTTCTCTCTCTCTCTCTCTTTCTGCAATTCCTTACGTGGCAAGTTGCTTAGTGCCTGGTCCTCTCCTGAGCTTGTAACTTATAGGTGACGCTCCACCACATAAGGAGTCGCTTTGCCCCAGAGGTCAATTTTGAGTTATTAACGCGTTGTTAATCTGCAATAAAATGGCTATACAATACAAAAATTAGACTAAAAATCGGACAATTTCATCAAAAGTTATCGCAAATTGCAATGATAGACTGCAGGAAATGTCAAAATTGACAAGTTAAGCACCATAATAGGTGGTGAGAATGAGGGCTTTGCTATTTTCAAAGCACCTTTAGAGACAAAAGGAAACAAAATTATGCCTTGATATTTAATTACAAGGTAAAATAAGTGCTATAGTTTTAAAATCAATCAAAATCTCAAAATCGAGAACCTCACCCCCACCTGCCCTTAATGGCTCCTAGTGGAAAAGTGGAAAATGTGCTAAGCGACTCATTTCGTGGTGGAGCGCCAATTAGCCGCTGGCATCAACCGACACACTCCAGCTTCAGAACAGCTTATTTCATTGTGCAGGATACATGCTGGGTATGTTCATGTTTGAGATACTCACAAAACACTGACGTGAATTATAGGATCTTTAATGTGAATAAGTCCTAGTAGGCTAGCACTTGAAGTTTGATTTGATAGGCAGTTGTCTGGTTACCGTTTATATAAAGGTTTTGCTCATAAAGGGTCAGCTTAACATAGACAAAAGGAAAAGTATATACAGTCATAAAACAAAATGATGTGCACACTGCTATGATATTTGATGTTATAAGTGGAATATGACTATTTTCCTTTATCATATAGGTTAGTTGTGGGGAAGTTCTTTTGGTACTAAAGGGTGTAGTGATGCAAACAAGACACAGTTAAAGAAAATGTAAAAAGTGGAGCAGAAACAAATGAATAGATACTTCATGTATTCATTTAAGCATGTTTTCCAGTGATTTTTCAATAGCCCAAAAGTAAAGACCAGTACATAGAGAGATCAAGACACAAACACAGAACAGCAACAAACACTCACAGAGGTGGTGATTACAGTGACGAGGAAGACACACAGCTTTACAGCCCCACAAGTGACAGACACAGCATGCAGGGCAGAAGTCCAGGCACTCCTTCCCTAAAGGGACACATACACACACACACACACACACACACACACACACACACCACACACACACACACACACACACACACACACACACACAACACACACACACACACACACACACACACGCCCTGTGGCTCACACACAGGGTCAGCAATGCCTGGTGCCCATTTCCGTCTCCCCAGGTCCTCAGCACCTCTGACACCAACAGCCAAGTCTGGAACCGTTCCTCCTTCTCTGCTCTGTCTGACAGCTTCCTGCTAAATGTACATCTCCTTTAGGCTGTGATGGAAGGGTGTGTTTGCTGCTCGAGTACTGTCTTCTATTCATCACTGTTTTAAGATTTTCTACCTATGTAAAATTTTTGTCATGTATGAAATGATTATGTGCTTTGTAAATATTCAGTGGCTAACAGATTTGATTGATGCGCGCCAGATAGTCAGGATAAAAATGATGAAAGCATTTGTGGACTGATTTTAATATCATAACATTACTGACTTCCATGCTTTGATACTTTGCTTAGAAGGCGTGTACACAAACACACAGACACACGCACACAGACATACACACACACACACACACACACACACACAGACACAGACACAGACACACACACACACATAGGTAAGGGGGGAGGGCAGATAAGTTATAACCCCCTGTTGACATAATGATGAATGGAGGTGTCATCTCCAGTTGCCCCAGATGTCTAAACCCACACACAGTGCCAACATTACCACCGTAGGCTGCTGCTTCCACTACTACTGGTTCGTCTACCGCTTCATTTACTGCTTTATCTACTGCTTCATTTACTGCTTTATCTACTGCTTCATTTACTGCTTTATCTACTGCTTCATTTACTGTTTTATCTACTGCTTTATCTACTGCTTCATTTACTGCTTTATCTACTGCTTTATCTACTGCTTCATTTACTGCTTTATCTACTGCTTTATCTACTGCTTTATCTACTGCTTTATCTACTGCTTCATTTACTGTTTTCTTTACTGCTTCAGCTACTGCTTCATCTACTGCTTCATTTACTGCTTTATCTACTGCTTCATTTACTGCTTTATCTACTGCTTCATTTACTGCTTTATCTACTGCTTCATTTACTGCTTTATCTACCACTTCATTTACTGCTTTATCTACTGCTTCATCAACTGTTTTTTTTACTGCTTCAGCTACTGCTTCATCTACTTCTTCATCTTCTGCGTTATCTACTTCTTCATCTTCTGCGTTATCTACTTCTTCATCTTCTGCGTTATCTACTTCTTCATCTTCTGCGTTATCTACTTCTTTATCTACTGCTTCATTTTCTGGTTTTTCTACTGCTTTCTCTACTGCTTTATCTCCTGATTCCTCTACTGCATTGTTTTCTGATTCCTCTACTTCTTTATCTACTGCTTTATGTATTGCTTTATTTTCTGCGTTTGTTGCAGCTTCATCAACTGCGTTTTTACTGGTTTATCTACTGCTTTATTTACTGCTTTATTTACTTTTTTAAAAACTGCTTTATCTACTGCTTTATTTGCTGCTTTATTTACTACTTTTTACTGCTTTATCGATTGCTTTATTTACTGCTCCTTTACTGCTTCATCAACTGCTTTTTTACTGTTTCATCGACTGCTTTTTTACTGCTTTATCTGTTGCTTTTTTACTGCTTTATTTACTGCTTTTTCTACTGCTTTAGTTTCTGCTTTATTTACTGCTTTATTCACTCCTTCATCAAGTGTTTCATCTACTACAGCTGCAGATGCCAGCTAACACACCTCCCTTGAAGTTCTTTTGATAACATGTGAGTTTGGGGACCGTGTGTGGAAACACAACTGTCAGTATTTAAAAATTAGGTAAATT
>CM060326.1:46856144-46861144 GCA_030674155.1 Stramonita haemastoma | reverse complement strand
GTATGTGCATGCATACTCACGGACGCGGACGAATACGTAAGCTTGCGATGCTTCTGCAGTTTGCTGCTGGAAATTTAAGTGCCGTGAACTTTGTATCCGTTATCTAAGCTTCCATCTTACTGTTTGCACTACGTGCATGTAAAATAAATTCTTTTTTATGTTTAGTTTGTTTGTTTGTTTTGCAAAAAATGCGATTCCTGAGCAGTTGATATGGTTTCAGACAGACTTAGTAAAAGTCTGTTCATCAAAAAGAAAAGAAAAAAACAGGAAAAAAAAAAACTATAAGTTCTTTGATCCGTGCGAGCAGATGTCAACCTTCACCCACCCCCACCCCCACCCCCATCCCTCCCTCAACCAGATTTTCTGTCAGCCTGCTCTCACTTCAGAGGAAGTGACGTCAGAGATTTAGAACTGCCAACCGGAAGTCGAATTGCTTGCTTACAGGTTTTGGGGTTTTTTTTTTCCTTGAGAAACTCTTTAGGAAATGTTGACTGTTGGGAGATTTCAATTACTGAATGTCATTTGGTTCTATGTGTGTGCATGAGTGTTTGCTTCTATTTGTCTGTCTGTCTGTTTGTCTGTTTCTCTGTCTCACTGTCTCACTGTCCCACTGTCTCTCTGTCTCTGTCTCTCTCTCTCTGTGTCTTTCTGTCTTTCTGTGTCTGTGTGTCTCTGTCTGTCTGTCTGTCTGTCTGTCTGTCTGTCTGTCTGTCTGTCTGTCTGTCTGTCTGTCTGTCTGTCTCTCTCTCTCTCTCTCTCTCTCTCTCTCTCTCTCTCTCCTCTCTCTCTCTCTCTCTCTCTCTCTCTCTCTCTCTCTCTCTCTCTCTCTCTCTCTCTCTCTCTCTCTCTCTCTCTCTTTTTTTTTTTTAATGTAAATACAAGGGTGTATAATTTTATACGTGAAAGTTAAATGCAGCTCTGAACTCTGAATTTGGAAGCATAGAAAAACTATGTCATCAATTGTAGCAGCATATTTACATGTTGAAAGGAATTCCAGATTTTTTGGGGGGGGTTTCATTAACAGTATTTTTTTGAAACGGTTACTGTGTCAACAAAATTTGTTTTAACGAAACCTAGTCAAAGAACTGCTCAGAAAAAGAACAAGGGTGTATGACACTGTAAGAGCATAATATCATATCACCCACCCACCCCCTAAACCACCCACCCCACCCAATCGTCTCCCTCTCTCCATCCTCTTCTCCCTGGCCTTTTCCTCCCCCTGTCCCCATCAGCCCTCTCTGCGGTGCCAATGACCTGAACGTCTGCTTGAAAGGGGAACTGTTTGCTGACATTGCCTTTTTTGGGGTGGGGGTGGATGGGGTGGGGTGGGGTGGGGTGGGGGTGTTGGATTTGAAGAAGACTGTTCAGAATGTTGGCAGATTTCATTTTGCAGTTGTCATTCTGTTCTGTCTGTGTGTGTACGCATGTCAATTTTTTTGGTCTGTTTGTCTGTTGTTGTTGTTTTTGGGTTGTTGTTGTTGCTGTCTGTTTGTTAGCCTGGTTGTCTCTTTCTATGACGCCTTGCTTTTGTGTGTGTGTGTGTGTGTGTGTGTGTGTGTGGTGTGTTTGTGTGTGTGTGTGTGTGTGTGTGTGTGTGCGCGCGCGTGCGCGCGCGCGTGTGTGTGTGTGTGTGTGTTTGTGCGTGTGTGTGTGTGTGTGTGTGTGTCTGTCTGTCTGTCTGTCTGTATCTGTGTGTGTGGTGTGTGTGTGTGTGTGTGTGTGTTGTGTGTTGTGTGTGTGTGTGTGTGTGTGTGTGTGTGTGTGTGTGTGTGTGTGTGTGTGTTCACACGCAGTCCTATGATTGGTTTTCTCCCAACTATGACATCCCATTCCTTGGCACTAGCTCGTATACTTTTCCTTTCTTTCAGCTCGTACGTAAGTTGGTGATGGGATTAAAAAAAAACCCAAACCTCAGACTATGAATCGAGGTCTTATGTGCAAATACATGCAAAAAACCTTCTTGCGCATAAGTGAAAACCTGTTCTGCTCTCCAAAAGAGTAAGCTATTGTCATCCAGTGGGAACGAATGACAAAATTTCCAAAATCACATACATACGGGGCCTGAATGTAAAAAAACCCACTTGAGTGAGTACTCCAGAATCTTCATGGGAAAGACCGGAGGTATAAAAACTGAATAAATATTATAAAGAGATATATCTGATCGCTTCGAAGTCACTGGCATGGATCTTATTTATTTATTTTATTTATTTATTCTTTTATATCGAGGATAACAGAATAAGCAATCATGTGCTTTTTTTCATCCGGTCCCCGTGTGTATGCAGTTTTGTAAATCATGTCATCTGTTCCCACCGGCACACGATGGCCTACTCTTACGAAATGCGGAACAGGATTTAACGTGTGCGCAAGATGTTCTGCGTGCGTTCGCACACGGGGCCTCGGTTTAAAGTCTCATCCGAAGGACTTTTGGGGAGAGTGGAGTCAGCACTGATGTTAACTCCAGGAAGAAAATTTCCTCGACCGGACTCGAACCCGGGTCTTCAAATTGCCAGCGCAATGTTCTGACCACTAGGCTATCCGCCCCCCCTTGACAGTACCTGGCGAATCATAGGCAGGGAATTCTCCTTTTTCTAGCTATCATCCTCTGTGACGTTCTTTCTCTGCTGTTCCCACCTCGCTCAATCAAATCTATCTCCACCAACCTTACCTAAACTTCTCACGATTAGATAGCCTAGTGGTCAAAACATTGCGCTCGCAGTTTAACAACCCGGGTTCGATTCCCTGTCGAGGAGATTTTTCCCCTGGAGTTAACATCAGTGCTGACTCCCCCCTTCCCAAAAGTCCTTCGGATGAGACTATAAACAAAGGCTCCGTGTGTGAATGCACGCAGAGCATATTGCGTACACTTTAAATCCTGTTCCGCTTTTCGTAAGAAAAAGCCATTGTGTGCCAGTGGGAACAGATGACAAGATTTACAAATCTGCATACACAAGGGGATTGGATGTAGAAAAAAAAAAAGGACATGAGTGCTTATTCCGTTATCCTTGATATAAAAGAATGAGTAAAACATAAAAGATAAAACAAAATAACGTCGCATCCTCGGGGTCAGAGGTCCACAAAGAGCTCAACAATGTCACCCTACCAGGAGTCCACCAGCCATAGGGACGATGTACTGCTGTTCTCCAAGTCGTTAACCACTGCGCCATGGCCGCTGGTAGGACTGGAAATTCTGAATTGTGATGTGGCCCAGCTCATTTGATGTAACGACCTGCCCTCCTGATAGTTCTTTTAGTATGTGCAGGTATACAGCCTATGAAGATGAGAAAATATTGATAGGGTCTATCAGAGACTCCAAAGTTAGCTCCTGTTCTCTGTCTGCCTGTGTATCTGCCTGTCTGTGTGTCTGTTTCTGAATGTCTGTCTGTCTACCCGTCTACATGTCTGTCTGTCTGTCTGTCTATCCGTCTCTCTCTCTCCCTCCCTCCTCTCTCTCTCTCTCTCTCTCTCTCTCTCTCTCTCTCTCTCTCTCTCTCTCTGTCATTTTGTATTATAAAAATGTCAATTTATTTTTTGTATGATAAAAATGTCCATTATTTTTATTGCTGGGCTAGTTGTAAGACAGACAATGACAAATAATCTTTCTCCTTTCAACTAATCAACAACAAAAAACCACCCAAAATCCAAGACATCGCAACCCCCCCCCCCCCCCCCCCCCCCCCAACAAATTCATCTCCTTGTAAGGTTCTGCAGGAATGGTGTGACAGAATGTAAACCCTCTAGGGCCAGGATCTGCTTCTTTGCTAAATGAAACGTCAGTCAGCATTTATTTCATCTTAGACATGGACAGAGAGCACGTTTGTGGATTCTCCATCATCCTAATCTCACCCTATAAGTCTCCTCTGATAACAACAGAGATCAAAGATGTCAGACAGAAGCTGGCATTTGACAGGGATTTATTTGTTCTTCTTCTCTCATTATGCAAAGGTTTAATACTAACAAAGTGAGGGACCAATAGTACCAGAGGTACATTCGTCACATCTGACAATCTTGATGGCTTAGCTGTCACTTACATTACGTGAAGATCACACATACAAGAACCAAACAAATGAAAAAGAAACGCAAGAAAAATACAACTGGAAAAGCTAGAAGACTGGACAGTAAGCGGTTTCATGTTAACAGTTTTAATTATTTTCTGCTCCTGAAAACTTACCACGTAAAACTCCACACACTAAACAATCCAAGTCTCATTCGCCTACACACTGCGCAGATGGACAATGCAGGGGTGACGCCATTTTTAATCACCCTGTCGTCTGCAGCCAGTGCTGTGGACCGGAAATCCCAGACAGCGCCATCCTACTTACATGCAGTTCTGGCGTCGGTAAGAAGACATCAATCGAACTGTGTGAGGTCACAGAGTTCAGCAACAGGGCTGGCTTCTTTCTGAGGGCTTGGTAGTCAATGTGGCAACCGAGAATATTAAGTTTTAGGGGTAGAATGGTGTTATGGGTTACATACTTATTGGCTGTCCACAACACTATGTGTGCATCTATGAGCATGCATATTATATGCTTGTGTCTGTAATTGTAAATGTGTGTATGTGTGTGTGCGCGCACATGCATGTGTGTGTGTGCTGTGTGTTTGTGTGTGCGTGCATACATGCGTGAGTGCGTGTGTGCATGCATGCAGCTCTCTCTCTCTCTCTCTCTCTCTCTCTCTCTCTCTCTCCTCTCTCTCTCTCTCTCTCTCTCTCTCTCTCTCTCTCTCTCTCTCTCTCTCTCTCTCTCTCTCTCTCTCTCTCTCTCTCTTGTTTATAATTACTTGTTGGACTTTCACTACCTTTATAATTCATCAAAACTAATATAATATTAAACAATCTTTATGGCCTTTGGTCTTTGATGTTTTGAGACAAAAAGACTAGGTATACTTTTCCTGCTGCCTAACTTTTCAATGTGAACATCTATGCTTTGGGTTAGGAAATATTGAGACCACAGATTTTCATCAAAAATGTTAATGACATGAATCTTCTAGATTATGTTTTACTA
>CM060326.1:46846144-46853644 GCA_030674155.1 Stramonita haemastoma | reverse complement strand
GTGTGTGTGTGTGTGTGTGTGTGTGTGTGCGCGCGCTCCTGCGTCTGTGTGTGTGAATTTTTTGGTTGTTTTTTCCATGGCCATTTGACACCCAGATAGAACAAAAGACAAAGGGATAAAAGATTGATTTTTTGTAGCTTAATGTTTCTTTTTATTTTACATTGTTTGCTGTTTTCATAAAACTACGTTATGTAAAAATGTTTTCAAGCATTTTTCTTACAAAATTTTAACAAGCCTATTCTCTTACTAAAGTAGCCTAACTTAAAACTTAGTCTCTGCTCTTTCAACCTTATCACGTAAAACTCCAAAGTTCAAATAAACCCAATCTCATTCGCCTACACACTGTACAGATGGACAATGCAGGGGTGACGCCATTTTTAATCACCCTGTCGTCTGCAGCCAGTGCTGTGGACCGGAAATCCCAGACAGCGCCATCCTACTTACATGCAGTTCTGGCGGCAGTAAGAAGACTTCAATCGAACCGCGTGGGATCACAGAGTTCAGCAACATTGATACTGGCTTAATGAAGGAGGGCTGGCTTTTTTCTCTATGCAGGGTAGTCAATGTGGCCACTGAGCTTATTAAAATGTTGAGGGCTTTTTTCCTTTTTCTTTTTATCATTTTCGGGGGGGGAGGGGTACATTATAGGTGTAAGCTGATTTATTTTATCTGCTCTAAAATAATGTGAAAGTATGTGTTTTTGTGCTTATGTTTGCAAAATTTGTCAACTGTGTGTGTGTGCGTAAATGTGTGTTTGTGTGCGGTGGTGTGCGTATGTGAGGATAAGTACACATGTGCATGCATGTGTGTTTGTGTATATATGTGTGAACATGCATACTGTACCATCTTATTGACCCTAAAGAATATACACAAGCACACCTGAATCACACACAAGCACATCTGAATCTCACACACTCCACCCCCACACACACACACACACACACACACACACACACACACACACACACAACAACACACACCACACCACACACACACACCACACACACACACAACACACACACCACACACACACAAACACACACACACACACACACACACACACACACACACACACACACACACACACACACAGAACTAGAAAATGCACGCAAAGAAGAAGTAGAGGAACCTAACAAAGACAATCATTTCTTCTGCGATAGAAAATGACTTCAAGTTACCAATCCATTGCAGCAATCTACACCTACAGACTTGAAAAGTATGAATCTTTTCCGAATCAGAATACGGCTACCATCATGGTGATCAAAACCGGTCACATACACAAAATATCACCATTGGTGGACTTAGGAGCTCTAGCCGATGCACGAAAAAAAAAAGAAAAAAAAAAAAAAAGGAAAAGTGTGAATATGTTTTTTTCCTTTTCCTTTTGATGTAAATGGATGATTACTTGTTTCATTAATTCATGACATTGATCAGGGGAGACAATGCACAGGAAGTGACGTCACCTGATCACCAAAGTGATGATGGGCAGTGGTGGAGGTGGGAAGGGAGAGTGTTAGGAACAATGGTGTGTTTGTCAGACACTTTGCAAGTTTGGTTTTGTAATGGCGTCTTCATTCCTTTGTTCTGTTATACTATGCTCTTTCTCTTCATGGCTGTCTCTATCTCTCTGTCTGTTTTTCTGTCTGTTTTTTCTGGGGGTTTTTTCCCTTTGTATCTTTTTCACCTCCCTTTCTCTCTTCTCCTCTCTGGAGTTTAAACGACCAGTGCTGACTCCACTCTCCCCACAAAGTCCTTCGGATGAGACTTTAAACCGAGGTCCCGTGTGCGAACGCACGCAGAACATCTTGCGCACACGTTAAATCCTGTTCGCTTTTCGTAAGAGTAGGCCATCGTGTGCCGGTGGGAACAGATGACATTTACAAAATTGCAGTACACACGGGGACTGGATGTAAAAATACACAAAGAGTCCTTATTCCATTGTCCTCGATATAAAAGAATAAATCAAATCAAATCCAATCATAGTAATCTCTGTCTCTGTCTGCCTGTCTACTCTGCTGCTCCTGTCTGCCTGTCTCTTGTGTGTTGTTGTTGTGTGTCGTGTTGTTCTGTTGTGTCTGTCTGTCTGTCTGTCTGTCTGTCTGACTCTCTCTTCTCTCTCTCTCTCTCTCTCTCTCTCTCTCTCTCTCTCTCTCTCTCTCTCTCTCTCTCTCTCTCTCTCTCTCTCTCTCTCTGCCCCCAATAGCCAATCTCTCTATCCACACCACACTTCACACAGGCACTAAAAAATCTGATCAAATCCAGAAAAGAAAATCTTCCAACCTCCCTCTCCCAACCCCTCTACCCCCACTTCTAGCCCCTCCCCTTTCCCCACCCTCTATCCTTTACGTACCTCAGTGAGAGAAAGTTCAGAGGAGAACGATGTGCATTAAAGAGTCTGAGACAGTGCTATTGGGGGAAAGGCAATACCTCCATCACCCCATTGCCGTCAGTACAGCAGGGTGACATTGGTGCTCACTGTATGTATGTGACCATGGCAGTATTGGGAGATGAGATGACTGCACTGTCTTTTATCTGTCTGATACTACTTCTGAAGTTAGGTTAGAGGATGGTTGGGGGGATGGGCGGGGGGGGGGGGGGGGGGGTGGTCTGTCTTTATGGTTGTGTCTTTGCCTGTCTGGGTTTTTTTTTTTTGCGAGTGTGATTGGTCGATTTTATTTTCGTTAAGGTGGGTGGTGGTAGTGTTGGTTGTGGGGGTTAGGGGGTGTTTCTTTTGGTTATGTTGTGATTTTTTTTCTAACTTGACTGTGTGTTCTCTATCAGTCTATTTGTCCTGTCTGTGTGTCTGTGTGTCTGTCTCTTCTGTCTCTGTCTCTCTGTCTGTCTGTCTCTGTCTGTCTGTCTGTCTGTCTTTCTCTCTCTCTCTCTCTCTCTCTCTCTCCTCTCTCTCTCTCTCTCTCTCTCTCTCTCTCTCTCTCTCTCTCTCTCTCTCTCTCTCTCTCTCTCTCAGAGCACGATTCTCTCACGGAGCCATTCTGCTATTCAGTGTCTAATCAGTTTTACAAAGTTCAACTGTAAACATTTATTTTAAATGAAATTCTTTTATTCGTTTTCAGATTTTTGTATATCTGACATGAAAATTCATAAACAGCGTTTACACGAAATTAATGACCTCACCCTGAACCTCTCCTGTCCTATCTGTAAGTGCTCAGGGAAGGATGAGGTACTTTTTGTATTCGTGAAAAGCCACATAAGATTTAAGACAGAATTTTTTTTCGTTTGTCAAAGACAATTTTGAACAGCACTCCCTTACTCATTTTTTTAAGTTCCTCTGAAAAATCTATCAAATATTGCAAAATAAGCTCTACATCTGTGATAGCCTAAAACACAGAGGCTGATACAGTGAAAACTTAGTTGGCAATACGTGAAACCCACACGCACAAGTGTGTTATACGACATCTTAAATGATGGCTATAACAAATGCTATGTTATAGTGTGATGAAATTGGGCCAGCAGCCTCACTCGTGCAAACACAGTCGTTGTTTTTGCCGTAGGCTACGTGCCGTGATGTGTGTACTTTGGATGCTTGTGCGTGTATAATAATTATGGGGGGAGAGGGGCAATTTTTTGTATTTTGGTAAGAGTTGTTGGAATTAAATCATTAGATATTTGAGTTCTCAGTCTTTGGTCTTGAATCTCTCTGTCTCTGTCTGCTTCTGTCTTCTCTGTCTTCTCTCTCTCTCTCTCTCACTCACACAGACACACAGACACACAGACACAACACCACAGACACACACGACACAGACACACACACACACACACACACACACACACACACACACACACACACACACACACACACACACACACACTCGATTAACCTCCTCATTCACTTACTCAAAGCCCCTCAACATAAGCAAATATTGCAATATATACCATCCGAACTCCAAAACATTACTGATTTAAAAGACTAGTACACATCTAAAAAATAATTCAAACAAATCCTCACCGTTAACATTTCAGATTTTCCTTAGAAGTCTCATTATTTCCTATAACACGAATTTTATGAAAAGGAAAGAGAAAGAACAGATCTTGCTGACCTGATTGATTTGCATAATGTTGGATTTGCCCTTTGGTTTTTACATGGGCCCCGAGGGATATGCCAGTGTGATGTAAAACCGTATGGGGCTTTGTGATTTAGTGCAGGAGATATTCTTATCATCTATCATAGAAAAGAGCTTTTTCTCATAGGAATTTTGCAGCTTAAAGATAATTGCTGAAATTTCTCTCTCTCTCTCTCTCTCTCTCTCCTCTCTCTCTCTCTCTCTCTCCTCTCTCTCCTCTCTCTCTCTCTCTCTCTCCTCGATGACTTTCGATAACAGACTGCGCATATGATGATCAGGGGAAGTGACTAAAGACACGGACCGATGAAAAACACATATGCTTATCTGTATCCTCAATAAAAAATAAATAACAAATAATAATAATATAATCTCTCTGTTCAAATGATCATATGATGATCGGAATACCCCTCACATCAACCCTACCAATGCTCTTATTTGGTTTAAACTACTACAAATGAATCCCGACAGGTCCCCACAATTATAATGCTTTTTGAATGTTGCTTGATATGGATAAACCCAGAAAGAACTGTTGGATTTCAAAGATTAGATCAAGTCTGTGTGATACAGGATTTAGTTTTGTGTGGCTTCGACAGGGAGTTGGTGACGTTAAAGCTCTCTGACGTCTGTTTTAACAGACTGTTTGGTATGTTTATTCAGGAGGGGTGTAGTACATCAGGCATCGAGACAGGTAGGATAGCTTCAGGAGTTTCAAAACAACATTCATAATTTTGTTAAGGAGAACGTTACAAAAAGATTGGTCAGTGTTCAAATGAAACTTTAATATTATTATTGTTTGTTTGTTTTTTCTGTTGTTGGTGTGTGTGTGTGTATGCATGCGCGCGCCCGCCCGTGCGCGTGGTGATGTGTGTGTGTTGGTGTGTGTGTGAATGTTTTGGCGTGTGTGTGTGCGTGCAATGCGCGCGCGTGTGTACATGTGTTGTGTGTTTGTATGTGTGTATGTTTTGTTGTGTGTTGTGTGTGTGTGTGTGTGTGTGTGTGTGTGTGTGTGTGTGTGTGTGTGTGGTTTTATGTTTAATGGATTCGAGGACGGCTATAATTATTTGATACTGAAAACATCTCTAATTGCCTTTTTCAAAAATGATTATAGTCTACTAATCTCCTCTCTGGGTGTGGCTTCTTCCACTTCTCTGATGGCAACATCAGCTATTTCTTCCACAGCCCTCAGCCAATCTATAGGAGTGTGTGTGTGTGTTTGTTGTATGTGTGTGTGTTGTCTGTGTGTGTGTTACGTGTGTGTGGTGTGTGTGTGTGTGTGTGTGTGTGTGTGTGTGTGTGTGTGTGTGTAGTGTAGTGTAGTGTAGTGTAGTGTAGTGTAGTGTAGTGTAGTGTAGTGTAGTGTAGTGTTGTATCAGTGTAGTAGTAGTGTAGATGTAGTGTATGTAGTGTAGTGTAGTGTGTGTAGTGCGTGGTGGGTGTGATGTAGTCGACAGCGTGTGTGATGTGTGTAGTGTGTGCGTGCGTGGTCGTGGTGTGATGTGTGTGTGTGTGTAGTGTAGTGTAGTGTAGTTTAGTGTAATGTATTGTAGTGTAGTGTAGTCTGTGTGTGTTTGAGAGTGTGTGTGTATGCACGTGCGCGCAGACAAAGAAACAGACAGACAGAGAGGGGAGAGACAGAGACAGACAGAAAGACAGAGAGACAGACAAACAGACAAGCAAACACACAGATAGACAGGCAGGCAGACAAACAGACAAGCAGGCAGAGACATACAGCATGCAGAGAGATACACGTACTCAGACCGAGATAATTATCTCCCCCTTGGGATGTGCTTGGGCCTGTCAGTATAAACAGCATCCCCACCTTCTGGAAATTGTGTGCTAGAAATTTCCTCTTTTCTATCACTGTCTTTGTTTCCACCTTGTGTTTTTTTTCTTTTTCTTCCTATCACCTCCTTCTTGTCTATTTCCTGTCTTCTTTACAGTCCATTTTCCAGCCTTTTTTTTTTTTTTTTAACTAGAAAGACTGAAACGATAACAGTTCTCTCTTGTGCCGAAGTCGGATGAGCTGGGCCTAACATGTCAGGCGCTTAACGGCAGTATTATTATTCATTCTTTATATCGAGGATAACAGAATAAGCAATCATGTGCTTTTTTTCATCCGGTCCCCGTGTGTATGCAGTTTTGTAAATATTGTCATCTGTTCCCACCGGCACACGATGGCCTACTCTTACGAAAAGCGGAACAGGATTTAACGTGTGCGCAAGATGTTCTGCGTGCGTTCGCACACGGTACCTCGGTTTAAAGTCTCATCCGAAGGACTTTTGGGGAGAGTGGAGTCAGCACTGATGTTAACTCCAGGAAGAAAATTTCCTCGACCGGACTCGAACCCGGGTCTTCAAATTGCCAGCGCAATGTTCTGACCACTAGGCTATCCGCCCCCCCCCCCCCCCCCCCCCCCCCAGGCTATGACGCATTTTCGCGCATACAAGGGACAGCAATAGTTGCTGTCTGAGCGTTTGAGGAAGAAGAAGAAGAAGAAGAAGACCATGATGATGATGATGATGATGATGATGATGACTGAGAGATAGAGACCAGACTGGCGTCATAAAATCAACCACACTCATGCACACTGTTTCAAATTCATACATTTTATTGTATATAACATAGTAGTCTTCAAAACATTTGGTATTCAGCTATCATTAGCATGTAAGTTTAAGACAGTCAACACATTAACCAAAACAAAACAAAACAAAAAAAAAACTGAAAAATAAAAGCATCTCTAGGATTTCCTTCATGAATAAATTACAAAGTCTTAAGCACATTTACAAACTTTTCTCTTCTTTTTTTTTTTTTCTTTCTTTATCCGATCAACAGTCTTTATCTCTGCTGACGTAATAAGTAGCATGACGCAATAATAGTGTACAATGACATCACAGACAAGGTGCCCATATGGGAGGCTGGGCTGTGCATTTTGCGGTGAGTACACGTTTAAAAAAGCTGTGGACAGAAGCTGGTTAAAAATTAATAGGCTAACTTTAAATTAATTAATGACAGATCTCAGCCTTTCCATACAGATTAGTTTCATAGGGTATATGATCTTTAGTTTTATGAGGTATGTGCTTAATTCATTATATTATTGTTATTATATGGGTCACTCTTCTGAAACCTGTACAATTTTGTTACATGGTTTGGGAAAAATCAAAATCTGCATTTGATGCTGTTTTCAGTTGTTTTTAAGAGATTTATGATTGCTTGATCAGGTAAAATCAAAAGTAAATTGATTACTCTCTGAGAACTTTAAAAAAACAATACTTTATCCAATGAGTTGAAAACGTTCGCGCGTAACAGATGACACCATAAGAAGGAAATATTTTTTATTTTATATGCAGAAAAAGATTTCATTTTAACATGGCAGAACCAATCAGCGCATAGTCTCATCTAGAAGGGAGAGAAAATGATG
>CM060326.1:46831144-46841144 GCA_030674155.1 Stramonita haemastoma | reverse complement strand
GATCATTATTGCAAACCTAGCAATTACTTATGTCACAGAAGATTCTGCCATTCATCATGAAAAAACAGTTAGCAACCTCATGAGGGCATTCAGATTTTTTCAAAACCAAACTAAATCAACAACTATAAAAAAAATCACCAAAATAAAACAAAACACTCTACGAAATTAAGAACAATACTAAGAAATAACACTTTTTCATACTACAAAATCACTTTTAACATTTTCATTCTATCTTTTACCAGACAAAAAGGAAATCATTTTAAACGCAAATGAACAAGACATCAATAAATAATGGACAAAGCTAATACAACTCAATACATTGGCTTACAAGTAACAATCCTTATAAATACACGTATATCACGCAAGCTTTCGTTTGCTGAATCGTTTTACAAATAATGATAATAATAATGATAAACTATAATAATAATAATAATAATAATAATAATAATAATAATAATAATAATAATAATAAAAAATAAAAAAAAAAAAATATGGAAAAGTCTATAGCCTGAATCTTGTAAAGCAGACAAACCAAAGCGCATGCATTCAAATCAACCACGCACGTGCACAGTATGCATAGTAGCATAACACAACCTCTTGATGTCTTTTTTTTTTTTAAAAATCTATTTTCAAAAAAAAAAATGTAAAGTATACCCATCAGGGGTAAGGAATCAAAAGCTGTGTGTGTGTGCGCGCGCGCATACGTGGTGCGTGCGTGCGTGCGTGCGTGGTGTGTGTGTGTGTGTGTGTGTGTGTGTGTGTGTGTGTGTGTGTGTGTGTGTGTGACCTTGGCTTTCATGCTCACTTGTGACCGATTCAGCGCCAATACCAACTGACATAACTACTTTATGCATTGACAACCAAACATTGCCTAACTACACTGAAAAAAAGTAAAACGGTCAAAATAAAATGGTCTTTTGAGTTGTTATGTTTTGTTTTTTTTAATTTTCACAGAATGGCTCATGTCTAACCAGCTGAGAGAAGAACGACGTAAATTCGCCTACATTTCAAAAATAAACTTTTGCACGTGAACACGCACGGCAATCCCACACAACACACACACAACACACACACCACACAAAAGCCACACATCAAAACACATCAATCCATCCATTCATTTATAAATACAGACAGACAGACGGAACAATCACATCCATCACCATCCATCATCATATATACATACACATACAACATCATCCAACATATCAAACAACAACAACAATACACATCATACATAAACATACATAATCTTGAAAATTAACAAAACAAAACACATAGACAATATGAAATAAAAATAAAATATAATAAATTTATTCAAAGATTATTTTACAAAATTGTCAGCTGCTTTAATCTGAGTAATAAATAATTCAGGTCCTTGGAGTCAAACCAAAACGAAGCACTCAACGCATATACCGCAAAATAACGTTTGTATTTTTCTTTTTTTATTGCGTCTTTTAAAATACTAAAGTAATTCTGGCTAGACATATTGTACCAAAGCTTTTGATGGAAGAAAATATACAATCATTTGCTATTACTTTACAAAGAAGCTAGTATTGCAAAATCAAACCAAGACATGGATAAGGGGCCAAATGCTGACACGCGTATGTATATATGCTTACGCGTACGCACGTATACACTCACACTGCCTTTTTTTGGAAAACAAAGAAAGGAATAAACGAAATGAAACAAAAACAACAAACGAAAAGAAGAAAACTAGATTTTAAAAAATTGTCCATATCAATCACTTTCATACAAAAAAGTAAAGTATTGAAGGTTTTAATTTCTCGTTGACTCTTGTTTTATAGATATAAAGTCTTCCTTTTTTTCGACTGCTTGAACCGTCTTTAAGTAGCATTGATGAATACATGTAAAGGAGGGAACGTTTTTGTGTGCGAAAACTTCCATGTAAATGTTATGCTTTTTTTTCTCACCACATTCAGACAAACAGGCACAGAATGAAGAGAGAGAGACAGAGACAGAGAAGACAGACAGAGAGAGAGAAAGAAAGAGAGACAGAGAAGAACAGAGAGAAGAGACAAGTTTAAGTGCTCTTCATATTAAGTGTGAGAGAGGAAACGGACAAAATATGGATAGATATTTTTCAACAGCAAAGCCAAGGAAGCATGCTTGTGTACATGATAAATACAATCACAAGTGTAAAAATAATATTTACAACGCCTGTGCTGTTAATGCATGGGGTAAGCAGTGCCAAGATAATTAACAAACATATCAAGCATATTACATATCAATCATTATTTTTTGACAATGTCGTTTTTTTAATATTATTTTGCACACAGCAAAAAACATCATAATATTCCGATTAATTAATGATAAAAGATAACACACGGCAGAATCCTTGCAGAAAAAAATGTCCTTCTTTTCTACAGCTACTTCTGTGATAATTTGCTACACCCTTGAATTCAACAAAAATACCTTTTGTTTCATTTCTACACCCCCCCCACCCCCCCCCCCCCCCCCCCCCCCCCCACCCCCGTCCCAAAGTTTCCTTTCATCAAGATTCTTTTGAAAGAGAGAGAGAGAGAGAGAGAGAGAGAGAGAGAGAGAGAGAGAGAGAGAGAGAGAGAGACGAAGATGAGAGAGACGAGAAGAGAGAGAGAATAACAGAGAAATGAAAGAGCGTATAAAGATGATAACGTTGTTGACAATAATGATTCTTTTTTTCCAAGGGTATCAGATATGTATAAGAGACTTTTTTTTCCTCGAGCCCTTGTCCCGATATTTAAAAAAAACAACTTTATATACACAAAGCCGAGAGAGACAGACACACAGATAGATGAGATAAAGACAGACAGACCAAACAAAACCAACCCATCAACCCATTATCACCACCCTACCCATTAAAAAAGCAAAAAAACCCAAGCAAGTAAACAACGGAATAAATATCATAGAGAAAAACCGATACAAAGGCAAACACGTGTGTTGTGTGTGTGTGAAGGTCTCTGTTTCTACTCCTTTCTCTGTAACTGAAACTGAAAACAAAGTCTCTTCTTCCATTCGATTCACTTCACAAGCGGGAAGGACGAAGGTGCATACTTTTTTGTGTGTGTGATAAGTCCATAGCTGGGGCACAGTAACTGCAAGCCGCAGTACGAGCACACACACCCGCAACACACACAAACACACACACACACACAAACAAACACACACACACAACACACACACACACACAACACCACACACACACACACACACACACACACACACACACACACACACACACACACACACACACACACACACACACTCTCTCTCTCTCTCTCTCTCTCTCTCTCTCTCTCTCTCTCTCTCTCTCTCTCTCTCTCTCTCCACACACACACACACACACACACACACACACACACACACACACAACACACACACACACAACACACACACACACACACACACACACACACAACACACACACACACACACACATCACACAACACACAACACACACACACACAACACACACACACACACACTACACACACACACACACATTCACACACACAAATCCGAGCAGCCCCAGTTATGTCTGGGGCCGGGTGCAGTAGAATGGATGTTGTAGAACTCGATGGCTTGCGCTATATGGTCCGTCTGCTCTCTCTCGGCCTCTGGCACCCCGGGATGGAAATAGTCGTCCAAAAGTAGGAAATCCCTTCCACAGTGTCCGGGAACCCAGCAGGCAAAGTCTCCCGTGAGCGGGGCTCGAAGACAAAGCCTGGGGTAGGGCTGAGTAGCCTGCAATCAATCACAGAGTCAAGGCATCAATGTATTGCCGCCATCAATTGATTTGATCTTTTTTTTTTTTTTTTTGCAATGCTGGTATTTATTTTTTATAATTATTGCCATCAATCAATTGATCAATCAATTTTTTCGTAATGCTGGTATTTAATCTAATTTATTTATCTAATCATTTAATTTATTTATTTAATCTATTTATTCTTTTATATCGAGGATAACGGAATAAGCACTCATGTGCTTTTTTACATCCAGTCCTCCCCGTGTGTATGCAGTTTTGTCAATCTTGTCATCTGTTCCCACCGGCAGGCACACAATGGTCTACTCTTACGAAAAGCGGAACAGGATTTAACGTGTGCGCAAGATGTTCTGCGAGCGTTAGCCGACAGGGCCTTGATTTACAGTCTCATCCGAAGGACTAATGGGGAGAGCATGGTCAGCACTGATGTCAACTCCAGGGGAAAAATCCCCTCGAAGGGGATTGAACAGGGTCACATCCAACCCCTCCCCCCCCCAACACACACACACATACATACCATCATCCCCCCACACACACACATCCCCCCCCCACACCCCCACCCATACACACAACACACACACAACACACACAAACTCCTCTCCTTACTGATAAGTGGTAGGACTGAGATGGATTCTCAGCGGTTCGCTGCCAGACTCGAACTTGTTGGCCAGTGTGACGTTGTTGCCGAACAGACAGTAGCGGGGCATCTTGCTCCCCACCACCCCCGCCAACACATTGCCCGTGTGGATCCCGATCCTCATCTAGTGGGCAGAGAGTAAGTAACACAACAGTCACAAGCAGTAATAATTATACATGAACACACAGTAGCACAACAGTTAACACACATACAGAGGACACACATACGCACACACACACATTTTCAATACATTTTTTGTATTTTCCTTGTAATGACTTTTTATGGATGGCTTGATACAATAAAGCAAATGCGCTCTTATTCAATACAACACCTGGAAATAAAAATTGAACATCGACAGAGACATGCTTATATGCACACTCGCAGGCTTAAGTATGCACGCACACACACTCATAGATATACGAGCAAGCACACGTAGGAAAGCAGCCCTCTCCCCCCTTCCACACACACACACACACACACACACACACACACAAACACACACACACGCATACACACACATACACACATGCGCGTGCGCGCGCCCACACACACAGGCATGTCTGCTGTGACATAAAGTGGTATAACATAATGATAATGTGTGTGTAATATATAAAAAAATAATAATAATAATACATGGAATTTACATAGCGCTATATCTTGTAAAAACAAATCAAAGCGCTTGCATTCGACCTATACAACACACAAGCAATCAATAACAAATTATAATTTTTGCAAATTAATTCGAATGTACACACACACATACTCACGCGCAAACACTCACACACACACAAAACAAAGATTATACACTTTGGCAGGTAGATGTTGAAGGCAGGGATAGATAAGAGATGGAAACAGAAGGAGAAAATCTTAGGTTTGAAATAAGTGTGTCTTGAGGTTGGATTTAAAAGTATCATAAGTAGGCTTTTACCGGAGGGAGAGAGGGAGGTCATTCCAGATCGACGGACCAGAAACAGAGAAAGAGTGGCGGCCAACGGTAGATAGGTAGATTATGTATGCATGCGTTGTGTGTGTGTGCATGCATAAGCGTGTATACCTTGATGGGGTTGCCGTCATGGACTTTTCCCTGCTGGCGGCAGCCATCATCCTCATGGCCATCCAGGCGATCTGCTGGGGGTGATAGCGGGACTGCGGTGCAGGCCTCCTGCTACACAGTACGCGTCGCCGATAGTCTCGATCTGTTGACAACATTATTACATACATTGGTTATATTACTGCAGTACAGCACTGCTGACAACATACATACCGGGGACGGATAGCCTAGTGGTCAGAACATAGCGCTAGCAATTTGACGACCCGGGTTCGAGTCCGGTCGAGGAGATTTTTCTCCTGGAGTTAACATCAGTGCTGACTCCACTCTCCCCCAAAGTCCTTCGGATGAGACTTTAAACCGAGGCCCCGTGTGCGAATGCACGCAGAACATCTTGCGCACACGTTAAATCTTGTTCCACTTTTCGTAAGAGTAGGCCATCGTGTGCCGGTGGGAACAAATGACATTTACAAAAACGTATACACACGGGGACTGGATGTAAAAAAGCACAAGAGTGCTTATTCCATTATCCTCGATATAAAGAATAAATAAATAAATAAATAAATAATAAATAATAAATACATCATTACTACAGTGGTTATGCCACTGCAATGTCCCCGCCATACAGTACGCGTCGCCGATAGTCTCGATCTGGTGACAGCATACATCATTGTTACAGTGGTTATGTCACTGCAATGTTCACGATCGTCTCGATCAGTTGACAACAGCCAGTGGTTATGTCACTGCAATGTTCACGATCGTCTAGATCTGTTGACAACATTATCACATACATTACAATGGTTATGTCACTGTATTACAGTACTGTAGGCGTCCCCTATTTTCTCGATTTGTTGACAACATACAGTGGTTATGTCACTGCATTACAGTACTGTGGGTGTCCTTGATCATCTCGATCGGCTGACAACATACAGTGGTTACGTCACTGCATTATCCACGATCGTCTCGATCTGTTACACATCATTATCATATTGGTTATGTCAGTGTAATGTCCTCGATAAAGTCAATGTGTTGATGACATCATTATTGCACTTGTTAGATTCCTACAGTATTATAGTGCACAATAGCCGTCCATGATTGTCTCGATCTGTTGACAACATCCACTTGTTACATCGCTATATACATTGTAGGATGGTGTTTCTTTGTGTCTAGATCTATAAAAGATACACTAGTTAAACTGCCTTTAGCACCTATCGTGGCAGTACCATAAATTGCTATATCTCCACAACGCAGTATTTACAAAACCTGTCCCCAATCATATTGATCTGTTAGTATTCGGCAAAGGATATTTGGCAGTATGCACACAGCGACCCCAGTAACTGCAGCCTTATCTACTCAAAGAACCATTAGAGCATTGCACTGAATCTTTTCGTAATGGGACCAGGGCAAGTTTTTTCCTGGTGGAATCCACCAAGTCACATGAAGCATGCCGGGTTCATTCATATCATCCATACGACAGGTCATAGCCACTCTGGTCTTTCAAAGAGGGTTGATGGGTTTAATTAACGGGTATCCAAGATGTCCTGCATGAATTCATATACCAGACTTTGGTTTACATTCTCATCCAAAGAACTTAAGAAAACAATGTCAGTATCACTGTTGACTCCCGCTTTGAACAAAGAGGAACATTCTGATATTCTGGATTTCCCTCAAAACAACAGACACCGTTAACTCCAGACGGAAAACTCCCTCCAACGGACACAAAAGCAAAAAGATAAATCCTGAACTGCACCTTCTGTTAAGGTCAATATAAGAATTGGACGTTTTAACCACATGGTTACTCTGCCCCACAGTACTGTCTGCATCTGACGGCACCACACACACCTCATGTCATCACGGCACGCACTGACATAACGATATACAGGGGGTATTATTTTCTTATGGTCTGGGTACAGCACGACACTGGTTATTATATCATCACAGGTTACGCTGGACTTGGTTGTCTGGATGTGACAAAACCATACACAGCTTAGAGAGCACGCACTCTCTCTCTCTCTCTCTCTCTCTCTCTCTCTCTCTCTCTCTCCTCTCTCTCTCTCTCTCTCTCTCTCTCTCTCTCTCCCCCGCTCTCTCTTTCTCTGCCCCCCCGCTCTCTCTTTACCTATCTCCATTCCACTCACACACACACACACACACACACACACACACACACACACACACACACACACACACACACACACACACACACACACACACACACAAATATACAGCTTTGACATAATTCAATTGTAAATTGTAAATGCTTTAAAAGTCTATCTTTTAAATCAAATTTTACATCTCCCCTAAACTTTAAATTATTTGTCCTTTTAGTTCCTCAGGTTATGACGACACGGCTAATTTGATGACACGACTAATTTGATGACACGACTAATTTGATGATGCGGCTAGTTTGATGATACGGGCTAATTTCCCAACATTTGATTTCTAAATGAGCCCATATGCATTTAAGATAGTTATATTTACGTTGTTTGTCAACATTTTTATGAAGTTATACTGAGCACGCCAGTCTGTGATGTGAAGTGCTCTTCAGTACCCATGATTCATTTTAAAACCCACAAGATAAGACAGCTAACTCTGTTTTCTTTTAATTTTAACAAACCGAATGGCTTCAGATTTTTGTTGGTCGTTTTCTATTTACTTCTGGGCAGATCTTTCTTCTTTCTAACGCAATTCTGATGTATATCAACTCAATTTATTCTCTTTCCGTGATAGTTGTTGGAGTTGATTGATAAAAAGCTTTGGATTTTGTAACGTTCATACAGGCATTTTATGGAAAACTGGTTGTCTTCTGCAGAGCTAGAGCCGCCACTTAAAATGAGGAGTGATTTATAATTTTTTTTAAAAATCGCCAAAGTTGTCGTTGATGACCTTTTTTTTTCTTCAAAAGTTGCCATAACAACAATGTAAAGCTCTAATTGAGAATTCACCCCACCTCGATGAATCACCAAGAGAAATAATCTACCAAAGCAAGCTGAAACAATCGAATTGAACAAAATGACCGTGAAAACAACCAAATGCGAGTGATGCGTTCATCAAATATAAAAAACACGGGATCAGGATGCAGAAAGAGAAGCATTACAGAGTTTAGAATAGTGATACAATACAGCAAGATACGGCACACCACACTACACCATACCACCATACCATACCATAATACCATACCATACCATACCATAACATACCATACCATACCACACCACACCACACCACACCCACACCCACCGCACCACACCGCACCACACCGCACCACACCAAATCCCGCCATACCACACCACCACACCACATCACATCATACTACGCCACACCACATCACACCACATCATACTACGCCACACCACACCACCAACACTACACCACATCATACTACGCCACACCATACCACCAACATCACACCACACACATCATACTACGCCACACCATACCACCAACACCACACCACATCATACTACGCCACACCACACCACCAACCACACCGCATCATACTACGCCACACCATACCACCAACACTACACCACATTATACTACGCCACACCACACCACCACACACATCATACTACGCCACACCACACCAACCACATCATACTACACCCACACCACACCCCATCAACTAGCCACACCACACCACACACACCACACCACACTACACCACACACACACCACACACCTCACCACACTTACCTTATAAACATCCAGAGTGACGCAGTAGTGGTCAAAGTGTGTGTAGAGAGAGTTGAGCATGTTGACCACCTGCATGGGGGTGGCGGTGGAGCAGATGGCCGTGAAGCCCACGATGTCACTGAAGAGCATCGTCACGTCATCCACCTTCATCGGCTCCACGTTTTCCCCTGAAACATCCACCAACAATCAGCTGATCAATCCATCGTTAGTTTAGCCATTAATTGATTGATTAATCGATCAGTATTGGATGAGTTATCAAAAGTGATTTTTTCTTTTATCATCATCCTCATCATCACTCATCCATCATCCATTTTATTATTTTATTATTATTCTTATTATTATTATTATTATTATTATTATTATTGCTTTTTTTGTTGTTGTTGTTGTATCATCATCACATCCATCACCATCATATCATCATCATTCATCATCATCATCATCATCATATATATCTTTATTATTATTATTATATTATCATCATTATTATAAAATTCATTGTGTAATGAATGACTTACATCTGCAACTTGTTACTAGTATTATTAAAATTCATGTAACCTACCCAGAGGTGGGTAGGGTGGGTCTTGACTATTGCTCAGTAAAAGTTTGCCATACTAACATGCCGTGAATCTCCTCCTCCTCCTCCTCCTCCTATGTCTAATCAACGTTTTGATACACCCCCCCCCCCCCCCCCCCAAATGGAATCTATGACAATCAGATTTTCTTGTTGCTACTGCAGCCTGGCCATATATATTCAAGGACTATTCGGTTTTAGGCTTGTTCGTTCGATTTGTTTTTGTTTTGCTTTGTTTTGTTATTTTGTTTTCTTTTTCTTTCCTTCTTTCTTTGATTTTTTTGC
>CM060326.1:46823644-46826144 GCA_030674155.1 Stramonita haemastoma | reverse complement strand
AGAGTGAAGAGAGAGGACGAGAAGAGAGAGAGGAGAGAGAGAGAGAGAGAGAGAGAGAGGAGAGAGGAGATGAGAGAGAGAGAGAGAAGAGGATAGATTGATTTGAATGATTTGTTTGATTTTTATCACGATTCACCTAGTCACCCGTGTGTATGCAGTTTTGTAAATGTCACCTGTTCCCACCGGCACACGATGGCCTACTCTAACGAAAAGCGGAACAGGATTTAACGTATGCGCAAGATGTTCTCCGTGCGTTCACATATAGGGCCTCGGTTTAGTCTCATTCGAAGGACATATCGGGAGAGTGGAGTCAGCACTGATGTCAACTCCAGGGGAAAAATCCCCTCGAGCGGGAATCAAACCCATGTCGTCAAACTGCGAGCGCAATGTTCTAACCACTAGGCTATCCCGTCCCCTGATATGTTTGGAAGTATAAAGTATCTGTAGCAAAACGGAGAGAGAGAGAGCGAGCGAGATGGAGTGTACAGCTCTCTACTTCAGCTAGCTATATTCAGCACCCTGCAGCTGACGACAACATCCTCGGTGCCAGTGTAGGTGCGGTGACAGATTTAAACCACCCTCCATACCTCTACACCTCTATACCTCTACACCTCTATACCTATACACCTCTATACCTCTGGCACCAGTCTGAAACCCAGAAAACGGCCTGTGGAAAGGAGACAGATGGGCAGGAGGGGAGGGCTGTATAGTAGGTGGATGCTAAAATAGAGAGAGGCTTGATTTAGCTCTTACGTGTTCCAAGACTTAACTTCTGTTGTGTGTGTGTGTGTGTGGGGGGGGGGGGGGGGGGGGCGTAGGGGGGCGGGGGGAGGGGTAGGGGGGAGGGTGTGTGTGTGTGTGTGTGTGTGTGTGTGTGTGTGGTGTGTGTGTGTGTGTGTGTGTGTGTGTGTGTGTGTGTGTATGTGTGTGTGTGTGTGTGTGTGTGTAAGTGTTTAAGTGTGTGTGTTACGTATGTGTGTGTGGTGCGTGGTGCGTGCGTGCGTGCGTGTGTGTGTGTGTGTGTGTGTGTGTGTGTGTGTGTGTGTGTGTGCGTGCTGTGCGTGCGTGCGTGCGTGCGTGCGTGCGTGCGTGCGTGTGTGTGTGTGTGTGTATGTGTGTGTGTGTGTGTGTGTGCGTGCGTGTGTGTGTGTGTGTGTGTGCCCTTTGCTTTTCTTTTGGCCTGAAACCAAGTGGAAATGCTCGTGTTTGATGCCACTGCTACAGTGCGCTTTTTTATTCTCTTTCCGAATCTCTGTCTTTGTTTCTATCTCTGTCCGTCTCTCAGTCTCCTGTGTGTCGTTTGCTTTGGCCTTTGGGATGAATGGAATTAGAATCTCTACTTCTTATTCCAGAATAGAAATGGCTGCATGTTTCGCTTAAAAGCAGTCACACAGGTAAACGATGAACATTATTATCACCTTGAACTGTTTTCTGACGTGATCCCACCCTTCAAAACCCCTATTAGCCCCCATCCCCAACACCTCCCCCCCCCCCTCTACTCCATAACTCCTCATCCTATATCAAACTCTGTCAGCTATTTTCAGCATCATCAGGCTGACAAAAGCACTAACCAGACCACTGATGGTGTAAGGTAAAGGTAAAGGTGTCCCATAACCTATGTATGTGGTCGCAGGGAAGCGAGGCATCAGAGACCTCGGCTTCTCCAGAGGCCAGCATATTGAGGTTGGTGCCCATCTCCTCCCCCTTACTGCTTTACTTTCCCTGACTCTAAAGAGGGCAGGTACCCATTTACAGCTGGGTGAACTGGGGGACTGTGCTGAAGCCAAGGCGCGCAAACGGTCACCCATCCAACTGGTAACCACGCTCGATGCTGCTTAACTTTAGCTTGGGGGAGAGCAAGCGCTCTGACCACTGAGCTATCCCGACCCCCAGTGACAGATTTAAGATTCGTCACGTTAAAAACCTCTGATGCAATTCTAGACTAAAAAAAAAACCAAACAAACTTTGAAGGATTGTGGGCAGTGCGATATTCAGGAAATCACAGTGCATCATTTTCTGATTATACATTGACTATATCTATTAGTATCAGTAGTGTTTTATCGGCAGTGGGGTGTGGCTGAATGTGACTGTACGTAACTTTTTTATCCTTTTCTAACAAGAGTTACATTCCTAGCAATGTTATGTCAGAAAAAACCACTATCATAGGTTTGCATAATATACAGTGGCAAAACTAAGAGAATTCAGAAAAGACAAACCTACGCAGAGAAGGGAAAATACAAACACAATAACAAATAATCGGTGACAAATGACTCAGAAAGGAAGAAGGAAAACAAACAACAGAGAAAAAGATACTAAGGGATGAAAAAAGAAAACAGAAGAAATGAAGTAAAAGAAAAAAAAGAAAAGAAACAAAGTAAAAAAAAAAAAAACGGGAAGAAGAAAACAAACAAAAACGAAAAAAGCACCCAAAAAATCCAGCAACAGAAAAAAAAAGAATAAAGTGATAAAACAGAAAGGAATACAAAAGAAAGAAAGGAAA
>CM060326.1:46768644-46821144 GCA_030674155.1 Stramonita haemastoma | reverse complement strand
ATGCTACATTCTTCTTTCCTGACAGGACGATGGACAAAGGAAAGGAGAAGGAGAGGAAGGAAGGGGTTGGGTGGGGGATGAGGGGGGTGATGGGTGTAGTAACGTGAGAACTGCCTGTCACCTTGCTGTGAATAAAGCCAAGAGCCAAACTGGACATCTTACTGCCTGGTGGACTGGATGGGACAGAGGGAAAACTGAGAATTTTGAAACGAATTATATATATATATTTATTTATTATTCTTTTATATCGAGGATAATGGAATAAGTGCTCATGTGCTTTTTTTACATCCAGTCCCTGTGCGTATGCAGTTTTGTAAATGTTCTCATTAATGTTGTGTTTTTTTTTTAAATAGGGAGGTTGTAGAAAGGTGAAGGAGGGAGAAAGAAAGGATAGAAAGGAGAAAGAAAGAAAGAAAGATAAAGAAAGAAGAGAATAGAGACAGACAGACAGACAGACAGACAGACAGGCAGACAGCAGACAGGCAGACAGAGACAGACAGACAGAGAACAGATACAGAGAGTGACAGAGACAGAGAGGAAACTGAGAGAGAGAGAGAGATAGATGAGAGAGGATGAGGAGAGAAGGAGAGGTGGAGAGAGAACGAGAGAGAGAGGGAGGAGATGAGAGAGAGGAGAGAGAGAGAGAGAAAGAGAGGACAGACAGACAGACAAAGACAGAAAGAAACAGAGAGAAAGAGAAGGGATCCCCGAAATATAAGAGTTATCCCCCACTGTGAACAAGATGAGGACTCAAATTGGACACCTTACTCCACAAACAGACTCAGCAAATAGAAAAAACAGGGTCATAAAAAGGAAAGAAAAATCGAGCGGGGCTAAAAAATAAGAAAGAAATAAAAACAGAAACAACAAAGAAATAAATGAACAACATATATAGGAAAAAGAGACCAAGTCAAACCGAAAGGTGGACAGGCATCAGATGAAAGGATGAAAACAAAAGAAAGAAAAAAGAAAAGGACCAATGCAATCTGACCATTTTTTTTATAACCCCGCCGACCACAGAGGCCATATCGGGGCTGTCACCTTGTAAAAGTTGTCTCAGAATAAAACTCTGCTACTATATAACAGATTAAAACAGGGTATAAAATTAATTCTTCTGTCGTTCCTTGTATCAATACCCTAGTCAACCGTAAGGGTTAACCAAAAACGTCTCCACGTTGTGGGAAAAGCCACATCAACCACGTATAAAATAAAACAAAACCAAAACCAGATTTCTTAAATTAACCTTTTTTCTTCGTGACCATCTATAACACTTACACTCATATCACACGGGAAAAGCCCGATTCTCTCAGGAGGTTTAACATGTTGTCATGTGGAACATCACGAAAAAGAATCTTTAAGGAGTCTGCAGTCCCTGTGTGCATGCGATTTTGAAAATTTTGTCATCCGTTCTCACCGGCACTCAATGGCCTACTCTTCCGAGGAGCGGAGCAGGTTTTAACGTACGCACACGGTGTTCTTAGCATTGTATTTTTTTTTCTTTTTAGATATTGATTTTGGAAACAGTATCAAGTCACTTGCAGGCATACTTTCCCTTTATAGCACAAAACACAATATAAAAAACAAGCCCCTCATCAAAGTGATCTGACGAGAAAAATAACTTGTGACTCCGAGGAGGACAGTAATGCAATATTCATGTCAGTGGAAAGACTAGCTTCTAAAGGTAACTGAGGGAAGACTCGATTTCAAAGGTACAGCCCTCTCAGTGGCCTCTCTATGAACTCTGAACGGAATAAGAGATGAGCTTTTATCAAGTCTTCATTCGGTCGGGTGCGTAACCCAACCAATCTCGTATGTATACACACACGACAGAAACCATGGCCGAGTGGTTAAGACAGTTCCACTTCAACCCATGGGTCCATAAAATTGTCGGTTCGAATCTCGGAGATGTCTGGTGAATGAAGAATGGAGATTTTTACAATCTCCCAGGCTAACCTTAAAGTCCACACCTCCAACCAACTCCAACTCATTTCCTTGACCGAATGGTCGTAGAGGAGACATGAGGATGTCGATAACGTTGTTCCCCTCCATCCAGGCCGGTCCTCTGCCCTGCGGATTAGCGTTGCGCTGTCCATCCCGGTCCACACCTACAAGTGCATTAATTCCCATCGTGTAGAATTATAGACATGCCAAAGATCAAAATATGCACGTTAAAGATCGCACCATTCATGATAACATTCGGTGCGTTACAAAATCACCAGCAACATACTCAACATACATCCCCGAAGTCGGAATACGGCTACCTTCATGGTGGGCAAAAAACAAAACGGTGATATGTATGAACAATTTCACCTCTGGTGAACGAACCTCGGAGCTCTAGCCGAGGAACGAAAACAACAGACACACACACTCAAGGCACCGTTCCTATATTGACCAATATACAGCGAGCTGAGTGTCTAGGTAAACACGGCATTAACTTGTCTAAAATGGCTGTAATGTAAAATGTAGTAGGGGTAAGGAGGGGAGATTTGACAAGAACAAACATGAACAAGCATGCCAACGCAAAGCACTTGTACATAAGCACGAACGCACGCATGTAGATCTAGATAGGTGTACATCCACACATGACTTTTTTGTTTTCTGTGACGAAAATAAAGAGCGGTAAAAGTCATAATAATAATTCTGCATATACATACACACACGTACGCACGCACGAACACACACACACTCGCGCTCGCGCATGCACGCACGCACGCACACACACACAATTTGCAAGCAGAGAGATAGACAGACAGACGGATAGATAGACAGAGACAGAGAAAGTGACTCACAGACAGAGAAAGAGAGAGATATAGAGGCAGAGAGAGATTGATTGATGATCTTTATTCCCACGGGCTAGAGATAATCATCTATATACTTCTTTTCATACGACCCTTGCCCTGAGAAAGTACTATTCATGATATTCCCCACAAATAATTTCAAGTTAACTTAAAGAAAATTATTTTGATATAAGAAAGAGAGACATTGAAAGAGACAGACAGACAGACAGACAGGCAGACACACACAGAAGCAAGAGAGAAGAGAGAGAGAGAGAGAGAGAGAGAGAGAGAGAGAGAGAGAGAGAGACAGACGACAGACAGACAGACAGACAGACAGACAGACAGAGAACAGACACAACACACACACACACACACACACACACACACACACACACAACACACACACACACACAGACTGAGAGAGATGAGAGGGGGGGGTTCTACACACACGTACTTTCCCAAGACACTACAACAGAAATTCTCACGCTGATGATATTTCATACAGGAGAAAAAAAAAATATATATATATTCATGTTAATTCGATGTCACAGACCTCATGTCCTTACGCACCAAAGGTAGACATTCCTATCTAGCTACAGCCCCCACAGGCAAAGCAGTGCAAAACATGACCAGAGAAAAGAGGCTCTGGCAATATGTCAGCACCCAGCTCCAGGGTTGTGAAAGGAACTGGGTCGGCCTTTGCAAAGAGAGCTAAGATTTATTTATGTCCTTACAGTTATTGGAAGCTATTCGGCACACAGGTTTTGTGGAGAAGGGGGTGTGGTGGTGAGAGGAATTGTGAGGGGGAGGGAGTGTGTTTATGGGGGGAGGGGGTGTAGACAATAGTCGTATGCATACCCATGATCAAACCTGATCGATAGAGGCTTATTACATGACTGTTTATGCATTTGTATACCGTGTTTTTGTTTTCAGAGTGGCAGAATTTGTTTTGATTTGATTTATCTACAAAATTTGTAAGGGAAAAATACTTTTGTTATGTGGAGTTTTGGGTTGTTTATATTTTTTAAATTTTACTGGCTAAATGAATTATTGAAGTACACAAGACCTCTTGTCATATAGCTTCATTCAAAAGACCAGCACCCAGACATTACAAGGCCAGGTGTATAGATAAATTAAGTCTACATTCAGAGAGGAACCAAGCCTGCGACCATTCGGTTTCTAAACTGGTGCCTCAACATTAGAACACCGAACCATTGCGGCTTTTAAGCCTGGAGAATTCTTTTTAAAGCAGGCACGGTATAGCAGACAAAATAACATCCTATTCAAAAAAGGCATAGCCGGGTGAGGACTAGGAGTTCCCCATGTCAGTTAACCCGTGGGCCTGATTTCTTTTATATCGTCCCATTTTTTGTCTGTCTGTCAAGGTGAGACCATTGGCAGATAGGTCAATAAATGAAATATGAAATGAAAAGCTCAACGACGAATCCTGGAGATCACATCAGATCACCACTCCACTGCTCTTATCACTCAATCCCCCCCTTCCCCCCACCAATGTTTTTTTTTTTTTAATTTAGAGGCAAAAACACAAGTCAGAGCACTTGCTTTCTACAAGCTATGGTTTACGAAGCATTGAGATTGGATACCAAGATGATGGGTGATCAGTTGCATTCCTTGGCTTCAGCACAGTCCCTCAGTTTACCCCTGCTGTAAATGGGTATCTGCGCTCTTAAGAGTAAGGGAGGTAAAACAACGAGGGATAGGAGATGGGCACCACTCCCAATATGCTGGCCCTAGAGAAGCTGAGGTTTTTAACACTCTTTTTTATCGTCCCATTTTTGTTCTGTCTGTTGAGACCAATGTCCGGTAGGTCGAAAATGAAATATGAAATGGAAAGCTCAATGACCAATCCTGGCATGGATATTACATCAACGAAAGCATAGGTTATGGGACCACCTTCATCATTACAAAAAATACACATGGGGACTATTTTTCCCACGACACCGTTGGTTATAAAAGAGTGCTCAGTGTTCAGGGGAGCAGAGTGAAGTGTTTACCCACACTGAATGGTGGCCCGCCTTAAAACAGCCCTGGTTTCTATCTGGGGAAGTAGGGTAGAGGTCAGACACAGGGTACAAAAGACTAGCTGACTTCAGCTGTTGGTCAGTCACTTCAGGAGGTACACAGACAGAAAGTGAGGAGGAGGATAGAGAGCTAAGATTTACAAACACTGTTCTCATTTCTTAGTCTTTTTCTTTCTTAGATTAATGGAGCTAAAGGTTTACAGACATGTTTCTCTTATCTCTTTACAACACTAAGGTTTAAGACATTTTTCTCCTGTTTTTGTTCTTCTCATCTCTTTAGAACACTAAGATTTAAGGCATTTATCCTGTCTTTTTCTTTCTCTTCTTCTAGATCTAATGTTTACAGACAATTTCCTTTCTTTTCTTTTCTTCTCTCTTACAGTGCTATATAAAGTTTATAGACACTTTTTCCTGTCTTTTACTTCTCTCTTGGGGAGCTAGATTCAGACCTTTTCTCTACCTTTCTCTTCTCCTCTCTTTTCATTGTCTCTACCAGGAGATGGTGGGATACTGCATTGACACCTTCAGGCAGTGCAGTGTCTTGGACATGTTGCACTAGGCAAAATTGCATTTCACAGGTTGCATGCTGGGTACGTTTATACCATTCATATGAGCAGCCACAGCTAGCTGCTCTCCATAGAAGATGGACAGGTTTTTGCTGAGTGATCAAAACCATGCTTAATTAAGTGTGCACTCACACACAGGACTTTGGTGTGCAGCTTACAGTTAAATACTACACAGGACTTTGGTGTGCAGTTTACAGCTCATAGCACACAGGACATTGGTGGCTTCACCTTTTCATTTTAACATAGCACACATAGGACTTTGGTGTGCAGTTTTACAGTTTCACCAAAGAACATGCTAGGAATGAAGTGGAAACCAACACCTGACTGAAATGGACAAATAAATCCCATAAATGGAAAGATCAATGGCAAAGCAAACCCACGCCACCTGCTGAAATTGTATCAGACCATCACTTTGGTGCTCTACCAACTGACCTACTCTGCACCACATTATGAAAAAGATAATAACGCACAAATAAACCAATAAGATATAGCTTGAAAAATATATGAATGAAAAATAATTTACAAAAATAAATCCTAGAAGTAGAAAACGCAGGGGGAGCATTTTGCCTCGCAACACCGTTGGTTATAAAAGACTGCTCAGTGTGTAGGGGCAGTGTGAAGTGTTTACCCACACTGAATAGAAGCCCTCCTCAAAACAGCCCTGGCCTTCAATCAGGGGGTAGTGGGGTATAGGTCAAATACACCGGTACAAAAGACTAGCTGACTTAAGCTGTTGATCCCTTTATAAAGAAATGGGAACAAGGTGAACAAAAAGAAAGAATGACTCAACGCTTTCGATGGTTTAGGGAACGAACAATAGTTTATTAAAAGAAGAAGAAGAAGCGGAAGAAGAAGAAGAAGAAGAAGAAGAAGAAGAAGAAGAAGAAGAAGAAACGGAAGAAGAAGAAGAAGAAGAAGAAGAAGAAGAAGAAGAAGAAGAAGAAGAAGAAGAAGGAAGAGGAAGAAGAAAGAGGAAGAGAGAAGAAGAAGAAGAAAAGAAGAAGAAGAAGAAGAAGAAGAAGAAGAAGAAGAAGAAGAAGAAGAAGAAAAGGCAGTTACATAATTATATCCGACATACCAATTCCCTACAGAAGACAATAAATAACAGTTAAACATGATTACTTAAGGAAGCGATATCTATGTTACCATAATCATTTTCAGTTTCTTCTTGCTTATTTGATTGCTTCTTTTCTCAATACTTATTTGTGTTGTTTTTGCCAGGATGTTTCTTTGTTTGTATGCTTATTAGAGAGAAAGATAGACACAGAGAGAGAGTCAGAGAGAGAGAGAGAGAGAGAGAGAGGAGAGAGAGAGAGAGAGAGAGAGAGACAGAGAGACAGAGAGACAGAGAGAGACAGAGAGAGACAGAGAGACAGAGAGCTCATCTTTTGAGAATGCACAATCAACATACGGCAGAAAGTAAAACACGACATAAAAAACGACAAAAACAAAAAACAAAAATGAGGGAGAAAAAACGTTAGCAAATACACAGCCTGAAAAGGTAACCAGAGAAAAAAAAGCATAAGAAATAGATGAAGCAAGACGGGAAGACAAACAGAAAGAAAGACAGTCAGACAGACAGAGACAGAGAGACAGACAGACAGAGAGAGAGAGAACCGAAGAAGCACAGACAGATAGCATGACATAAGATACTGAAAGACAGAATGAAAGACAGAAGGAGACAGATATACTGCGATCCTTATGTTCCAATGTTCGTCCCAGCCCGATTTTCTATTTCTGAAAGAAAATTCTAAATTCAAAAGCACCGTGACAGAAGAAAAGATAACTATGATGTATGATGTAAACTGAGCCCTTAGACACTTTTCTTGTGATTACACTCTGTGTGTCAGTGTGTGATGTTTGAAGCTATAAAGTCGATAACGATTCAATTTCAGGAAAAATCAGAATATAACTGATAGCATCTCACTCTGTCTCTCTCTAGCTCTGTCTCTGTCTCTGTCTCTCTCTCTTTCTCTCTTTCCCTCTGTCTGCCTATCCCTCTGTGTCTGTGTCTCTCTGTCTCTGTCTCTGTCTCTCTCTCTCTCTGTATGTTTGTGTGCGTGTATGTGTGACACACACACATACACCCTCCCCCCACAAACAACACACTTTGCCTTGCCTTGCCTTGCCTTGCCTTGCCTTCTCTCTCTCTCTCTCTCTCTCTCTCTCTCTCTCTCTCTCCTCTCTCTCTCTCTCCCTTTCTCTCTTTCCCTCTGTCTGCCTATCCCTCTGTGTCTGTGTCTCTCTGTCTCTGTCTCTCTCTCTCTGTATGTTTGTGTGCGTGTATGTGTGACACGCACACAACATACACCCCCCCCCCCCACAAACACACAGATACCCCCCCACACACACACACACACACCTACACAAAACACACACACATACACAAAAACACACAAAACACACACACTCTTCCACCCCTACCACCCACCCCAACCCCCACACACACTACAGCGTTTAAGAATTGCCTTTCCAAACCTACCCAGCCAAAAGTGTCATTGTCATTTCGCTGTCTACGGTTACTCTGTCAAGTTCAATACATCACTGTCGTTTGGAGCCTGAGTTTGTTCCAAAGTGGGTCCATTTGTCACAAAAGATCATGAACAATACCAATTTCACCTTACAGAAAAAAGTGAAAGACGGACAGAGAGAAAAAAGAAAAAACAATTAGGGAATAAGACAGGAAAAGAAAAGAAAAGAAAAGAAAGAAAGAAAGAAAAGAAAGAAAGAAAGAAAGAAAGAAAGAAAGAAAGAAAGAAAGAAAGAAAGAAAGAAGAAAGAAAGAAGAAGAAAAGAAGAAAGAAAGAAAGAAAGAAAGAAAGAACGAACGAACAGAAAGAAAGAGAAAGAAAGACAAGAAAGAAAGAAAGACAGATTCAGGACACAGACAGATAGTCTGTGTGACAGATATAGCTGAAAGACAACAGACAGACAGACAAACAGACAGACAGACAAGTGACTAACCAACAAAAAGCAATAGCAAGAATTGCTCTCTCATTCTCTCTCTCTCCCTCTCTCCCTCCCCTCTCTGTGTGTCTGTCTGTCTGCCTCCCTCCTCCTCCTCTCCCTCTCCCCTCCCTCCCTCTCCCCTCCCCCTCCCTCTCCCCACCCCCCCTCACCCCCACCCCTCCCCTACCCCACCCTCCAACCTTACCTGCGCTTTGGTCTGTTCCCCTACAAGGATAACGTCCCTGGTGGCGTCGTGGATAGGGATGTCGGAGATGTAGATGCCTTTGCCGATCAGTTCCTCCAGCTTCTCCACGCTAGGGGAGCCCAGGAAGAGCATGTCGTCACTCTCCTGCAGGTAGATCATCTGCCCCTTCAGCTCCATCTCCTGAACAACACAGGGACAGAAAGGATGAGAGATAGAGAGATAGAGAGAGAGAGAGAGAGAGAGAGAGAGAGAGAGAGAGAGAGAGAGAGAGAGAGAGAGAGAGAGAGAGAGACAGACAGACAGACAGACAGACAGACAGACAGACAGACAGACAGACAGACAGACAGAGACACAGAGACACAGAGACACAGAGACACAGAGAGACACAGAGAGACACAGATGGATATATGGATAGGTACGTGACTGTGGCTAATAATGAGGAGGAGGAGGATGGTGGTGAAGAGGGGGCGGAGGAGGAGGAGGAGGGGGAGGAGGATAAGGGTGATGAGGGTGATGAGGGTGATGATGATGATGATGATGATGATGATGATGATGATGATGATGATGATGATGATGATGATGACGACAACTACGACAACAATGATAACGATGATGATATGGTAGTGGAGGTGGTAGTGGGGGGAATCGTGTACTCTGACCACATCCCGTATGTGAAAAAACAAAATACTGTGTACTTCTAGTTTATCAGAAACACTCAAGACCGCAAACTTTATAGAAAAGTAAGGGAGACGTGTTTTTTAGCCAGTCAGAGTATGAACTGGCTGTGTTATGACAGAAGCGCAGTGGATATCATAACAAATGTGTTTATTGGAAAAAGAGATACACCAGGGAAATAGACAAAAGATATAGTAATATGATTTATGAAAGGTCACATGAAATGACAAGAAGGCATGGACAAAAATTTGATCTGGGAAAGAGATAAAAAGAAAAACAAACAAACAGACAATCAGACAAGAAAACACCTTGCAAAACGACAAGAACAGGAACTAATTTTCGTCTTCAAGCGTCTTTGACAATAATTGACAAAACCTCTATTTCATTATCAAACATCCGCTCTTCAAGTTTTATCACTTTCCCGTGCTCGTCCATGCACACACTCTTCACACGCATATCACGAAAGCAAAGACAGATGGAAACACAAAAATATTTCTGAAGGATGAATGAATGAAAGGAAGAGAGAGAGAGAGAGAGAGAGAGAGAGAGAGAGAGAGAGAGAGAGAGAGAGAGAGAGAGAGAGAGAGAGAGAGAGAGGAGAGAGAGAGAGAGAGAGACAGACAGACAGACAGACAGACAGACAGAGAGAGAGAGACACAGGCAGACAGACACACAGACAGAGACAGAGAGGGACAGACAGACAAATAGAGACAGAGACACACAGACAGACATAGAAAGAGAGAGAGACAGGCAGACATACAGACAGACAGAGACAGAGAGAGGTGCCTGAGTTGTGTGATTGCACACAGTTAAAAAAAAAAGTTAAAGTCTGTCCCGAGCCTAAGGCTCATCAGGCCGGTGCTTATCCCGGTTTCTGTGGCGTTAAGCGACTGAGAGTCATAGACTCCCCCCTGGATAGGACGCCAGTCTATTGCAGGGTTAACCCCAACACAAGGTTGGTACCCCTTTTACACCTGGGTGGGGTGAGAAAATAGCCGTAAAGTGCCTTTTCCAAGGGCACACCGCCATAGCCGAAAGCTGGGATTGAACCCGCAACCTTTAGATTACGAGTCCAACGCCCTAACCACTAGGCTACAGCGGCGGCTGTGATTGCACACAGGACCTTGAGATTTATCTTAACCGTGAGTGGTGGTGTAGGTGCCAGCCTTTTAGATGAGACGATAAAACCAAGGTCCTGTGTGCGACACACATTCAACGCTGGTAAAAGAACCCACGACAACAAACGAGTTGTCGGTGGGAAAATTCTGTAGAAAATGGCTCTCTAATAGGGAGACAGATACACATGCATAAGGGGGAAATAAAACCCCAAACTAATAGGTGGCAATGCTCTTGTAATGAAACGTTCTCTCGGGAAGAGCAGCTCCAATTTTTACGCAGAAATATCTGCCATGACTTTAGGTGGTATACGAATACAATTACAAAATCTATCAGGCAAAGCACACAACCGCAACATCACAAGAGCAGCGTTTTTCCCCAGTTGTTTAATAAAAGAATAGTTGCACTGTGTAACAAAAGTATCACACACAACAGAAAATTTCCTTTAAAAGACAATGTAAACAGCTACAAAAGAAAATCAAATCGTAATAAAAAACAAAACAAAAAATAAATTGACAGTGAAGCACGAACAGGATATATCAGTGTTGGTCCAAAAAGAACAAACAAACAAACAATCAAAACAAACAAACAAACCAAGATCTTTGCAAACAAACAAGAAGGAAGGAACTAATTTTCCTCTTCAAGCCCAGCTCACAATAATTGACAAGACCCCGATTCTATTATCCAGCTTCCGGTCTTTAAGTTTTATCAGTTGTTTTGTTTTTTTCCGTGCTCTTCCAAGCACATGCTCCTCACACGCATATCACGAAACCAGTTTTATTTGAAAAAGAAACTGAGAAACAGAGAGAGAGACAGACAAACAGAAAGAAAGACAAGAACAGACAGACAGATAGACAGACAGACAAAGACAGATGTATCAAAGGGAGAAGAGGAAAAAAGTAGATACGAGGACAGACTGGTAAAAAAAAACCACAGTGACACAGAAAGTTGGTGACGAGAGAGAGGGGGGGAGAGAGAGAGAGAGAGAGAGAGAGAGAGAGAGAGAGAGAGAGAGAGAGGAGAGAGAGAGAGAGAGAGAGAGAGAGAGAGAGAAGCAAACAGACAGACAGACAGAGACAGAGACACAGAGAGAGACACAGAGAGAGAGAGAGTGAGACACACAGATGGACAGACAGATAGACGAGAAACAGACAGACAGAAAGACAAAAAAAGAAATAGACACAAGTACGAAAGACAGACAGACATAGTCAGACACAGAGATAAAGAGAACGACAAAAGAAAAAGTGCATTACAGAGAGATACAGAAGAGGACCAGAGAGATTTCGACACATACAAACAAACAAACCCAACAGGCGAGAAACACGGACAAAGAGACAAGTTAACGGATAAATACACAAACACACAAACAAACAAACACGAACAAACACAAAGGGGAAAAAAACACACATAGAAATAGGTGGTTGACACATTGTGGCCAAGCCAGTTCTTTCCTATTCTGGTCATAATTCTTTCACAGCATTGTCTGGCTGAGAAATCGATCTGGGCAAATGATAAAATCGATCCCTGCCTGCCTGCCTGCCTGCCTGCCTGCAATCACCATCTTCACACTTCACGATTCCACCCTACCCCCTCCACCTCCATCCCGCCCTCTCTTCTCAACACACACACACACGCGCGCACGCGCACACACACAAACGCACACACACACACACACACACACACACATATATATATATATATATAATATGTATATACATATATACACGTACACACACATACACATACACACACTTACACTCACACACACACACAAAACACACACACACACAAAACACACACACACACACACACACACACACACAAAACACACACACACCACACACACACACACACATATATACACACACACACATTATTCTTACTCCCCCCCCCCTCCACCCCTCACATTTTTTCCCCCATTTTTTTCCCTTTTTCTTCTTCTTCCCTTTACTTGCTAACTCCAAATCTCTCCCTCCCTCGTTCATAGATGAAGTAACACCCACACAGCAGTCAGTCGTTTAACGCTGTTCATTGGTCTTTTTCATGTCTACATTGTCTCTTTTTGTGACAATGCATAACACAGTAATAATTAGGCTTGTCTATATTGCAGGAGCAGGGTGACTGTACATAACAATAATTAGGCTTGTTATATTACAGGACCTGGGTAGACTTGGTACATTGTTTTGTTTTTTGTGTTGTATTGTGTTGTGTTTTGTTGTATTGTATTTATTGCGTTGTGTTATATTGTATTGTATTGCATTGTACACCACTCTAAGCCAAGCAGAAACATGAAACTTCGGGCCGCTGTCCCCAGGAAGACCGTGTCGCCACAAGAGCAGCACCACCTATATTTTTGTTCTTTTTATGTTTTGTTTTCATATGTATTTCGTCTCTCTATAGAGTGAAATGTTTGCTTACATAATTTCGCCAGGGGCAATTCTCTTTCTGTTGTCGGTTCTTTTCTGTGCGCTAAATACGGGTTAGACACAGACCTCGATTTATTTATCGTCTCATCCAAACGCGAGTACCCAGACCACCTCTCATAGTCTAGTAGATAGGGGAATTTTACGGGAACAAACGGGGATCGAACCATCACATACTTCTAACCTGGACTTACATCTTGACCACCGATATAGACTATATAGAACAAAATATGCCTGTGTACATAATAGTATTAGAGTGACTAAAGATAACACAACATGCTTGTCTACACTACAGGATTGGGGTGACTATAGATAATATAATATGCTTGTCTACCTTACAGGATTGGAGAGACTAGAGATAAAACAAATTATGCCTGTCTATAATTATTACAGGATTATAGTAACAATCGATTACACAATATTATGCTTGAATACATTACAAGATTGGTAGGCTATAGATGATACAATATGCTTGTCTACATTACAGGATTGGAGTGACTATAGACAATACAGTAGTATTCCTGTCTATATTACAGGATTTGGGTAATTATAGATAACACAAATTGCTTGTCTACATTACAGGATTGGGGTGACTATAGATAACACAAATTGCTTGTCTACATTACAGGATTAGTAATGACTATAGATAACACAATACCCTTTTCTACGGGCATTGGTAAGGAAAAACGTGTTCCAGAAAGCAAGTATGTGCCTTTATGTGCTTTTGCGAGTGAGTAAGTGAGTGAGTGAGTGAATGATTTTTGTGTGTGTGTGTGTGTGTGTGTGTGTGTGTGTGTGTGTGTGTCTTTGTGTTTTTGTCAGTCTGTCTGTGTATCTGTGTGACAGATCTACACCAGGGACTCACTGCAATGCTGGGTATGCACATACCATCCATGCAATCGGCCCTAACTAGCGTATTATTCTTCCACAAAGAGCTGTCTCAAGCCAAAACCTTCATCAGCTCTGTTGATGTCAGCAAAGTCCGTGCCATGACCTGCATTGCAGTGTTGTTATACTTCGAACCATTATGTCAGGATTTGTCACCGAGCACCATTCATATCAAGTACCGACACAACAACTTATACTCTCCATAAAAAAACAAAACTCAAAAACCAAAAAGGGCAGACTAGAGGAGGGGGTGGTGGTGGGAGGAACAGTAAAGAGAAGGGGGTGAGGCCTCTACTGATCCTTCTAAAAGATCAACTAAAAAAAAAAAAAAATTCCCCCCTTCCAACAATGCTGATATCACCTAGATGACCCCCAGCTTTGCCCCGTGAGTCATCTTGCTGAGCTCTGAGCTAGCAAGCCTAAAGAGGCTCAGACAGGCAGAGATAAAAAGGGAGAAGAAAAAACCTTAAGTGAGCATAAAGAGAGGATCAGATGGGAGTAGATCAGCTGACGTTTAGGGGTCGTAGACCCAGTATGAGTGTGTACAGTATAGTTGTGTGGAGGGCAGGGGTGCAGGGGGGTAACAGGATTTGATTTGATTTGATTTGATTTGATTTATTCTTTTATATCGAGGATAATGGGATAAGCACTCGTGTGCTTTTTTTTAAATCCAGTCCCCGTGTGTAGGCAGTTTTGTAAATGTCATCTGTTCCTTCCGGGAGGAACAATGTCTGTATGCTGGAACGAGGAAAGCTGGGATAGGGGTGTTAGTAACACTCTTTGAGTTAAAGGCTAGCTGAGAAAGAAGGCAGCTAGAAAGTTTCGTGAGTACGATTACAATTAGAAGAAAGGAAAGAGAGTGAGAAGAGTGTAGGATGGGTGAGTATTGTGAGCGGGTGGGTACCCTTTCCCTTCGGGTGGGGGTACCTTTCTCCTTAACACCAATTTTGAACCTTGATATGAAAAAGGTCTCAGATTAAACTAAACATCTCCTTCCAGGAATCTTTTGGGCAAAAGTCAAATAAAATGCATCCAACCCAAACGATAAGAATATACAAGTATAACCAAGCCCATAAGCAAAATAAAAATCTACTATCAAAGTCTGCTGATCTACTTACAACTGCTCTCTCTCTCTCTCTCTCTCTCTCTCTCTCTCTCTCTCTCTCTCTCTCTCTCTCTCTCTCTCTCTCTCTCTCTCTCTCTCTCTCTCTCTCTCTTCTCCCCATCAATGCATTGATACCTTTACCTCGTCCTTTCAAAACATGTATACATCAAACAATGAACGCCAGTCAGAAGTCAAACAGCAAAAAGAAGACAACAGCTGATCACAGAGATCAGAACATCAAAACTATGTAAGCTGACTCGTGACGGAGGATGCTTCCTAGAGTATCTGCTAAGGTAACAGAATCATTTTATTTTACTTTTTATTTTATACCACTTTATGTCACAGCAGATTTCTCTACGTGAAATCGGCTGCTCTCCCCGGGGAGAGCGCTTCGCCATAGGTGCCGCGCCTACCCATTATTATTTTTTTCCCCTCAGGGATGGTGTCTAAACACGACACCTGTGTGCATGTTGGTTGGTTTTTTTTTTATATAGTTTTGTCATCCGCTCCTACCGGCACACGATGTCCTGCTCTTCCGAAAGGCGGAACGGGGTTTTAACGTGTGCGCAAGATGTTCTGCGCGCGTTCTCCCCCGGCCTCGGTTTATAGTCTCATCTGAATGACTTTGAGGAGATTTTATCCATGGCGTCAACATTGACTCAAAATCAGTTTCTCTGCAAGTGTATCCAGATAATTCTACAACTTACAGAACTCACTTCAAGACCGGGGTTCAATATACAAAAGCATGCCTAATACCTTGTGTAAGCGTTAAAAACTCATCCCCTTTTTCCAACAAGAGTTGGCCGGCAACGAACGGTCTTTAACGTGGATGACACTAACATACCCAGCATGCTTTCTTCAACCTTTACAAGAATGAACTCCACCACCAGAATCAGTCATTTCCTCCCCATACATAACACACTGTCTGAGACCTTCAGAGAATTAACCTAGATACACAGAAAAAAAATCAAGTCCAGTCAAACAGATGGGAAAACAACATCAAAGACCGCAGACGCTGAAACTTTCAGGATTTTCTGGAAAGTAGCCTGGAACAGAAAAAGTCTGAGAAAAGTATGGGTATAATACACTCATTGCCCTCCTCAAACAGGCAGGATCAGTGATGACGTGTCCACAGCAAGCAACTGACGCAAGCAGGTATTTTGCAAGAATCTGGAAGGTGAGTCATCCCTCCATCCATCCATCCATCCATCCATCCATCCCTTTGCTGCTGATGTAAGCCATGTCTGGCATTGAGGTGGAGGTCAGTGTCTGTTGTGCTTATGGCATAACTGTGATAATTATTACTGATGGTGATGGTGATGGTGAGGGTGATGGTGATGATAATAGCTTAGAGCACTATCGTTTCAATGTCACCATGTCCAAAGTTTCTGTTTGGGGTGTGAACAGAGGTGTTATTTCTCTCGAACTGTGTCTTATGGGTTTTTTCTGTTTCTCTGTTTTTATTTGTTTGTCGTGTTAGTATCTATGCCTGTCTCTGTCTGTCTGTCTGTCTGTTTCTGTCTGTCTGTCTCTGTCTTTCTCTGTATCTTGGCTCTCTGTCTCTGTCTCTCTCTCTCAATCTCTCTATCTATATTCCTCTCTCTCCCTCCCCCCATCTCTCAATCTCTCTCTCTCTAAAGGTGAGGATGATCTGTTGTTTGTATAAAAAAGACATATGAATATATTAGTATGCTACATGAATATTCGAAGGGCCCTAGTGCACCGTACAAATTGCTACTGGTATTTGCATACCTTCTCTCTCTCTCTCTCTCTGTGTCTCTGTCTCTCTCTCTCCCTCTCCCTCCTCTCTCTCTCTCTCTCTCTCCTCTCCTCTCTCTCCTCTCTCTCTCTCTCTCCTCTCTCTCTGCTGCATGAGTTTTTTGTGTCGTTTTGGTTTTTCGTTTTCTTTTTTACTCTCTCACTCTGTCTGAGGGTTCCCCCTTTGCTTTTTTCCTCGAGTTTCGCCCTTTTTCAAATCCCTGTCCTGTTTATTCTTTTTTTTTCTCTCCTTTTTCTCTTTTTTTTCATCTTTTCCCTAGTCTTTCTACCTTTACGCCTTCCCCTTGTCTTCCTTTTTGTCTTTCTCCCACTTCCTTCTTCTTCCACAACTACAATTACTATAACAACAAAAGCCTCTGCTTCTACTACTGCTACTATTATTACTACTTCTACAACTACGACTTCTACCACGACAATCACCATCACCACCACCACCACAACCACCGGTACTTCTACTTTTCAGTTCTTTTTTCTTCCTATTCTTCTTTCGTGTCTTTTATCTCTCACCCCCCCTAACACCCCCCCCCCCCCCCCCCCCGCCCCACCACCACCACCACATAGACCCTGCTTCTCTCTTCCTCCCCATCAAGGGTTCTGTCTCTTATCATCCCCCTGACCTTCTTTCAAGTAGCTTCTGTCTGATCCCACCCCTATCTATCTCCCTCTGATCCACCCCCCTCCCCCTCTCTCTCTCTTCCTCTGATCCTGCCCCCCATCCCCCTCCCCCCTCTCCCCTTATCTCCCTATCCCCTTGTCACCCTAATCTCCCCCTGCACCAGACGACAGTTTTATTGCAGATTAGGGGACGGAAATAGACTATGATGTCTGACTGCTTTTCTCAATGCAAGCAAGCGCCAAATACCATTGGCTTGGCCTTCTTCTTTCTGCGGGAATACAGTGGCACCATAGACCTAAAGATCACGCCGGGGATATATGGCTTGGCCTGGCCGCACTCCGCTGATATAACTTTGAGATCAAGCAGTGGTCTCCGACTGAGTGCTTTTCTTTAAAAAAAAAAAAAAAAGAAAAAAAAAAGAAAGAAAAAGAAAAGAAAAAAGTTTTTTTGTTTTTTTTTTTTAGTTTTGTCAGTTTTAAAGAAATGTTTTAGTCTGGGTATTCAACGCCGATGACGACAAAGAAAAAAAAATGCAAAGAGGAAAAAGAGTGCTAAGAATGCGAAAAAAGCGAAGAATGCAAAGAATGTGAAGAATGCAAAGGATGCAAAGAAAAAGAAGAAGAAGAAGAAGAATGAAGAAGAAGAAGAAGAAGAAGGAAGAAGAAGAAGGAAGGAAAGGAAGAAAAGGAGGAGGAGGAGGAGGAGGAGAGAGAGACGAGGAGGAGGAGAGAAGGAAGATGGAGATAAACAAGGTCCCATGTGCAACATACATTTGGCGCACATGAATGAACCTGCGGCAACAATATAATATTGTCTTCTACAGTTTTTGTTTGGCTGGGTCTGTGGCAGGATACTATTGCATTGTTTATTGTATTTGAATACCACTTTAAGTCATGGCATTTTTCACTTCGTGAATTTCTCCATGGGAGAACGGTCGCCACAAGAGCAGCGCCACCAATTATATACTTTTATTTTCCTGTCTGAATGTATTTTGTTTCCCTATCACTGAGGGTTTTTTTCTACATATTTTGCAAGAGACAACTCTCTTGTTGCCGCGGGTTCTTTCAACGTGCACTAAATGCGTTTTTATAATTGTTGTTTTCATGTTGATTTGTTTTAATCATTGTTCGTTTATATCTTGACTCGGATGCACTTGCTTTCGCTTTTGGTCAAGCTTTAAAAATACTGTGTTAAAAGGCCATACAAAAAAGATTCAAATGAACATATTTAAAAATAAAACATGTGACGTGATATCTTTGTATTAATGTTTTGTGTTATCCTTCCTAACGGTTACAGCTCACTAATCTTCTGCAAAAAAGGGTCGAGATTTTAATGAGTATAAAACGACAGACAGACAAATAAACAAACAAAAAGACAGACAGTAAAATAGAGAGAGAAAAACAGAGAGAGAGAGAGAGAGAGAGAGAGAGAGAGAGAGAGAGAGAGAGAAGAGAGAGAGAGAGAGAGAGAGAGAGACAGAGACAGAGACAGAGACAGAGAGACAGAGGTACAGAGGTACAGACAGACAGAGAGACTGACAGACGCACAGACACACAGACAAGGATACAGACATACAGACAGCCAACGAGAGAAGTTGAAAATAAGCAGATCCAGAGGAAAAATCTCTTCAAACTGGCAATCAAGCAGCAATTCAAGCCCTACAAGTGTTTTTAGATTACTGCAAATCGCGAACCCAATGCTCCACCCCTTAAGTGATTTGCCATCCCCATCTCTTCCTCCCCCCCCCCTCTCGCCCCACCCCCGGCCCCTTCCCCCCGGAAAAAAGCATACAAAAACTAAGGAAGCAATGTCGCCTCGTAGTCTCAAGCTCCTCCTGAGAAGAGAAATCTAATCAGACGTACAACAATAATTATCTTGTGACGACAAATGATTATCATACACATTTCATTACTAGAGTAGGCCATCGTGTGCCAGTGGGAACCGATGACAAAACTGACAAAACGGCATACACACGGAGACTGGAGCAAAAACAAAAAGCACATAAATGCTTATTCCATTTATCCTCGAGATCAAAGAATGAATAAATAATCAAATAAATAAACAAACACACAATCAAAAAAACTATTGTCTTGGAGGGGGGAAAGGGGGAAGGGAGCCTACGACAGAGGTTCCCCCCCCCCCCCCCCCATTCTGTTTTATCAGAACATTGGATCAAATTCTACATCTACTCTACAAAGCTAAATGGAAAAAGGGTTTTCGAAAAAAAAGTTTCTTTAAAAATTTTGTTGTGATTTTAAACACGTTCCAGTAGAGATTTCCAATTCAAGGATTTTTTTTCTCCAAACACGATAAGAAGTAATAAACATCAACACTCCTCACGGACAGGAAAATTCAGACAATGGACCTAGATACGCTACTGTTTAACAGTCCAGTTCTGGCAAACTTCTAAACTCATACACTTACATTGAAGCAATAGTGAAGAAGAGTCTTATGGATTCTGTATTCTGGTATCTGAAAATACCAGAATTTCCAAACTTCCAGAGCTGCATGCTAAAAGTGCCGGTATATGAGTTCGCTATTGTCAAAAAGCACGCAAATACACACACACGCGCACGACGCATGCAAGCACCACGCACGCACGCACGCACACACACACACACACACACACACACACACACACACACACACACACACACACACACACACACACACACACACACCACACACACACACACACACACAAACCAAACCCGGATTTCCATGTTTCTTACAAAAAATGCATCACTAACAATTTGTATATTTTTTTCTCCATAATCCTTGTTCTTCTCTCTGAAGCAAATTGCCAAGACACACCTAGATATTGCTTCCTTTTCCGCATTAGCACTTGTGATGGCCCCCCAAAAATGACAGATTCTACAAATCCTTAAACCAACCCAAACCACCACGGAGAAAATAAAGCCATTTTGAGTCATGTACACGCATGCGCAGACCTTGCTTCCACCACCGCCTCATTAACTGGACAGCAAAGATAGGGAGATAAGAGGGGGGGAGGGGGGGGGGGTCATTAACCAAAAGTCTGTTCTTTCCTTTTTGGCTTCGCTTCGGATTTTTTTTTCTTTTTTTGGTATTTGTCTTCCTTCCAAAGAATGTTGAGGTTAACCAGGCTCTTGGCTGAGTAATGGCCTTCCCTCCAGGCCTGTAAACTTTGCTCTGGCTCTAACAAAGTTTATTAAAGCTTTCATTTTACCTTTTTTTCCTACTTTATTCCACATGCTCTGCAGAGTTTTAAAAATATGAATTTGTGCATTTCTTTCTTACCTGTAGAAAAAAAAGGAGCTGGGGAAAAAAATTAAGGAGTTATTTTCATGTGTCATCTGAAAAGTGTCCTGGTGTAATTTTTTTTGTTAAAAAGCTCTACAGAGAAAAAAACAACAAAGTCTATGGGTAGGATAGAAGACGTTTGTTAAAAGAAAGTATAGTGACAGTTTTTGCAGCCCGTATGTGTAGCAGGAAAGAGCAAATACAAAGCTTTATGGAACGCATTGAACAATAGCATTAAAAATCAGCGCTTTTCCTGTGTACATCTGCCTAGCTTTGTTGTGGTAGGTTTTGCTTTCCTAGCTCTACACACTGCACAACTTTGCTTTACAGACCCTAGGAAAATATTAAATAAAAAATTTTTTTAAAAGTCCAGGTTCTTCTTATAATCACACAATTCATAATCTCAAAGAGGAATAACCAGATTTCTTACTTCAAAAATGTGTGATATATTCAAAATGAATGAAAAATAACAACAACAAAATGAATGACTGAGTTAAGTACTAAATGAACATAGAATCTGCGAAAGGCTTAAAAACTTAATGCATAAGTATGATCAGCATAATAAAAGAAGAAAAGTGTAAAGATGGGGGATGAGGGAAGGTATGCATGCATAAATACATGGGTTATTAATGCATGCTAATTGAACAAAAGCGTGTGCGTGTTGACATAAAACAACACAATACAAAACACACAGATGCATGCGCGCGCGCGCACACATACGCACACACTCACACATACACACACACACACACACACACACACATATACTATAATATATAAAACTATATATATATATAATCCTCATATATATATATATATATAATATATATAATATATATTTATATATATATATATATATTATATACGCTTACCAAAACCACTATCATTAATTACAAAATAGACCTTTACTTAACAAACATAACGTGTTCCTGCTCATAACTTTTTCCCCCCTCTTCTTATTTTTCCAATAATTACCTACCCTTCTTCACTTCAAACCTTTTGTGACAACCAAAAATCAGAGATATGACCATCTTCCATCGACCCACCTCATAGAAGAAAAAAAAGCCATTTTGTTTTACGTCATGCACGCGCATGCGCAGTCCTTCCTTCCGCCACCATCCTCATTATCTAAGACAGCCAGACGAGATAGGAGTCTTTGCTATTAACGAGAGTGTTTTTCCTTTCATTTTTTGGCACTGGCTGTGATTTTTCCTCTATATCTTCCAGCCAAAGAATGCTGAGGTTAAAGAGGCTTGTTTGCTGAGTGATGGAATTTTTTACATGGTCTGTAAGGTTTGGTCTTGACCTAACAGGGTTTATCAAAGCTTCAGTGTTTTGTTTTGTTTTTTTGCTTCGCTTTACAGTGTTTTGATGTGGAGTTTTAATTACAAATAAAGGAATGTATACGATTAAAGAAATGCATACATTTTTAAACTTGTTGAAACCAAGCAGGAAGTGATGGGTTAAATCTGTGGTTTATCTCAAATGTCATGTTCGCATGCGTGCATGCAAACATACACATACACACAAATCAAAGCAAACCATACACACACGCGCGCGCGCGCGCGTGCACACACACACATACACACACGCCCGCATGCCCGCACGCCCGCACACAGACACACACACACACATGCGCGCGCGAGCGCACACAACTAAACCCATCATAATGACCACCATCACCACCACAACCACCTACTCCCCAATCTTCCCCTCCTCTAAATAAATCCAAGATCAGAAAGTCAGTGTCCATGAAAAACACAGTTTTGCTTAAGTGCAGCTGTCCTTATTTTATTTTTATTTTCCAAGTAAATTGCTATTTATGTCTGTTAGTTCCTAGTTTTAACCTTTTCTGCATTGGAGTTTTTTTATGATGGCTAAAAGCCACAGATTCTATCACCTCTAAAACATCCACCGCACAGATTAACACCCGTTTTGCTAAGCATCATGCACACGCATGCGCAGACCTTTCCCTCCCCAGTAGTTTCATTAATGTCGACAGCAAAGGGAAGGAGATAAGAGCCTGGGTCATTAGTGAACGTGTTTTGTTTTCTTTCCTTTGGGATGTGGCTTGAAGAAGATTTCTTCTTCTTCTTCTACTTCTTCTTTTTCTTCTTCTTCTTCTTCTTACTCTTTCTTCTTCTTTTCTTTTCTTCTTCTTTTCTCTTTCTCTTCTTTCTGTTCTTGTTTTGTTTTTTCTCTTCCCTTTCCTTCTAAAAACCGCAAAGAGGTTAAACAGGCTTGTTTGGTGAGCGATGGACTTTTTACAGGATCTGTAAAGTTTGTTCTTGACCTAACAGGGTTTATTAAAGCTTTAATGTAGGGGTTTTCGGGGTTGTTTTTGCCTCAACTATTAATGTTCCAATGTGAGCGAAAAGTAAGGTAATTATTTTTAAAAGAAAGGCAGAGAAAATATAGTCACAACCACACTTCAAGTTTTATTTATTTATTTATTTATTATTTATTTACTTCTTTTATTCGAGGATAATGGAATAAGCATTCATGTGTTTTTTTACAGCCAGTCCCGGCGTCTATGCAGTTTTGTCATTTTTGTCATCATTACCACCAGCACACAATGGCCCACTCTTCCGAAAAGTGGAAAGGGGTTGAACATGTGCGCAAGATAAATCTGTTGCGTTCGCACATGTGAGCTCCATTGATAGTCTCATCCAAAGAATTTTTTTTTTTTTTTTGGGGGGGGGAGTGTTGCCTGGGTCGTTTTTCATGATACTCATATACACAGAATTTCATCATTGGTGAAACTAGGAGCTCTTAGCCAAGGATTTTTTTTAAATTTCCACAAAAAAACATGTGGGATTTCAGAGAGTACACTTTGAAGACAGAACAAGGAGTAGGGATTTAGGGATTAGTTTCACTAATGTGTATGGCAAGAACAGCCAAAGAAAACACCCAGTCTTAGCAACAATCAGTGCTCTCTTTAGTTCATTATGCACATCGTTGGTCAAGATCCTATATGTTTTAATAGCTTTGCAAAGAGTTCCGCATCTCTAACAGTATTGCTTTAAGTCTTGCTGTTTATATATATATATATATATATATATATATATATATATAATATATAATATAATATATAAATATATAAAATATATATAATATGTATATATATATATATATATACAGAGAGAGAGAGAGAAACGGAGAGAGTGACAGACAGACAGAACAGACAGACAGACAGACAGAGAGACAGAGAAGATCATCAGAGGAAAGCCCAGGAAATAAGTCTTGTTGGGAAAGCCCCAAGAGGTGTTATTCTAAGGAAAGACCTGGCCTAGCAGGCTGCCAAAAAAGCCAAAAGCGCTGACCTTTACAGCCGCGGTGCTGTAATAGCAGCGTAAAGTTGTTGTTTTTCTTTTTCGGCTTTTTTTCTTCTTTTTTTGGTCTCAAAGAGAAGGAAATAGCTACATAAAAACTTGCAGCATCTTCTAGTCTATTTGAAGAGACTGTTGAATAACAAAGCCGATGTCAATTACTGAACAGTGTCGATGTTTGTTTATTTTTTATTCATTTAATTGATTATGTATTATTTACTTTATTTATTCTTTTCTATCGATGATTTTGGAATAAGCACTCGTGCTTTTTTTTTTTTACATCATTCCACGTGCGTATGCGGCATTGTAAATTTTGTCATCTGCTCCAGCCAGACTACAGTGTCCTACACTTTCAAAAAGCGGGACAGGTTTTGACGTGTGCGCAAGTTGTTCTGCGTGCGTTTGCACACAGGACCTCGGCTTATAGTCTCATCCGAAAGACTTTTGGGGAGAGTGGAGTCTGCAGTGATGTTAACTCCAAGGGGGAAAACATCCCCGTGTTGTGATGTTGTGTGTGGTGTTGTGTGTGTGTGTGTGTGTTGTGTGTGTGTGTGTGTGTCTGTGTCTGTGTCTGTGTGTTGTGTGTCTGTGTATGTAAGTGTGGTGTGTGTGTGTGTGTGTGTGTGTGTGTGGTTGTGTGTGTGTGGTTGTGTGTGTGTGTGTGTGTGTGTGTGTGTGTGTAAAATATTGCTGTACACGTATGCAAAATTGGTGTCGTCTCATCCGAAAAACTTGCAGAGGAATGGATTCAAAACAAACAAACTGACTGGGGGGCGGGAGCGGGTGCGGGGGGGGGGGGGGGGATGTGGGTGAGTGGGGAGGAGGGAGTAACCCCCCCCCCCCTCAAACAGCTCAATGGTGGACTCAAACCCACGCCCTCAGATGACCGTCAACAATTAAGTCCCACACTCCACCCACTACCTCGCTATTCTAGACACAACTTGCAGTGGCCAAAAGAAGCAATGCAGTAACAAAACAAACACAGTGCAGAATGTACAACACGATAATGATACGACACAAAACAACACAGCCCCCCTCCAACTTTCAGTGCAGCCTATAGCAGACGTATGTCACACAGATCATTGATGATCTGATGACCTGGGTTCGATACTCGTTTAATAGGATTTTCCCTCTAGAGTTACATCAGTGCCCACTCCACTCTTTCCCCAAAGTCCTTCGGATGAGACTATAAACCGAGGTCCCGTGTGCGAACGTACGCAGAACATCTTGCGCACACGTTAAAACCCGTTCTATTTTTCGGAAGAGTAGGCTGTAGTGTGCCGGAGGGAACGGATGACAAAATGACACACCTGCATATATATGGGGACTGGATGTAAAAAAAAAGTACATGTGCGCTTATTCCATTATACTCAAAATAAAAGATGAAGAAAAATAAATAAAAGATGATCAGGAATAAAAATGAAGATAAGCTGGTGCAGCTAGCGAACTACCAGCTCATGAAAAAAACATTTCATTTAAGAACATAAACTCCTATAGGGACAGCTGGACAGCAGGAAGTCTGGGGTTTTCTGTCAAAGCAAGAGTTTCGGCCATTAACTTCTTACACTTCAGGAAAGAACATTTTTTGCTCAAGACAAATTTCTCAGAGCCAGCCCAGTGAAACTGATTGTTTTCAACAAAAAACCCAATGTGGTGGTGGTATGTGGAGGGGGGGGGTCTATTTTTCATTCGCAGATTTTCTGGGGTTTTTTGTACATTCATGTCCTGAGTTCTTCGACTCAAGATGTTCTAGATGCCCTTTCTGCTGACTTGCAGAGGGATTTGAACTAATCTTTTTCTTTTGTACTGGGCACTTTCAATACCAACTCGATTCAATCAGCAGTTATTGGTGTGTGTGCGTTCACCCGGTCATCTTGATCTTGATGGACTCGTTTAACATGTACCTCTGTCTGTCTGTCTCGTCTTCTGTCTGATGTCTGTCCGTCTCGTCCGTCCGTCCGTCTCTCTCTCTCTCTCTCTGTCTCTCTCTCTCTCTTCTCTCCTCTCCTCACCTCTCTTCTCTCTTCTCTCTACACTCGTTCTTCTGTCTCTGTCTCTCTCTCTGTCTGTCTCTCTCGTCCTCTGTCTCTGTCTCATCTTCCTCTCTCTGCTCTCTGTCTTCTGTCTGCGTCTCTTCTGTCTCTTCTGTCTTCTCTTCTGTCTCTTTCTCTGTCTGGGTCTCTCTCTCTCTCTCTCTCTCTCTCTCTCTCTCTCTCTCTCTCTCCTCTCTCTCTCTCTCTCTCTCTCTCTTACCTTTTTTAGCACCTGAAGTAGGCATGCAAAAATGGAACGAAGGTGGGTGGGGGATTAGCAGGACTGGAGATTGGAGGTAGTAGTAGTAGCATAAAGAAGATGCGGGGAGGAGGAGGAGACGAGAAGAGAAGGGGACTGAGGGGAGGGGAGGGTGGAGGTGGGGGTGGGGGAGGGAGGGAGAAAAAGCAATCAGCTCAAAGAAGGAGCGGTGGCTGTCCTGTGGAATCAGTGCAGTGATAGATAAGACACCACAGGCACTACTGCTAGTGCTTGCTCCTCCTCCTCCTCCCTCCTCCTCCTCCTTCTCCTATTCCTCATTGGAAAAGGATTTCTTGGGCTGCCTTGCCTGTTTCACTTGACTAGGCTGGTTGGCTGGTTGACTTGACTAGTTGAGTGAGTAAAGGCTGACTGGTTGACTGACGAATGGCTGACTAGTTGACTGACTTAATGGCTGACTAGTTGAGTGACTAATGATTGGCTGGTTGACTGACTAATGGCTAGCTTGCTTGACTGACTAATGGCTGACTAGATGACTAATGGCTGACTAGATAGACTAATGGCTGACTGGTTGACTAATGACTGACTGGTTGACTAATGACTGATTGGTTGATTGCTTGACTAGCTGGTTGACTGACCAGTGGCTGACTACCTGACTGACTAATGGATGTCTAGTTGACTGACTAATGTCTACTGGTTGACTAATGGCTGACTAGTTGACAGTAATGGCTGATTAGTTGACTGACTAACAGCTGACTGGTTGACTTGCTGCTTGACTGGCTACTGGATGACTTAATGACTGAATGGCTGGCGAGCTGGCTGGCTGGCTGGTTGGGCAGATGGATGGATGGATGATGGATGGATGGATGGATGGATGGATGGATGGATGGATGGATGGATTTCGCTGCCTTCTCTTTTAAATGTCTGTTTGTGTGTCTGTTTGTTCGTCTGCTTGTGTGTCTGTTTATGGACTCCTACCCTCTCTCTCCTTTCTCCCTCCCTCCCTCCTCCTCCACTCCACTTTTCCTCCTCCTCCCTCTCCCTGCCTCCTCCCTCCTCTCTCGCGACTGCCACTGTTCTGCCTGTGCCCTGTCTGCTGCCTGCTGTCTGTCTGTCTGTTTGTCGGTGGGTCGGTTGGTCTGTCTGTTTTACCTGTCTGATGCCTGTGTGTCTGTGTGTCTGTTTCTCTATCAGTTATCTCTCGTCTCTCTGCGGTGTCGTTAAATGGATTCTTTGTCATTAACTGGATTAGGACGGTCAACTTTATGAACCCAATCAAACAGTTACGTGAAATTATGTTCAAACGGCTTAACGCTTTTTAAAAACAATTAATCAACACCCATAAAAACACAACCAAAATTATGGTTCTTCAAAAATATTTCATAGATAAAAATTTAGTCGAGATTGTGAATATAAAACGAGTACTTCCGAGCATTCTTGGGGGAATTTTTTGTTGTTTTATCCGATTCGTACGCTCACAAAGACGATAGGAATTGTCAGGATTGGAATCGTCTGTTAGCGATTTGCAGTCAGTGTATTTGCAGCCCACCTGGTGAAGGAAAGGAGAATGGGGTGGGGGGTTTTTTGGTTTTTTTTACCTTCAGCAGGACGTTTTTTAGACTCAAGGAGGAGAGTTCTGATCTCCAGTTAGGTCAGTCCACTTTAGGACATTATCCTCCTAACGACACCACCTCAAACCTTCTCTCAGATTGCAGGAAGAGAAAAGCTGACAGGTGGAACGATAGGAGGTGGGGGGGGTGGTGGTGGTGGATGGAGGACTAAGGTAGGGATGGGGTGGGGGGGAGGGCAGGTAGAAATACCTGTTTTCTTATTGACTTCAGGGACATACTACGAGATGATGATGGTGATGGATGGATGGTGGTAGTGGTGTTGGTGGTGGTGGAGGTTGCTTTGGTAAGTGGTGGTGGTGGTGGTGGTGGTGGTGGTGGTGGTGGTGGTGGTGAGTGGTGGTGTGTGGTGGTGGGGGTGTGGTGGTGTGGTGTGGTGTGGTGTGGTGTGTGTGTGTGTGTGCTGTGTGTCTGTGTGTCTGTTGTGTGTGTGTGTGTGTGTGTGTGTGTGTGTGTGTGTGTGTGTGTGTGTGTGTGTGAGTGTATGTGTATGTGTGTATATATGTGTGTACGTGTGTACGTGTGTTACGTGTGTACGTGTGTATGTGTGTGTATGTATGTGTGTGTGAACAAACTGGAGAGAAATACGAAGATAAAAGAACATGGAATTTTAAAAAAAAAAACGAAAAACAAAATAACTAACCGTAACGAAACAAGAAAGTAACTGTTTGAAATTTTATAGAAAACTAAAAGGGAGAGAGAAACAGTGCGGTGAGATAAGGAAGAAAAGCAACAGATTTTATTTCTAGTAGGGAGGGGGGTGGGCTATTTTAAAAGCAAAACCTGCCAATCAATTCTCATAAATAAAATCAAACAAAAACCAAAACCCAACAACACAATTTCCAATTTACCACCACCTATGAAATTGATTGTTTAAAGAACCAAACAAAGCAGTATTTTCTTTTCAAAGATTTGGCATTCTTTTCCTTCAGACTCTTCATCCACTACGGGAAACGTCAGCCGAATGGTTAACACCAACAGACATCTAATCCTAATCGTTCTGATATCACCGGTCGAAGGTTCGAATCTCGTTTGGCACTGATGCATTAAAGGCAGAGATCTTTCCCATGCTGTAGATCAACTTCATTGCAGATTTGCTAGAGCGTTTCATTCAATTTTCAATAAGACAGATAGACAGACAGACAAAGACAGACAGACAGACAGACAGAGACATAGAGACCGGAAAACATAGAAACCAGAGAAAAAGAGATACAGAGATAGACAAAGACAGAGAAACAAGAGGAGAGAGACGATACAGAGAAAGACAAGACAGAGAGACAGAGAAAGAAGAAAGAGACAGAGATAGACAAAGACTGAGAGACAAAGAGATACTGAGATAGACAAGCTCAGAGAGACAGACAGACACAGAGAGAGAGAGAAGAGAGAGAGAAGAGAGAGAAGAGAGAAGAAGGAAGAGAGAAGAAGAGAAGAGAAGAGAGAGAGAGATAGGAGAGAGAGAAGAGAGAGAAAGAGAGAGAGAGAGATAGGGAGAGAGAGAAGAGAGAGAAGAGATGGGAAGAGAGATAGAGAGAGAGAGAACGAGAGACAGAGAGAGACAGAGAGAGACAAAGAAGAGAGATAGACAAAACAAGAGACAGAGAGAGAGATACAGAGAAAGACAGAGATAGACAAAGACAGACAGAGACAGAGAGAGAAAGACAGAAGATTCAGAGACAGAGAAAGAGACAGAGAGACATTACCACTGCTGCAGGAAAGACAGATCAATACTGTAGTGATTAGCACTGCTGGTCACTGATAAGCAAGATCAGTACATAACACAGTAGAACTTTCCGGAACCCCACATGTGATAACAGCACTGGCCCTGGGCAAAAGCTGTGTCACTTATTGATGTCAGCTAGGAGCCGAGCTTAGTCCAGAATGTGATATCATGGTACTGGTCTGTTGAGATTCATTCTTGGTATAACAGCTTGTACTTTCTGATTAAGGGAGAACTGGTTCGTCTGAAGTCGAAGTATGGCTGCCTATGGTGGTTAGGTATTGAAAAGAACGCAAACTTGTTATCCATCTATACTTCCAATCTCACAGTTTCTGTCTGTTTCGTTTTGCTCTTGTTCTACTTGTTCTTGCTCTTGTTCTTGTTCTTCTTGTTCTTGTACTTCTTGTTCTTGTTCTTCTCTTGTTCTTCTTCTTCTTCTTCAAATTCTACTCTTCCAAAATCGTTAAATTCTTCTTCAAATTATTCTTTGTCAATCACTCAGATAGCAATACTGTTGTCTGTCATAATTATGAGCGAAAATGTATTGTAATTGCCGCTAAGCGCCTGACAAGTCACAAAAGTGCATCCGACTTCGGAGCGGGAACAATTTATCTTTGAAATGCTTCTGGTGGGAAAAAAGGGCAGAGAATGGACCAAGAAGGCAAAAAAATAAGACAATAGGAGGTGACTGGGGAAATAAAGGAAAAGGCAGAAACAAACAGAAGGATACAAAAGAGGGAATACATAACCCGGAATTTCCAGAAGGTGGAGATGCTATTCATACTGTCAGACCCCTGGCATCCCGCAAGGGGGACAGAGTTTTCTAAAAGTGGAGTACGGCTGTAGGTGGTGAGGTGTTTAAAACGTGTTTTACAGGCAATAATATCGTGGGCAACACTAAGTGTTAAGTTGGAGAACGCGCATCAACAACAACAAAAAGAGAATTGTAGTTTAAAAAGGGTAAAAGTGTCCATAACCTATTTGGTCGTAGAGGCGAGGTGTCAGAGACCTCGGCTTCTCCAGGGACCAGCTATTTGAGGGGACGCCCATCTCCTCTCCCTCGCTGCTTTACCTTCCATGACCCTAAAGAGGGCAGGTACTCATTTACAGCTGGGTGAACTGGGGGGCTGTATTGAAACCAAGGCGTGCAAACGGTAACCCATCCTACTGGTAACCACGCTCGATCGCTGCTTAACCTTGGCTGAGGGAAAGCGAGTATTCTGACCACTGAGCTATCATTGAATGGATATAGAGTAAAAAGCCGGTGAATGAAAGATGCATGTCTGTTCTGTCATTCTTTTTTGAGAGTCACTAAGACACACGAGAGAGTTTCATGGCTCTAATAAGCCAGAAAGAAAGACGGATAGGAAAAATGGTCAGAAATAAACCCCACTACAAACAGCAGAAGTAGCAATAAACCAATTTCCAATAGCACCGCCACCACCATGGTACTTTTGCCGCCACAACTATATATATATATATATATATATATATATATATATATATATATATATATATATATATATATATCCTCACCATCACCACCACAGCCATTATCATTGACATAAACATGTTCACAACATCAGCAACAATCACCACCACTATTACCATCCATCATCATCAATGTCACCAATACTATGCCCAACAACAACATCGACAAGTCTATGAATGAAGGAATGATGATGGAATGTAGAAGAAAATAATGAGTGAGTGAGTGATTTGGTAAATAAATAGATGAACGAAAGAATGAATGAATTAAAGAATGAATGAATGAATGAAGAATGAAGGAAGGAAGGAAGGAAGGAAGGAAGGAAGGAAGGAAGGAAGGAACGAATGGATGGATGGATGGATGGATGGATGGATGGATGGATGGATGGATGGATGGATGGATGGATGGATGAATCAATCAATCAAAGAGTCAATAAGTAAATGATCTACAGGAGAATGAAGAAAATTTTACAGAATATAAAAAGACATGATAAGCTAAGAATAGAACACATTATAAAACACATTATTTGAATACAAAAATCAAACACACACACGCACACACACACACACACACACACACACACACACACACACACACACACACACACACACACCACACACACAACACAAACACACAGTACATAATATAGTACATAATTAAGAAAACACTGCCATCATATTTACACCAAACACCAAACAATCTCTCTCTCTCTCCTCTCTCTCTCTCTCTCCTCTCTCTCTCTCCTCTCTCTCCTCTCTCTCTCTCTCCTCCTCTCTCTCCTCCCTCTCTCTCTCTCTCTCCTCCTCTCCTCCACTCCTCTCCACCCACCACCCCCCAACAACACACCACCACCACACCACATCACTCACTCCCTCACCCAATCTCTCTCTCTCATACACAAACACAACACAAATATCTCCATCCCACTCACCTGATTCAGCCTCCCGTTCATCCTACTAGCATCACCACCGCCCCCGTCCCCTCCAGAAGAGACCGGCTTGGTCCTGAGCACGAAGCAGGCATTGAGCCTGGACAGGAACGCGGAGAAGCTCATCTTCACAGGGGGCTTCACCACCTCGAACAACGTCCTCATAGGGATGCCCCCTTCCTGAGCCTTGACCCTCTCCGCCGTCACCATCTTCACCAACGCGGTCCCCAACTGCAAGACCTGCATCTGACGGTCGAAGATGACGTGGAAGGGGAAGGAGGAGCAGAAGGTGCTGACGGACAGCTTGCTCTGGGCAGGGTCCAGGGACAGCGTCCCGCGGTCCGCGCACAGCTTGCACACCTGGTTATTGTTATCCGCGCAGGTGTGGATGAAGAAGATGTGATGCGGAGAGCTGGGGTCTCGATTCGGGAAAGATCTGAAGCTCCACGGACACGTTAAACAACATACTGGCGCAGCTTCTACGGTACCCGCCACCAGGGAAGGATCCTTCTCCTGAAGTGTAGTAGTGGAGGTTCAACCTGAGGGCTTGTCCGCGGCCTTGACCTCCAGGTCGCAGCGGAAGGAGGGCGGGGCTTGACCTTGGAACCTCGGGGAGGACTTGATCTGCTCGTGCAGCCCGTCCAGGTTGGAGAAGAAGTCCATCAGGTTGCTGCCCAGCACGCGCAGAGCTTTGCCGTACTCGCCCAGGCACAGCTTGAAGTACTCCTGTCCCAGCTTGCGAGAAACACTTCTCGGTCCCAGTCTGTTGTGATCACAGAGGAAAGGCAATAATGAATGAATGAATGAATGAAGTAAAATGTGTGTGATTTAATCCATGTGGGGTAACATGGGGGGAAGGGAGAGGGGAGAGAGAGGGGGGGAGATAGGGGAGAGAGGGTGGAGATAGGAAGAGAGAGAGGAAAGGAGAGAAGAGAGAGAGAGAGAGAGAGAGAGAGAGGAGAGAGAGAGAGGAGGAGAGAAGAGAAGAGAAAAGAAGGAGAGAAGAGAGGGTTAGACAGGCAGGACTACAGACGGACAGATAGACAGACAGAGACAGACAGACAAGCAGATAGATAGACAGGCAGCAGGCAGGCAGACAGTCAGACCAGACAGAGAAAGGGACAGAGAAAGAGAGAGATGGACGGACGGAGACAGAAAGACAGAGAGAGAAGCACAGAGAGAGAGAGAGAGAGAGAGAGAGAGAGAGAGAGAGAGAGAGAGAGAGAGAGAGAGAGAAGAGAGAGAGAGCGTGTGTGTGTATTTATGTGTGTGTAGATGTGTGTGTGTGCGTGCGTGAACTCACGCGCGCACGCGCACATGAAGAGAGACAGAGACAGACAGTCAAACAGACAGATAGACAGAGACAGACATACAGACAGACATGTGAACAGACAGACAGGCAGGGCTAGAGACCGTCACGAAAACCAGATACAAAGATACTTAGACAAGAAGACAGATGTAACAAAGAGAAGCAAAGACAGATAGACAGCCATGCGAACAGATAGAGTCAGAGAGAGGGACAAAGACCGAAAAGAAGACAGATGTGACAGAGAGAGAACACAGTCATACAGACAGACAAACAGTCAGAAAGATAGACAGACAAACAAACAGACAGAGACAGACAAACAAACAGACAGATAGGGATAACAGCTACACCTGCCAGCACCCCAAAAATACCTCCACCTAACATTACGCTTCCAAAATCATGACTAAGAAGCGTGAAGAGCAAACGAACCTGCCAAGAACATAAACAGGGCCAAGACATCAAACCAACCCAACAACCCCCCCCCCCCCCCCCCCCCCCCCCGCCCCTCCTTTTCCACCCCCATCCCCCATCCTTTACACCCCTCACCCTCCCCCCCCCCAACCATCCCCCCCTCCACTTCTTCTCCCCTCCCAATCAATTTCAACAAGCTATTGATCCACACATGAAAGACAACTGTCAATCATCATTGAACCTGACCGACCTGTCTAGGACCAGCCAGCCTAGCCCAAAGCTGTTCAAGACCTCACCTTTCTTTACTCTGAGCTCTGAAATATACTGAGATCCACCAATACTTTTTCAGCTACATACTTACCCCCCCCCCTCTTGCCCCCCTCCATCCCCCCATCCCCCACTGATGGGCCTCAAAATGCCCCCCCCCCCCCCTTACAAGTCAGGAGTGTAAGTCAGGATTCATCGATCGTTCTTTTTACTATTTCCCACCCCTTCTCAGTTTTGTTTGCTTGTGTTCTGTAGTTTTTGCAGTATAAGGCATTATTGCGTGTGGGTTATTTATTCAACACGTTTGGATTTGTGTTGCCACAGAGTGTGTATTTCAATGACTTAACAGGTCTTGAATGCTGCTACTTGGTGTTTCAATTTTATGAAATTTGCTTCATTTTTCTGCTAGATCTATAAGGAACAAATAGTCTGTAAAGTAAAACATTAATGTACATCTTAAAATAATTTCATACGGAGGGTTACAAAAAGATAGACCACACACAATACGTTTATTTTAAAAAGGTTTAAAATGTCTTAACTTTGAGAAAAAGGTTGATTGTGTAGATAAATCATGTGAGCCTAAAGATAGGAATTATCAAACAAATATCAAAATCAGAAGGATGATATCCATGTTTGGAAACCACAGTCCATAATTCTTCCCTGAATTGTATGCAGTGCTATTTTAATGAGAGAATACTATAGCATACATAGATTACGCTCGCTATATTTTTCTCAATGTTTCGTTCCTGTTTGGGTTTTTTTAAGTGACTCTTCCAATCATAAAGAGCTAACTATAAAGTATGGAACCAAAAAATGTGACAACAATAGCTATATGAAATTCGAGCATGATTTTTTTTCAAACATCACTAAGTAGAACCACTTGTTTTCCAAATCACTATCAATTCATTTTTTTATCTGTTCAAAATCAATTTTTTCATATGTCAAACATTTCTTCAGTGGTGTCGATTTTGTCAAGAAAACAATCTTTTAATCAGGAGGGCAGCTCTGTTGTTGTTGTTTTTTTCTTTTAAAGCAGAAAGCAAGATAACGTCAGTGCTGCTAACACATGGATCCAATCTGTAAAAAAATTTTTTCCTGAATTTGTAACATGACCAAAAACGAGAGAGAGATACACACAACACACACACACACACACACACACACACACACACACACACACACACAACACACACACACACACACACAACAGAAACAGACAGAGAGAGAGAGAGAAAGAGAAAGAGTGAGAGAGAGAGAGAGAGGGAGAGAGACAGAGATACAGTGAGACAGAGATACAGAGACAGAGTCAGAGAACACAAGAACAGAGACAAGATGGCAGACAGAAAGTTGCAGACAGAGTGTTAGAAAGGAGACAGACAGACACACAGACAAAAACCAGATGCAGGCAGAGAGACTAAGGCTAATGGAGACTGTGCCAAAAATACTCAAATTTACAGTTGCAAAATTCGTGTGGTAAAGAGATTGAAAATCACAATATCAGCACTGATCATGACTGCTGAGGGTATCAACAGTAAAATATAGAAATTAACCGGCAGGCCTGGCGACACACTGTACATCAATCGGTCTCCTCCTTTGAGGAAAATCGCAGAGCCACCCTTGAGGAGAAGCGAATGAGGAAGAACCGCTTCCCCCCAACATACAACCCCAGAATCGACTTTCCCCTGCAGCCGCTGCGGCCGGGTTTGTTTGTCACGCATTGGACTGAACAGCCACCAGCGAGCCTGCACCAGACGTGGACAGTGCCCTTAATCTTCGTTCGCGAAGCCAAGCCATGATAGGAATTAAACACATAGACACAGAAACACAGACACTCTCTCTCTCTCTCTCTCTCTCTCTCTCTCTCTCTCTCTCTCTCTCTCTCTCTCTCTCTCTCTCTCTCTCTCTCTCTCTCCTCTCTCTCTCTCTCTCTCTCTCTCCACACACACACACACACACCACACTCACACACACACACACACACTCACACACACACACACACACACACACACCACACACACACACACACACACACACACACACACACACACACCTCCACCACCACCACCACTCTTCCTTTTCACCCATCAATCATTCTTCGACAAGGTATCGACTGAAACATGAAAGAGGACTGTCAATCGATCCCACACTATTGAACCTGACCGACCTTTTTTGCCTTATCAGCCACACACCAAAGCCCTTCAACAACACTCTATCTCTCTTCACTCTCCGCCTCTGCAATACTCTGAGGTCACCAGTACTAAAACTATCTAGAACCTGGATGGGCTTTAAAAAATGGCCCCTGTAACCAGAAGTTGGGAACGAGATAGCTGGCTGGTCACAGCACTCGCTTTCCCCAACCTAAGGTTAAGCAGCATCGAGCGTGGTTACCAACTGGATGAGTGACTGTTTGCGTGCCTTGACTTCGAAACAGTTACCCCAGTTTACCCAGCTGTAAATGGGTACCTGCCCTCTTTAGTGTCAGGGAAGGTAAAAGCAGTGAGGGAGAGGAGATGGGTACCGCCCTCAATATGCTGTCCCCTTGAGAAGCTGATAATAATCTCTGATGCCTTGCATCCCTACGACCACATAGGTTATGGGACACCTTTACCATTACCTTTTAACTAGATGTCTTAATATGGATCTTAATGTAAGCCAATGGGATCTGCATGTCATTTAATATGGCTCTTTGCGTAAGCCAGTGGGATCTGTATGTCACTTAATATGGATCTTTACGTCAGCCAGTGGGATCTGTATGTCACTTAATATGGATCTTTACGTCAGCCAGTGGGATCTGTATGTCACTTAATATGGATCTTTACGTAAGCCAGTGGGATCTGTATGTCACTTAATATGGATTTTAATGTAAGCCAGTGAGATCTGTATGTTACTTAATATGGATTTTAATGTAAGCCAGTGAGATCTGTATGTTACTTAATATGGATTTTAATGTAAGCCAGTGAGATCCGTATGTCACTTAATATGGATCTTCATGCAAGCCAGTGGGATCTGTATGTCACTTAATGTGGATCTTTACGTAAGCCAGTGAGATCCGTATGTCACTTAATATGGATCTTTACGTAAGCCAGAGGGATCTGTGTGTCATTTAATTTGGATCATCGTGTAAGCCAGTGAGATCCGTATGTCAACGTGGATCTTCATGTAAGCCAGTGGCATCTGTATGTCACTTAATGTGGATCTTCATGTAAGCCAGTGAGAGTTTTTGAACAAAAGAATTTTTGTAGTTTTGTACTTACACATTTCAAAAAAGATACATATACATAGAGATAGATGACATACAAAAGTGTCACACACAGAGGAGAGAGAGTAGAAGAGATAAAGTTAGATAGGCACATATGTTTCTTATATATTTATTCTCTTATTTCAAGAAAAATGGAAATAAGCACGCTTGAGCATTTTTACATCCATGTGTGCAGTTTTGTAAATTTTGTCATCCGTTCCCACAAGCACACAATGGCCTACTCTTCTGAAAAGCAGAATGGGTTTTAATGAGAGAGAGAGATACAGAGAAATACAGAGAGACAGAGTACATCAATGTCAGTCTATGCCAAATAACATATTTCATTAATTTTAACTTCATGGGAGCAAAGCCTTTGCTAAAGCGATTGATAATAACTGAATCAGCAAGAAACACACGTTTGGTGGTAAGAATAGAGAATAGGAATCAAACCCCTGCACGAAACATGCATACCACTTCCCTTTCCCACACTCTATCCTCTCCCCGTTTCAATCAATCAATCTTCGACAAGGTATCGATCCACACAATCATGAAAGAGGACTGTCAATCGATCCTACACTATTGAACCTGACCGACCTTTTTTCCCCTTATCAGCCACACACCAAAGCCCTTCGACAACACTCTAAACTCCCTTCACTCTCACCTCTGCAATACACTCAAGAAAAACCCTCTAATACTTTTCATCTGCCTAAAACCCCTTGAATGAGCCTCAAAATATCCCCCCTTGTAAGTCTGGAGTGAAAACGGTTTTCACCATTCCTTTCAGTTCTTCACACCCATGTCCTTAAGCATGTTTGTGTTGGCATTTTGAGGTTCGGGATAATTGTGTGTCACTGATTCATCACGTTCTGGTCTGGGTGTGTGTGTGTTGTTATCAAAGACGTTTTTCCAATAGACTGTGTCACGAATAGAGATTCATAGGGCCTCAATCAGGAAAAGTTGTTGTTAATGATTCCTATATGCTGTTGTTTTTAATGTATGTTCCAGATTCTAAATAAAATCTATTTAAACCAAAATTTGTCGTTGTGCGTTCCCCAGCTTAACACTCTGGGGGTCAAACAGAATGTGCACTCTGACTCACTCATCCCACCTGGGAATCACTATGAGATTGAAATTGCACACTGAATGAGAATTTTGCCAGTATGACTGTTTTCAAGCACCTTGCCTATATATATAGGCAGCCACACTCCGACTTCAGAGGATTTTTTTGTTCTCCTTTAAAGGAAAGTGCAGGTTGTTATGTTAAGAGCTTGTCATGGCTGAAGGTATTCTCAACATAACTTTTTACAACATAACAATATTGTCTGTGTGTGTGTGATGCGAGTATGCGTGTGTGTGTTTGTACGTATGTGTGTGTAAGCGTTGTGTGTGTGTGTGTGTGTGTGTGTGTGTGATGCAAGTTTACGTGTATGTGTGTGTGTATGCACGCGCATGCGTGTGTGTGTATGTACGTACGTGCGTGCATGTGTCTCTCGTGTCTGTGTGTAATGTTTATGCGATTGTTTGCGAGTCTGTACACGCATTGCATGCACGCACGCACGCAGGCATTCCATAAGTCTGTTTTATCGCTCTGCTCTCTCTCGCTCCCTCATGCGCCGCCACAAGGGAGGATGTAAAAACACAACCTGCACGGGCAATGCTCGTTCTCCTCCGCTCTGACAAAAAAAGTGCAAGCAGCATTTAAGCCGCGAAGTATGCTGCTTCTTGGCGTGCCGTGCCGGTGGAGATTGTCTCCCATGACAGATTTAACTCCCCTCGTGTGTGTGTGTGTGTTTGTGTGTGTGTGTGTGTTTGGTTGTTTCGCTGTGTGTTGTTTTGTTTTGGTTTTGATATTTATCTGTTCATGTTTGTTTGTCGGGGGCTGGTTTCGCTTTCCTTTACGGTTTGAAGTGTTCTGTGTTTCTTTTGTGTGTTGTTTTTTTGTTTGATTTTTTGGTTGTTTTGTTTTTAGGGTGGGGGGTATGGTTCCTTTGAGGGTTGTTTTCTATTGTTTGTTTGCCTAGTCTTTTTTTTTCTTTGTGTGTGTTTTTTTCTCTTTTTTTCTTCTTTCTGTCTGTCTGTCTGTCAGCCTCTTTGTCTGTCTTTCTTTTTTCATGACTTTCTGAACTTATTTCTCTCTTCTGTTACTCTTGTCTTTTGTTGTTGTTTTTTCCTCTTGGCTTACCACTTTTTGTTCATTGTCTTACGCAAGCAGAAAATACCATTAGCAACGATGGTGCATAGACCGTGTTGTGAAAGCGGATTGTACCTAAAAAAAATTAATAGAAAAATATGCTGGGTTTTTTTTGTGAAATAAATATACGTATTAGCGACAGATTCTATGTTGTCATTGCCATGTGCTTTAAAATATTACTGTTTGCATGGATAGGTATAATGTAATCCAATCTAAGATAGATGACAACAAATTAAATAAATGGCAGCGGTAGAAGAAGCAGTAGTGGTACTGGTAGTGGTTGTGGTGCTGCTGGTGGTAGATGCTGTTGTAGTAGCAGAAGTAGTAGTAGTAGTCTTGTCGTTTAAACTACTACTACTACTACTACTACTACTACTACTACTACTACTACTACTACTACTACTACTACTACAACTGATTTTACTGCTGCTACTACTGCTGCTGTTGTTGCTACTACTACTACTACTACTACTACTACTACTACTACTACTACTACTACTACTACTACTACTACTGCTGCTGCTGCTGCTGTTGCTGCTTCTGCTGCTGCTGCTGCTGCTGCTACTACTGCCACTTCTGCTACTACTGCGCTTACTACTACTACTAGGACTACTACTACTACTATATTAATAATAATAATAATAATAATAATAATAATAATAATAATAATAATAATAATAACAACAACACATATACACACATTTACACACACACGACACAACACAACAACACACACACATACGCACACACACACATAAACACACACATACACATAAACACACACACACGCAACACAACACAACACACACACACAAAACACACACACACACACACACACACACACACACACACACACACACACACACACACACACCACACACACACACACACACACCCCACACACACACACACACACACACACACATACATTCTAAAAACTCCCCCTAAACTCGAACCAAAAAAAAAATCCAAACCATCCCTACAAAACTGACAAATATTCCTTCTTCCGTTTCTTCAGCTTGCAGACCAAGCCAAAGTCATTAAAAAAAAAAAAAAAACTTGTTTGTTCAAACTTTTTTTTCATCCTTCAACATAACCATCATCACAGTGATTTGGATAACAGCGTCTACACTCTCCTCCGCTTCCTAACGGGCTGAAAATCAGAAGGATGGGTAGCTTACGTCTGGTCTCCGCTACAGCAAAACTTCAGGGTCCAAAAATCTCAGCGGCCAAATGATGCCGGCATGGCATTCGTCTGCATTCCCCATGCGGTCATTAGCACTAGAACAGCATTGGTTTTTTTTTTATTTTTTTTTTTTATCCCATCCCTTTTCTTAACCTTGTAAACACGAGTTTATCCTGTTTCTTAGTTCCAATCCTTACTTTTTCTTCTGTGTGTGTGTGTGGGGGGGGGGGGGGGGGGGGGGGGTGGGGGGGGTGGGGGGGGGGGGGGGAGGGTGTGTTGGTTGCGTGGGAGGGGTATGTGGTGGAGTGTGTGTGTGTGCTGTGCTGTCGTGCGTGCTGTGTGTGAGAGAGTGTGGTGTGTCTGTCTGTGTCTCTGTCTTCTGTCTGTCTGTCTGTCTCTGTCTCTTTTCTGTCTCTTCTCTCTCTCTCTCTCTCTCTCTCTCTCACACACACACACACACACACACACACACACACACACACACACACACACACACACACACACACACATCCTCTCTATTCTACGCAGACGCGTTACAAAAGGAGTGTCGGATATGCACTGCGAATGCTAGGGTTTTAAAACAAGCAGTCTCTGCTTCCTTATCTGTTTCTGTATCTTTTTCGGCAAGCCTCCCACATACCTTCATGTCTTTTTTTGTTTAATTCTGTCTCTGTCCCTTTTTGTGTTGGTCTGTCTGTCTGTCTGTCTGTCTGTCTGTCTGTCTGTCTAGAGAGAGAGAGAGAGAGAGAGAGATAGATAGATAGATAGATAGATAGATAGATAGATAGATAGATAGAGAGATAGAGAGATAGAGAGAGATATAGAGAGAGAGATAGAGAGAGATAGAGAGAGAGATAGAGAGAGAGATTCTCTGTCCGTCTGCATGTCTGTTTATCTATCTATCTATCTATCTATCTATCTATCTATCTATCTATCTATCTATCTATCTATCTATCTATCTATCTATCTATCTATCTATCTGTCTGTCTGTCTGTCTGTCTATCTATCTACCTGTCTGTCTACCTATCTGTCTATCTATCTGCCGCTTCCTTTCTTTCTTGTCTTTTCTATATCCGAGCGTTTTCGTGTGTTGTGTGTGTGTGTGTGTGTGTGTGTGTGTGTGTGTGTGTGTGTGTGTGTGTGTGTGTGTGTGTGTGTGTGTGTGTGTATGTCTGTGTGTCTGTGTTGTGTGCGTGTGCATTTCTCTCTGTCTATATCTGCTTGCTCGCCTGCCTACCTCACTGTATGCCTACCCCTTAGATGTCTATCTTCTGTGTATCTGCCTATCTACATGTTTGTCTTTTTGACTGTCTGTCTACACCACTGTCTGCCTGCCTGTCTGTTTACATGTCTTTCTGACTGTTTACATGTCTGTATGTACGTCTATCTACATGTCTGTATGTCTGTCTATACGTCTGTCTATCTACATGTCTGTCATGCTGTTTATCGACATGTCTTTCTGTCTGTATACCTGTCTGTCTGTCTGTCTAAACGTATGTCTGTCTACATATCTATCTGTCTACATATATGTTTATCTACATGCCTGTCTGTCTACATGTCTTTCTGTCTGTCTACATGTCTGTCTGTCTAAACGTATACCTGTCTACATGTCTCTCTGTCTACATGTCTGTCTACACATCTGTCTGTCTACACGTCTGTCTGCCTATCTACATATCTACCTGTGTCTATATTATAATTTATTTCCAAGCAAGCATGTCTGTTTCTGGCACGGGTTGTGTTCTGCAGGCAGGCAGGTAGACTTTTCTGCTGTCTGTCACGGTCCATTCCCAGATCACCTTGATGCCAAAACGAATGTCTCTCCTCCCTTTGGCCATTATGCATTCCTTTTGCTTATAGTTATAGTTATGAGATCGTACCATGCTTTGCTGTCACGGATTTTCCATGTTGTATGTGCGAGTGTGTGTGTATGTGTGTGTGTCAAGTCAAGTCAAGTCAAATTTTTATTTCCAGATGGTACATTGAAGTGCGCGCGCGCGCGTGTGTGTATGTATGTATATATGTATGTGTGTGTGAGAGAGAGAGAAAGAGGAGAGAGAGAAGAGAGAGAGAGAGAGAGAGAGAGAGAGAGAGAGAGAGAGAGAGAGAGGAGAGAGAGAGAGAGAGAGAGAGAGTCCATGCGGGTGAGGAGGTGGTGGAGGGAAAGTGGTGGTGGTGGTGGTGGTGGTGGTGGTGATGGGAGAGAGAGAGAGAGAGAGAGAGTGTGTGTGTGTGTGTGTGTGTGTGTGTGTGTGTGTGTGTGTGTGTGTGTGTGTGTGTGTGTGTGTGTGTGTGTGTGTGTGTGTGTGTGTTTGTGTGTGTGTTTGTGTGTGTGAGTGTGTGTGTGTATGTGTAAACTTGTCTGTGTTTACATGTGTTAAACAAACATATTTTTTGTCAAACAAGCATTTTTGTCAAACAAGCATTTTTTTTTTATATCGACTCTAATTGGACTGTCATTAACTCAATAAATTAGGAAGAAGCAATACAAAAACATTGAAGCATATGATAATCATATAAAGAATGAACATTCAGAAAATCACAACGAAGAAAAGTAACTACATACAACAAGTAAAGGGACAGACACAAAAAGACAGACAACCAGACAGACCGATACTCAAACAGAACAGACAGACATGACAGACAAAGAAATAGACAGGACAGACACGTCACAAAAACAGACGAGAAAATCAGTCACACGAAAAAGAAGGCAGAACAGACAAGACAAACCTAACAAGAACAAAGTAAGACAAGTATGAAGACAGTATAACAGACAGAGACAGACAGGAAACAGAGATCCTACCAGGATTTAACATCAGTGCCGACTCCACTCCCCTAAACAGTCCTCCGGATGAGACTATAAACCGCGGTCCCGTGTGCGAACGCACGCAGAACATTTTGCCTACACGTTAAAACCCGTTCCGCTTTTCGGAAGTGTAGGCCATTGGGTGCTGATGCGTACGGGTGACAAAACTGACAAAGCTACATACACACTGGGATTGAATGTAAAAAAAAAAGTACATGAGAGCGTATTCTATTGTCCTCGAAATAAAAGAATAAAAAAAAGGGCAAACAGACAGGTTACAGAAACACGAACACACAGAAATTCAGGTTACAGACAGACAGATAGACATGTTACAGATAAACAGACAGACAGACAGACAGAAAAACAGACAGAAAAACAGACAGACAGACATGTTACAGACAGAAAAACAGGACAGACAGACAGAAAAACAGACAAACAGAAAGACAGGTCACAACCAGACAGAAAGACAACAAGACAAACAGACAAACACACAGACAGACAGACAGACAGACAGACAGACAGACAGACAGACAGACAGACAGACAGACAGACAGACAGGAGAACAACTGACCAAGTTTAGCGGCAGCAGCAGAAGCCATCTGCAGAAGCAGATCGTCGTCAATGGCCAGATGCCGCATGCTGGGGTCACTGTAGCTCTGCTGCAAGGCGTCTTCCGAGAACAGCGCCCCGTGCTCGCTCCTGCCCACACGGAATGCATAACGTGCAACAACACCGTCATCACCATCGTCATCATCATCATCGTCGTCATCATCGTCATCGTCGTCATCATTATCGTCATCATCGTCGTCGTCGTCATCATCAATATCATTGTCATCATCATCGTCATCATCATCGTCATCACCATCGTCGTCATCACCATCGTCGTCATCATCGTCGTCACCACCATCGTCATCATCATCGTCATCACCATCGTCATCTGGGTTTCCGCTATAAAGCTGTGTCAGTTATTAATGTAAGATTCAAACAGAGAATACGATTGAGAAAAAATAAAAACATGCAAGAGTGGACTGGCCTTTAGTGAAATGACACAGACTACAGAAAGCTGAGAATCGCCTGGGGTGGAGGAAGCTGGTTGTAAAATCTTCAGTGGTGCTCCCTCGACGGTCGAACAGACTTACAAGATAGGTGAAAGTGAAGGTGAGCGCTACCAAAGCAGCACAGAATGATTTAAAATAATTTCAGCTGTGAAATTGTATTCACTTATTTATTTTATTTATTCTTTTATTTCTAGGACAATGGAATAGCTACTCATGTGCTTCTTTTTTACATCCAGTCCCCGTGTGTACGCAGTTTTTTAATATAATTTTGTCATCCGTGCAATGTTGAGACTGTCTTCAACCATGACGTGCTTTTAACATAACAACCTTCATTCCCTCCCCATTGAAGAAGTGAACAAAATCTGTGGAGAGGGACTTCAAAACTGCTAAACACACGTAGTCTTCTTACGGAGTGTATTGACGGTTTTGACAGATTCCCGGTCCCATGAGTGATGAGTGACATAAGACATGTTCTGGGTGACCCTTATCATTCATTCATTTTGATGTATTCATTCATTTTCTATATGTATTCGTTCATTTTTTTAAATTCTTTTATTTCTCCGATAATGGAATAAGCAATCGTGTGGTGTTTTTTTTTTTTTTTTACACCAGTCCCCCGTGTGTATGCAGTTTTGTAAATGTCGTCATCTGTTCCCACAGGCACACATAGGCCTACTCTTCTCAATAGCGAAAAACAGTGTGCACAAAATGTTTTGCGTACATTCACAAACGGGGACCTCGATTTATAGTCTCATCCGAAGAAATTTTGGGGAGATGTGGGAGCCGGCACTGAAGTTAGTTAACTCCAAGGGGGAAAAGAACCCCTTATACAGAGTTCGAACCCGGGTCCGCAGATCGGAAGCGATGCGCAAAATTCTAACCACCAGGCTACCCTGTCCACCTTTAGGTGCTTATGCAGGGAAACGATCAACGCCAGTCATCATTGTCCACTTCTTCATCACAGGCATCATCAATATGCTATAACTATACTATAACCATCGTCATTAACTGAGTATTCTGCGTCTTCCACTTTCTTATTATCAGTAGACTTCGTGCTTGCACATCACACACAAACAGTCACACATGCATGCATGCATGCATGTACACAAACACAGACGTCCGCACACATACATACGCATGCACGCACATACGTATGCACGCATGTGTGGACGTACACACGCAAACACACACGCGCGCGTGCGCGCATGCACGCACGCATACACGCACACGCACACACACGCGCGCGCGCACGCACACACACACACTGACTTTTACACATGAACGAAACAAAACAGCTACAGCCTTTTAATTAACAGAAAAAAAAGAATCCAGACAAAGAGATGCAAAATCAGCTAAGAAAAATAATGTGAGTTTGATAAGTGCTTTAAAGATAGTTTATGAATAAGTAAACAAACAAAGAACCAAATAAATGACGAAAAATAAATAAATACACAATCAAATGAATAGACAGGTTGATAAATAAATAAATGAAAGAATGATGCATGAACAAATACACAAGTAAATAAACACAAAATTAAGCTAAAATCAAGAGACAACTGCCGAAACAAACCGCAAGTATAGGGCACTGTGATGATTTGCATTGTGAAAGATTGTATTTCACTAGAAATTGTTTTGCTTGCCGATCACGTCTAGTTCCTTTGTCAAAAACTTGTCTCTTGTTCTCACAGACAGCGTGTCGCCACAGGGAACCGCCACTCGTTTTTGTTGTTGTTGTTTTAATATTTTTCTAGTCCTTGTTTGTCTAACCTTTTTCTGTTTGCTACAATGCAATATTCTTTTTTGATAAAACAGCAGTTCATTTCAAATTTTAAACTGTATTAATATTGTCAAGGGTAACTCTCTTCTTGTCGTCTTTTTAGATCTATGTTTCATTTTCTTCTGTGATATATATATATATATATATATATATATATATATATATTATATATATATATATATATATATATATATATATATATATATATATATATATATTTAGCACACGTAACATAAATTGAATGGTGAATGAAAATTTGAGAAACTCGCACAATTTATATATACTGCCCTCGAAACAGATGGAAATATATTATATATTCATATATATATTCCATATATTATATATATATATATATATAATATATATATATATATATATTCCATCTTTCGACGGATATATATAATGTGCGTGTTCTCAATGTCATCTTCATTATTTTAGTACGTGTCTAACATATGGTGTGTGTTGTAGCTGTCTTGTTCGTTTGTTTGGTTATTGTTTTCCTGGACAGGGGGGGGGGGGTCGGAGGGGCCGTTTGCTGTCTCATCTTCAGTGACATTCCTGTCCTGCCACACTGCTCATTCCAACCTCTCCACCCAGCCATACCCACATTCGCCATGGCGCTTCTTCAGGGTAAGAAGTCCATCGGGAGCCTATCAACGTCAGGCGCCCTGGAACCACTAGCCAGAGGGGTCCTGCACTGCTGTTGGGTCACTTTGGTAGTGTTCAATAGTGCCTGTTCTGAGCTGATATATGCAGAACACCCCTCACTAACTCCCCGTGCTGAGGACAGTATTAGCGCAGTTGCGGAGCCAGACTAAGTGAGTCACCCACCTGAGGTGGCGAGCACCACAACGTCCCTCCAACGACCTCAACCCGTCAACCTTCAACCCCAAAGCCTTTGACACAAACTCTCCACAGGCACCTAAGTGTATGGGTAAACCAAAATTGAGGTCACCATGAGACCAGACCAGCCTGCGCCACCGAATTAAAGGCAATTTTCTTTTATTGCATAATGATCAATGGTAATGAGGATGCTGTAATGATGCTGCTGTGGAAGTGCATCTGCTTTGAAACTACTTGACAGGACTGTACTCCATGCTTACTATCATTAATACACCTCGGCATCAACCGGGCCTGAGAGATACAGACACCTGTAGCGTTGGTGAGGAATTTTGAACAACACTCTCATAAACTCATCCTTAAAGTGAATAAAGTTCGACTATGTGGTCCCAGTCTTCCCAATGAGCTCACAGCACACTCACTCTGGTAGGAAGGAGCTAGCTGGACTCGGAAAAATCTCTGTGATGCTCTTTCCCCGGGCAGTGCAGCCCAAATTTAAAGCAGAAAAATCTGCCGTTTCAGAGTGGCAAAACAATTAAATATACACAAAGAGAAACAATACGACGCAAATCATAACAAAACAATACAATTGCAAACAGTACATTACATAACACTACAATCCGATTCCATACATGTCAAAACAATGCAATAGAATACAATACACAATACAACACACAACGCTACTCTACAGTTCCATACATTTCAAAATAATGCAATACGATACACAATACAATACATAACACGACTATACAATTCTATACAATACATGTCAAAACAATGCGATTGTATACTACTGTTAAGTCACAGCAGATTTCTCTGCGTGAACTTCGTACTACTCTCCTCGAGGACAGCACGTCGCCACAAAAGCTGCGCCACCCATTATTATTTTTTCTCTTTCCTGTCTGCAACTGTATTTGTTTCCCTAACAGAACAGCTTCCTTCTACAGAATTTTTCCAGTGATGAAGTTCTCTCTGTCGCCGTGAGTTCTTTTACGTGCGCTAAGCGCGTTACATACGGGAACTCGGTTTATCGTCTCACAAGAAAGTCTAGCATCCAGATAACCAATCAAAGTCTAGTGAATTGGGGAACAAACACGGAGTGAGTGTGCTTTCAGCTAACTGGGAAGATGTTGAACGTTGAATTGGGGCACAATCGGGGATCGAACCACCACACGTTTTGAACCCGGAGTTTTCGCTTTGTAGGCAGGTGTGTTACCTCTAGACACCGGTCCACCCAATACAATACAAGACAAGACAAGACAAGACAAGACAAGACAAGACAAGACAATGCAAGACAATGCAAGACAATACAATACAATACAATACAATACAATACAATACAATACAATACAATACAATACAAACTGGTAGATGGATACTCTCTTGCTTGCCCCCGAAACCAGCCAGGCACCATGCTGACAATATTATTGTACAGAATCTGCAGTCAACATGTATACACTCCTAGGCATAAACTCGGGGTTGTTTTTCCCCTCAAGGAATCTCGCCGCCACCACAAGTACAACACAAACAATGGTTGTTTTTGTTTTGCTCTTGCCTCTGTGTGTGTGTGTGTGTGGTGTGTGTGTGTGTGTGTGTGTTGTGTGTGTGTGTGTGTGTGTGTGTGTATGTGTATGTGTATGTGTGTGTGTGTGTTGTGTAGTGTGTGTGTGTGTGTTTGTGTGTGTGTGTACGTGTGTGTTGTGTTGTTGTGTGTGTTGTGGTTGTGTGGTGTGTGTGTGTGTGTGTGTGTAAGTGTATGTGCGTGTGTGTGTATGTACAATACAAACAATAGTTGTTCTGCTCTTGCATGGATGTATGTGTGCGTGCATACGTGTGTGTGTATGTGCGCGCGCGCGCGTTTGTGTGTGTGTGTGTGTGTGTGTGCGTGTGAGTGTGTGTGTCTGTGTTGTGTGGTGTGTGTGTGTGTGTGTGTGTGTCTGTGTATGCATTTCTCTACGCGTATGGCTACCTTAAAAAAATGTAAAAAACATATCTATGCGAGTAACAACTCTCTTGTTGCCTTGGGAGCTTTGCATGTTGTACTGAATATCAACTTCTTCTACACAATGTTACAAGGGGCATCTCTCTTGTTGCTTATGTTGGTTAATGCTCACTTTTTTCCTTAGATCAGAAATCCACCAGGGTTTTACTACCGTGGGGGCCTAAGCTTTCTGAATATATTCTGCACACGAATGTTCGGTTTATCGTCTTATGTGAAAGACGCAAATTCAAACCACACTCATTGCATAGTGCAAAAGGGTACATTCTGGGTTCAGAGGGGGAATCAAACCTGATACCTGTCGCATTTTGAACGGGTGCATTACTGCTAAACCACCAGTTCTCTGATATCATAAAGAAAATAATGATGCATCCAAAAAACCTCGAAACAAACAAAGAAACAAAACACATACAATCGTTAATAGAATCTCCTCTTTAAAAAAAAAAGATAGAATTTGCACACTGAAATCGGAACGGATATACAGATAGACAGAAAAAAGAAAGAAACAAAAAAAGAAAGAAAGAAAGAAAGATGCAAGTAACAAAAAAAGTGCACGCTCTGAAAAAAAAAGAGAGAGAAAAGAGAAAAAGAAAGATAGAAACAAAGAAGCAAGCAAACAAAACAAAACAAACAGACAATGCACTCTCAAAGAAAAGACAGAAAGAAAGAAACAGTGTGTGCTGGGAGAAGAAAGAAAGAAAAGAAAGAAAGAAAAGAAAGAAAGAAAGAAAGAAAGAAAGAAGAGAAAGAAAGAAAGGAAGGAAGGAAGGAAGGAAGGAAGCAAAAAACAAAGACAGAAAGAAAGAAAAGACAGAAAGAAAGAAGAAAGAAAGAAAAAAAGAAAGAAAGAATACACACCGTAAATGATCCATCACTTTGTGGTCAGTCATGTTGATCAGGTTTTTCACTGCGCGGCGTACAAAGTAGTTCTGCACACAAAATAAACACCCAGTGGTCATTTCACTGCCGTGCATTTCACAACAGAAAGGGCCAATACAGCATCAGACTGAACAACACAACACAAGACAACACAACATAACACAGCACAACACAACATAGCACAGCACAGCACAATGCAACACACCACAACACAGCACAGCACAGCACAACACAGCACAACACAGCACAGCACAACACAACACAGCACAACTCAACAAAACTGAACATAACACATAACACAGCACAGCACAACACAACACACAGTCTGTGGACAGAAAAGGGGGATTCTTCTTCTTAGTTGTCGTCATCGAACGCTCAGAAAGTAACTGTTGTCTGTTAAATAAGTGAAAATGCGTTGTGCTGCCGTTGAACACCTGACAAGTTAGGTCCTGCGCATCCGATTTTGGCATGGGAGTGAATCGTTATCTGGTAAGTCTTTCTGGATTTAAAAAAAAAGGCGGGAAAATGGACCAAGATGACAGAAAATAGACAAGAATGAGGTGACAGGAAGAAAAGGAACACGGCAGAATTTAAGAAAGGAATGGAAACGAGGGAATTCTTGGCACATAATTTCCAGAAGGTGGTAGTGCTGTTAATAGTAACAGCCCCCCCCCCTCACCCCCCCCCCCCCCCCCCGCATCCCCGAAAGGAAGAAAAAGGGATAAGATTGACTACAGTAAAGACAAAATAGAGGATCAAGAAAAATTTATGACGAGAAAGTTGAGGTGAAAGAGAAGTAGGGTGTGGCAAAAGAAGATGACAGAAAGCAAAAGAAATAAAAACAGGATGTGAGATATTGTTTTTATTCAAAGGAAGAAAAACCAAAATAAAAGAGAAGGAGGCACATTCAAAAAATACACACGGAGGGTGGGGGGTGGAGAGAGAGTACATAAAAGAAGAAAATTCCTGTTAAAGATATAGATATTTTTGTCGATCTACAACAAGGCCGATGGTGAGATTTTGCGTGTGCAACTGTTTTTGCTTGCCATTGATGTTTAAGGTAAATAAAATCCGACTTTGGGGATAAGGTATAAGCAAGACACAAGTGTACAAGCGTTTTTGAAATGTCATTCGTTCCTATCAGCACATAATGGCCTACTGTTCCGCAAGGCAGAAAGAGTCTTCACGTGTTTTCTAGATGTTCTGTGTGTGTTCGCGTACGATAACTCAAACAAACTCAGCTGAAGGCCTTTTGGGGGAAAAGTGTCGAAACTGATGCTAACACCATGGGAAAAATTCCCTCGAACGGGTTCCTAGGTGGAGGCTCAAAACTGAGTTGTCAGATCACGAGCTCAGTACTCTAACCACTAGCCTACTGGCACCCACCCAAAAAGTTAATTGTCAAATATAGAGGAGAAATAGAACAATAACTAGCCTAGAGATGTACGCCATCTTTATTTAACTTCCACCCCAGAAAAATTTCAAGTGCAAAATTTAAAAAGTAGAACTCACAAAAATGAAACAAAAGACCTTGCTGAAAAAACAAAATGAATAGCAGAAATAAACTTAACCACACTGAAAATGCAACTCATCATTCTCAACAACACCCATCCCTCCTCCTCCTCCTCCACCCCCAACCTCCCCCCTTCCCCCCCATTCCCGCACACCTTCCAAAAAGATTTTTCCAAACTTTTCATCACAATTTAATCCCTTTAATCCTTGTTGGGGAATAACAAGAACAGAGGGGAAAAAACAAACAGACATACAAACACCACCTAAATGTGTTGAATATATAGACAACCTTTATCAACTCTTTTTGCCTGGAATTCCGAGATAAACTAGATGCCAAAGAATGCAAGCAGGATCTACGTGTCCAAACTTAGGTGAAAAGTCAGTCAAACATCGTTGCTACAAACTTGAAACACTTCAAGAGCATGCTTATAATGTTGAACTACCCAAACATCGACACAAATAGACCGATCAATATTGTTTTGTTACAAGTTCATGTCAAACAATGTGTAGCCATACCACTTGCTCCGTTTTATAAGTAACGTATAATTATAGGGCTCTTCAGGAAACACACACTCTCTCTCTCTCTCTCTCTCTCTCTCTCTCTCTCTCTCTCTCTCTTTTCTCTCTCTCTCTCTCTCTCTCTCTCTCTAAATAGTTTTACAACTGCACTAAACACTTATACCCCTTTTTTTCAAAAATAGAAATAATGTCTTGCCGCGATTCGTTTTGACAAAGGCTGCTCCTTTTTTTTTTTTTCTTTTTGACAAAAAATGCTTTATGATATTATAGCTTTCTTTCAAGCATAAAAGTGCTTAACATCCTTCCAAATAAACCTCTCTCTCTCTCTCTCTCTCTCTCTCTCTCTCTCTCTCTCTCTCTCTCTCTCTCTCTCTCCTCTCTCTCGTTCATATCCTGCTCAAACATAAGAGGTTCCGAACTACTTCTCTTCTCCGCCCCCCTCCCCCCCCCCCCAAACCTTTCTTTTTAAATCCTTCAAATGTAAATTTGCGGCGCCAATGGCTCATTTATTGCCGGCAGTCTCACACAGAATTAGCCAATCGAGTGGCCCGTGTCAACCTTCCCTCGACACAGCAAACAGCCAATCAAGAGGCTCGTGATATTCCGCCCGGTAATCGTGATCGTGCGTTTGCTTTGGCCAAAATAGGCAGTTAGGCCTTGGTTCACAGTCAAGGTGGATGGAAAAGTGTGGTGGTTAGAACTTTAAAAGCGTGATATTATGACAGTCCCCTGAAAAGTCACCAATCTTCA
>CM060326.1:46756144-46758644 GCA_030674155.1 Stramonita haemastoma | reverse complement strand
GTGGTGTGTGTGTGTGTGTGTGTGTGTGTGTCTGTCTGTCTGTCTGTCTGTCTGTCTGTCTGTCTGTCTGTCTGTCTGTCTCATTATGTGTATCTGTCTGTCTCTCTCTGTCCCTGTCTCTCTATGTGCCTCCCCCCCTCTCTCTCTCTCATTATGTGTGTCTGTCTCTCTGTGTCTTTGTGTCTCTCTCCCTCCCTCTCTCTCTGTTTCTATGTCTCTGTCTCTGTCTGTCTCTGTCTGTCTCTGTCTGTCTCTGTCTGTCTGTCTGTCTGTCTGTCTGTCTCTGTCTCTCTCTCTGTCTCTCTCTCTGTCTCTCTCTCTGTCTGTCTGTCTGTCTGTCTGTCTGTCTGTCTGTCTCTCTCTCTCTCTCTCTCTCTCTCTCTCTCTCTCTCTCTCTCTCTCTCTCTCTCTCTCTCTCTCTCTCTCTCTCTCAACAGATGGGGGTCGTCTGTTACCACCACATCAGGAGCTGGGCTTGTTTGCTTCTCAGTGTGCACTTGTCTTTTCTAAGGTAGGCCTCCGAGAGGTGGTGTATATATGTGTATGTATAAAAAGTGTGTTGGAATTTGGGGGAAGATAGCGTTAACTGAGAAACGAGAGAGAGAGAGAGAAGAGAGAGAGAGAGAGAGAGAGAGAGAGAGAGAGAGAGAGAGAGAGAGGAGAGAGAGAGAGAGAGAGAGAGAGAGAGAGAGAGAGAGAGAGTTACAGACAGACAGAAAAACAGATTGAGAAAGAGAGAGAGAGTTAGACAGACAGACATACAGACAGACACACGGAGGAAGAGAGAGTGAGAGAGAGAGAGAGAGAGTTACAGACAGACAGACAGACAAACAGATTGAGAAAGAGAGAGAGAGAGTGAGAGACAGACAGACAGACACACGGAGAGAGAGGGGGGAGAGAGAGAGAGAGGGGGAGAGAGAGAGAGAGAGAGAGAGAGAGAGAGAGAGAGAGAGAGAGAGAGAGAGAGAGACAGACAGACAGACAGACAGACAGACAGACAGACAGACAGACAGACAGACAGACAGAGACAGAGAGAGATTATGCCGTGTGCTAAGCAGAAAATTTGTCCACTACACTACACTACACTACACTACACTACACTACACTACACTACACTACACTACACTACACTACACTACACTACACTACACTACACTACACACACACACACACACACACACACACACACACACACACACACACACACACACACACACACACACAAAGAACCGCTACAAATGAACCTGTCCGATTTTCTGCTTTATTCTTTCTCTCTCTGTCCACTGACCACCACGCACAGGGCAGCACTTAGCAAAGTCCAGTGCCTTATTTATGAGTTAGCTAATAGTCCATAGCACTGACTGTTATGTACCAGGTATGCTGTGTGATTTATGAAGTATACATACAGTCTATATACGTAAGGGAGCCAGACCGCCCTCAACATACTGGCCCCTAGAGAAGCTGAAGTCTCTGACACCTCGCTCCCTTACGACCGCCTAGGTTATGGGACACCTTTACCTTTTTTTTTCTTTACCTTTACAGTCTATATATCGCTCGTCTCTATTTACTGTACGACTGTGTGACTGCTGATCGTATCGTAGGAAGTGAGAACGGTGGTTATAGAGGTAACGCGCACTGCCTAGAAAACGAAAAGTCCAGGTCGGCGTGTACAGTGTTCGAATCCTGTTTGGGCCCTAAACTTTTCCCCCACCCATTAGATCATGAGTGTTAGTCTGGGTGCTAGTCTTTCGGATGAGACGATAAACCGAGGTCCGGTGTGTGACGCACCGTTATTTAGCGCATGTAAAAGAACCCACGGCAACAAGAGCGTTGTCTCTGGCAAAATTCTGTAGAAAAAAGCGACTCTGATAGGGGGAAAAATATAATTGCAGAGAGAAAAAAGAACAAAGTAATGGGTGGCGCTGCACTCGTGGCAACGCGCTTTTTCTGGGGAGAGCAGTCCGAACAAAACAACAACAAAGATAACAAGAAACATACACAAAGTCTAGAACTGTAAAACAGTAGTAGAAGCAGTTGACATCATGATGATTATAATGATGATGATGATCATGATGATTATGATGATGATGATGATGATGATCATGATCATGAGAAGGATGAAAAGGAGGATATTTATGATAATAAAAAAGCCATCAAACTAATAGATAAGAAGCTCCTACTTCACTTTTAGCATCATCACTTACAACAAAACACAACAAAGTAATTTTATCATCACTGCTACTACTACTACTACTACTACTACTACTACTACTACTACTACTACTACTACTACTACTACTACCGCTGTTGTTGCTGCTGCCACTACTACTACCGCTGCTGCTGCTGCTGCTACTACTACTACTACTACTACTACTTTAACTATAATTACTACTTACATTTTCGCTGCTACTTCTGCTACTAAACATATAAAACTATTCCCTTAATTTTTTTCCTCCTCACGATTCATTTATCTTCTTCACCGCTTCCTCGAACTTACAGC
>CM060326.1:46736144-46738644 GCA_030674155.1 Stramonita haemastoma | reverse complement strand
TATTAGTTGGATGGGTGACCGTTTGTGCACCTTGGCTTCAGTAGTCTCCCAGTTCACCCAGCTGTAAATGCGTACCTGCCCTCTTTAGGGTTAGGGAAGGTAAACCAGCGAGGGAGAGGAGATGGGCGCCGCCCTTAATATGCTGGCCCCTAGAAAAGCTGAGGTCTCTGACACCTTGCTCCCCTACGACCACATAGGTTATGGGACACCTTTACCTTTGGGCCTACCTTAATCTTAGAAAGACAATGGGAGTTATACTTTATTGTATGCAGACTATCTACGTAGTGTTATACCAGTATGCTCGTGTAAGTAGCATGCAAACAATGATAAAGACAAGATTGCAGACTGCATCAATGCCCCCCCCCCCCCCCTCTCGTTTAGACACCATCCCAGAAGTCGGAATACAGCTACCTTAATGGTGGGTTAAAAACTCACCATAGGTGAAACTCAGAGTTATAACCGAGAAATAAACAAAATCAGAAATAAAAGAATATCAATCATTCAACTTTTGACCCATTTGAGCAAACAGAAGCTTATCATATTCAATGATTTACTCTCCTGAGTAATTTCTTGACAGCTAAAGAGCTGCGCATAATTATATAAAAAAAACCCTCTGCACAATGCCCCAACCATTTAAGAACACCCCTCCCCCCAAAAAAAAACAAAACAACAACAACAACAAAAAAAACACAAAAACAAAACACCCAACCCTGAAACACTTTTCACTTCAACACAGAACCCGTGTTTGAACGTTGTGACAAAGACTCCGAAGGCCAAGGACGAACGAAAAGGGGAGAGTACTGGGAAAACATGTTATTCTCTCTGATTAACCCCCCTTGGGGCTCGTTGGCCTCAGAGGCAGTCCACTGCAGACAAATCAAGACTGCGTTTTATTATCCGCCGCTTTTTTTTTTTGTTTTTGTTGTTTTGCTTCTTCTTCTCCTTCTTCTTCTTTCTCCCAGACAGCAACTAGTTTTCTTCCTTTTTTTCTTTTTTGGCTTGAAGTGTAAACAAGTGCAGGCGTCTGAATTAGATAGCAGGGGGGGGGGTTGCAGACAGACACTGAGAAGGAAGAGTACACGATGAATTTTGGAGACATCATGGGAAGAAGAAGACAACAACAAAATAATAATAAAACGTGAAAATTGTGTGTATCTGTTATGTGTGTGTGTGTGTGTGTGTGTGTGTGAGTGTGTGAGTGGTGTGTGTGTGTGTGTGTGTGTGTGTGTGTGTGTGTGTGTGTGAGTGTGTGTGTGTGTGTGTGTGTGTGTGGTGTGTGTGTTGTGTGTGTGTGTGTGTGTGTGTGTGTGTGTGTGTGTGTGCAAGCACAGGGAGGCTTGCGTCTGACAGTCATTGAGATACAGACAGACAGACAGACAGACAGACAGACAGACAGACAGACAGACAGACAGAGCCAGAGACGGATAGAGAGACAGTGAGAGACACACACTCATATATACACTCACACACACGCGCGCGCGCGCGCGCGCACGCACACACTAATACACACACAGAGTGAGACAGAGACAGACAGATAGACAGACAGACAGACAGATGCACAGGCGGACAGACAGATAGAAACAGAGACAGTAAAACTTATACAAAGAGTATGATGCACGGATAGGCAGACAGACAGACAGACAGACAGACAGGCACGGATAGGCAGACAGACAGACAGACAGACAGACAGGCACGGATAGGCAGACAGACAGAAGACAGACAGACAGACAGACAGACAGGAAAACTTAGACAAAGAGAACAAAGACGGGGGACAGCTGGATACAAAGAGCAGAGAGAAATAAACTGATTCACCTGAAATAAACAGCTGATTACACTATCTTAATGTCCTTACCTGAAATGCACCCCTTATCGCAATGTTCTTCAGAGTGGCTGCACAAATTGTCTGTTTTCATCAAAACAACTGGTTTGTATCATGTGGGTGAAATGAATGTTTAATTTCCAAAAAAATTAGAATTAAATGTAATATACGTGCTTATCTAAGTTTGTTTGTTTGTGTGTGTGTGTGTGTGCGTGTGTGTGTGTGTGTGTGTGTGTGTGTGTGTGTGTGTGTGTGTCTGTGTGTCTGTGTGTCTGTGTGTGTCTGTGTGTGAGCATTTGCCAAAGCACACGTTTTTGTTTCTAAAAATAATGTGTGCACGTGCCTGGCTTCTCTCAAATTTGTCATTCAGAATCCGTATCAGATTCACGAATTCAAAACAAAATTACTACTATAAAATAAAAGTTTCTCCAAAAAGATGGCAAAGCTACAAACAGTACTGTCAACAAATACGTGTAGCCTTCAAAGCATAGTGTAACACAACGACATCAAACAAACATTACAAAAACTGAAACAAACACCTCTTCAAGAAAACTGACAAACGTAGAAACAGAATAGTCAAGAAATACATAAAGGTAAACAAAAAGGTAAAAATGCCCCATAACCTATGTGGTCGTAGGGTAGCGAGGCATCAGACACCTCAGCTTCTCTAGGGGCCAACAA
>CM060326.1:46718644-46731144 GCA_030674155.1 Stramonita haemastoma | reverse complement strand
GGGGGGGGGGTAATATTTTGAATGAGACTGGCAGGGAGGGTGGGGGATGGGGTGTTCCTGTCAATCTGTACATTTTTTGGAGCAGTGTTTTATCAACGCTTGTAGCATTCAGTCAGTCAGTCAGTCAGTCAGTCAGTCAGTTAGATAGATAGATAGATAGATAGATAATAGATAGATAGATAGATAGATAGATAGATAGATAGATAGATAGATAGATAGATAGATATGATAGATGATAGATAGATAGATAGATAGATAGATAGAATAGATAGATAGATAGATAGATAGTATAGAGAGGTGGAGGGATGGGCTGAGAGAGAGACTGAGAGAGGGAGAGAGAGAGAGGAGAGAGAGAGAGGAGAGAAAACACACACACACACACACACACACACACACAACACACACACAACAACAACACACACACACACACAACAAAACATAGATAGACAGACAAACAGAAGAGAGACAGAAGAGAAGACAGACAGACAAACAGACAGACAGAGACAACAAGAGCCACTGTGTGTAGACTGAAAGTGTATGTAAAAATGGTTGAAGGAGGAAAGGGGGCCATAGAGATACTGAAATAATAGACGGGGAGGGGAGAGGTAAGGAAGAGAGGCGGGAGAGGTGTATTACAGGCATAAAGGCTGATTTATAAGGGTGGGGCTTTCCACTGCCGGCCTGATAACGGTAGTCCATTCTTTTTATGAGCGCTACAATCTGATAGGAAAGAGTTGTCTTGCCTGAACTATTTAACTATTACTGTCTCTGTCTGTACTGGTCACCTGCTGCCTGCCTGCCTGGCTGCTGCCTGCCTGTCTATTGTTGTTCTGTCTGTGTGTGTGGTCCCGTCTTGTGTGTGTCTGTGTGTTGTGTGTGTGTGTGTGTGTGTGTGTGTGTCTGTCTGTCTGTCTGTCTGTCTGTCTGTCTGTCTGTCTGTCTGTCTGTCTGTCTGTCTGTCTGTCTGTCTGTCTGTCTGTCTGTCTCTCTCTCTCTCTCTCTCTCTCTCTCTCTCTCTCTCTCTCTCTCTCTCTCTCTCTCTCTCTCTCTCTCTTTCTCTCTCTCTCTTTCCTAAACAGATTTTTGGACTAGGTAACCTACACTTTTCAATAAACAACCCTTCCAGCAAACATTTAAAAAAATACGGTGTCCATTTTTACTGCACCGTCTGACCTTCCAATAGACAACCATCATGCACGCAAGGATATACTCCTCATTTGGAAAGAAAAGTTTCTTACAACAAAGTATGATACGTGAGTATGTCCAGTTCAGAAATTTACCATATTCTTTATAGAGTCTTACAACTTGTAGAGCGTAATATTAATTAAAGTAGGTTTCTTTTTCAGAACAGATATGACCTGACGTTTCCTTAAGATCATTTAACGCATTAATTCTTTTTACGAGAAAATCATCCCTAATTGATGCAACAGGTTTTGAGTTTGAATCCATCAATTAATCACTTGCCACAAGTCTTGAAATTTGAGAGAAAAAAACCTTCCTTAAAAACTCCTTAAAAAATACCAAATGTATTTCTTAAACTGCACCTTTCTCCTCTTTCATAAACCAGGGAAAGATAATTGATGACAAGGACACAAGAGATTTAAGAAGAAATTCCAGAATAAGAGAGATAAATTATTCTTCTAATGATTAAAGTTAGAAGAAAGACATTATTCCTGTTGAAAAAATGAATGACTCCAGCATAATTATTATAAGGAATAAGAGAGTTTTGTTTTCCACCATTGTTTAATTAGCTGATGGCAGGAATGCCCTGACCCCATCCTCACAGCCCTGTCATCACTGATTGGTTCACAGGGGTCCGTGAAGGATGTTATCGTGCCAGCAGCGCGTTTTCAATGTCCTCAACATATCACTCGATACCAGTTTTCAGCATCCCTAAATGATGTGATCCTGATAACTGTTTTGGTGTCTGAACTTCCTTATTGGCTCCAATCTCATTTGTCTTGCAGAAATAATGTCGTATAAAATTGTTGCAATATTTAGTGCTAAAGATTGATTTTTAAACTTTTTGTTTGTTTTTTGTGATTTTGTTTTGGTGTCAAATTACTTATTAGTTCGAATCTCATTAGTTTTGCTAAATAATGTCATATAAAACTGTTGCATATTTAGCACTAAACGATTGATTTTTAAGCTTTCTGTTTGTTTTCGTTGGTGTTTTTTGTTATATTTTTAAAAAATAACCCATGTTTTTGAAAATTATTGCGTTTGTTTCTGTTGTCTGTGCCTGGGACTGAGCAGCTGATGCTATTCCATTCCTTCTCATCATTTTCTTAATAAGAAGCAAAAAATGTGTTATTTTAGCTTTTATTCACTAATAAGAAACCAATTTAACTGTTAAGTAAGAAAACACGACCAAGACTTAAAACAAAACTACATACTCTTATAAAAAGTACGTCATTGAAAATGGACACACAACTCCACAACAATTCCACACCACTTTTTATGCTATAAAGACTACCCAGGCTACCACTCATTGTTCGGTAGTCCAGCTTGGGATGATAACCCAAATCCAGCACTTCCTGCATCTAAAAAGGAACTAGGGAAGGAAGAATAAGAGGGGTGGCAGAGTGCCTAGAAACGCTGCACTCGCGATCTGAGAGCTAGGATGAAGCCACCAGAGGCATCCGTTTTAGGGAATTTTTCTCTGGTTAACATCAGTACTGAATGTACTCCCCAAAATTCCGTCGAATGAGACAGTAAATCGAGGCCCGCTGCAAATGCACGCAGAACATCGTCTAATATCACTGAGAGTGAACAGAGTATATCGAAGACAACAACAACAATAACTCAGAACATCTTTCGCACCATTTAACACCATTCACCTTTCGAAAGAGTAGGCCTTTTTAAGCACGTAGGAGCGGATGACAAAATCAAGTGCATCACACAGGGACACCATCCCGAAGTCGAAATGTGGCTCGTGGTAAAAAAAAATTTTTTTTTTAAAGGGCCGCATTCTAAAAATCTCACCATTAGTGAATTTCGAAGCTCTAACCAAAGAATAGGGAGGAAAATCCAATGGAATCAAACCTCTAGCACAAGACAGCCAAGTCAACTGCTGTACTAGTGTATAGTGCTAACTGTGTTAGGGTTGACGTTTCTCTGGAAAGACCTGTAGAGAGAGGATCAGGAGGGAAAGCTGCATGTGTAGGCTGTAGGCTTATGTTTCAGCAGCACCAACACCGCTTGAGGGCCACAGTGATCGCAGCAAGACTGATGATGATGATGATGATGATGATGATGATGATGATGATGATGATGATGATGATGATGATGGTGGTGGTGGTGGTGGTGGTGGTGGTGGTGGTGGTGGTGGTGGTACCCTACCCTCCGGCCACTGCAGACAAGGGCCCCCTCCCCCCCTCCCTCCACTGATCCCTCTCCACCTACCTATACTCCACCCCCACTCCCACCCCAAAGAAGGGGGCGAAAAGCTATCATGTATGTGCTGGGCAGCAACCTTGTGTGTGCTTTTATTATGATGGGTGCGTTTTGATATTCGGTTACTGTGCTGTTGGTGTTATTTTCGTAATATTCAATAAATTTATATATGTTTATTGTTTTAATGTATGGCATATACCTGCTTGAATTTCTCTGTCTATGGGACAATAAAGTATTTTTGAATTTGAGTTTGAACCTTAAACCCTGTTTAGTGATGTGCACCCTAGTGACGAGGGGGGGGGGAGGCGAAGAGGGGGAGGGGGATCAGACAATGGATGTGGGAGATTCGTGATGCGGTCAGGTTATTTTTTCTGTGAGGACCTGGGGGTGGATGAATTATGGAGGATTGGGGGGTTGGTGGTGGTGGTGGGGTTGTTCTAGTTTGCAGGATTTGTGCAACGTATTCTGTCAACATTGGTAACAGCACCACCACCAACATCAACACTATTACCATCATCACCATCGCCATCACCACACACTTCGTTTGTTTTTGTTCTGTGGGCGACTGTTGTTTGTCAGTCTGACTCTGTGTGGCGAGGGGGGGGGGGTTAATGCGTGCATGTGTATATATATGGTGTGTGTGGGGGTGGGTTTTCACTAATGTAAACTCTTTTATTTCCAAGATAATAGATAAGCGCACGCGTGTCCCCTGTGCGCATGCAGTTTTGCAAATGTCATCAATGTCATCCAGCATGCCATGGCCTACTCTTCAAAAAGGTGGATAAGTTTTAAATACGCACAAGATGTTCTGCGTGTTACGCACACAGACTGTACTGACCAGCTGTGTCGCTCTGTCTGTCTGTCTGTCTGCTCTGTCTGTCTGTCTGTCTGTCTCTGTCTGTCTGTCGTCTGTCTGTCTGTCTGTCTGTCTTCTGTCTGTCTGTCTGTCTGTCTGTCTGTCTGTCTGTCTTCTCTCTCTCTCTCTCTCTCTCTCTCTCTCTCTCTCTCTCTCTCTCCTCTCTCTCTCTCTCTCTCTCTCTCTCTCTCTCTCTCTCTCTCTCTCTCTCTCTCTTAATCCACATGATACCTTTGAAGCAAAAGCGAACTCTGCTGCATCATTCATTCAAAAACCGAGCCAGGCTATTATTCATCACCCCCCCACCACCACCACCACCACCACCACCACCCCCCACCCCTTTGACCTTTCCATCCTTCAGGGCTGAAGCCAGCTTAGCAGCTAATGAAAGAAGAGGGATACAGAATGAGCGGTAACAACAGCCATGCAACAACAAAGCAGGAGTTGCAGACCTATACACTCACTTTAGACACATCGCATTCTTCTTCTCTTGCTTAGATGAAGAAGGAGATGAAACGATGAATTCGTTTTGGTTTTTTTTGTGGAATTAAGAGTTTTTGTTTTTCAGAAATAATGTCTATTATGTCCTGAACATGTTCTTTCAGCCATGAGAATAGGGAATTTCTAAATTAATGAGGATTTCTTTAAATGAAAGGTGTTTTTTTTTTCTTTCTTTAGGGTTTGTGGGAAGGGGAGGTTGTGTTGGGTCGTTTTGGGGTTTGTTTTTTTATTTGTTGTGTTTTTGTTTGTTGGTTGTTGTGTTGTTGTTTTTTTTTGGGGGGGTATTTTGTTCGGATTTTGTTTGTTTTTGTTTTTGTTTGTTCTTTTTGTTGGTTTCCCTTTTTTTTTGGGGGGAGGGGGGTGTTAATGTAGAGTTCAGATTTCTTTGAAAGGTGTAATTTGATCATTTTGATGTTATGTAGCCAAAGATTGTCATTACATAAGTTGTGTATTACTTTCTTCTTTTTTTCAGAGGGGTGTTTTGTTCTGCAATGAAAGATATTTTAGGTTGGAGTTTAATATTTCTGTTCATTGTTTGTTTGGGGGGGGTATTTTTTATTCTGAAATTGATTTTTTCACAAAGAGCTGCGAAAGTGTGTGTGTTGTATGTGTGTTTGTGTTTATGATGCGCGCGCGCGTGCGTGGTGCGTGCGTGCGTGTGGTGTGTTGCGTGTGTGTGTGTGTGCGTGCGTGCGTGCGCGTGTGTGTGTGCGTGCGTGTGTGTGTGTGTGTGTGTGCGTGGTGTGTGTGTGTGTGTGTGTGTGTCGTGCGTGTGTGTTAAAAGGGGGAAAAACTCTTTTTACTGTTGCTGTTACTCTCCCATCTCCTTCAATGAGGTTACTGGTATCAATGTTCTTTCCCTGTTGCACAACAGAGCTTGATCTACCTCCAAGAACAACAAAATTGCTTCTTGGCTTTCTTATCCAGCTCCAAAACAAAGCCTTGCCCTACATATAAAAGAAAATAAACTGTCTTGTTGCTATCATATAAGTTTTTTTATAGAAAAGTTTCTGGTGAATATTTCAAGCAAATAAGCTTTATCTTAAAAAAAGATTTCTGATGAATTCTTCAAGATCCTAAGGACAAAACATGGAATAACAAGAAAAATGGAATAAAGAAGATGAAAAAATGGAATCTTGTAGCGCTAGCCAAATAATAAGAAGTAAAAGATTCACTTCAGCATCTTAAAAAAAACTGCTTCGTCTACAGACATGTAGTCTATACTGGAGCTGTGGTACCGTGGATGAATCAGCACGAGAACACATCAGGTCGGAGGAGAAGATTTAGAAAGGAAACATTTCTGGAGGCAATGTAACTAAAGAGAACGAAGACCAGGATTCCTCATAGATCCTCCTTCCCTGTCTCCCCCTCTCCTCCCTCCCCTCTACACTTCGGAGAGAATTAACCAAAAGTAACAGAAGTAAACGTATACCTGTAGTAGTGCAGGAACCAGATAAACCATGTCGGATGATTTGTACCTCAAGAAGAGACGTGAGATGAAATAGGGGTGGGGGTGGGGATGGCGGGGGGGGGGGGAATGTTATGTGTTGGGGTCCGGTTCCAAAACAGGCCTGGATGTGGGGAGCAGACCTGTAAATCTGTTCACTTTGTGCATGTGTGTTTTGTCGATACATCATGGTGTCTGGCCTCATCAGCGTTTCTTTCTCTGTGTTCATGGCAGTCCGTCTGTGTGCAGACATTTTATTGCAATCTCTGCCGTATGTTAGTTGCTTCTGGTTATATATATATATATATAATATATATATATATTATATATATATATATATATATATATATATATAATATATATATATATATAAAAGGGAGAGAGACTGTAATTTTGCCTGGTTTGTGATGTAAATATATCCTTATTAACCATATACGTGATACATACAAGTCAGTATTCAATGAAAATGTCTATTTTGACCTTGCTCGTTCTCTTTTAACCCTCCATTCAGATGCAGATGATTCTTTCAGTATACTTGATATATTTTCGTTAACGCATATTTACGTCGTTATTAGGGTGGTGTATTTCTCCATTCTTTCTCTTCTTTACATAATCACCTCGCTTTTTTCCTTTAAAAAGAATCCTAAAAGCTCTCTCTTGTACTTCTCAAAATTTGTCACTTTTACTATCACGTTTGTTTGGATTCAGACACTACTTTCCACACAAAGGTTAAAACGCATTGAGCATGGTTACCAAGTGCATGGTGACCATTTGTTCTTTGGTTTTAGTACATTTACCCAGTTCACCCAGCTGTCAATAGGTGTCTGCCCTCTTTTGGGAGAGACAGGGAAGGTAAAAAAAAACACAGCAATGGAGAGAGACGGGCACCACCCTATTATGCTGGAACTGGAGAAAATGAGGTCTCTGACATCTCACTCCAACGACCGCACAGTTGTATATACTTTAACCTTTACTCATGATATAAAGTGTATAAATTAACTAAAAGTGAACTTCATAGTGATATATCACATTATGAAGTTCACTTTTTTATTTTAATTTCTATACCACTCTCAGGGCCCATCTCCTAGGTTGCAAAGTTCGATGAAAGAAAATGAAGAGGACTAAGCAGCGACAGTAAAAGAAATTTATGACAAGAGCCAAGGCAAAAAAAAAACGCCACAACAAAAAAACCTCTCACAATAGCTAGGAACAACAAGTAGAAAAATACGACTTTTTAATACCACCTTCAATGCTCTTTTTAAGACGGCAAAATCTTAAAAAAAATAAAAAAAAAAAGAAAAACCAAAATGACAAAGAAAGAAGTACAAAGGAATATCTTGAGAGGAGAAAAAAAAAATAAAAAAACAGAAAATTACAAACACAAAAAGGGATGAAGAAAAGATAAATCACCTCCAACTATTTCGAATAATTTGACAGAACAGAAAAAGAGGAGAAGGGGCAAACAAACAAGTTTCAATCTCTTCAGAAAGGTACATGACAGAAAGAACAGGAGAGGGGAGGGTGGGTGGGGGGTACAAACGGATTTCCATCTATGCGAAGGGTATATTTTGACACAAAAAGGGAGGAGGAGAGGGTAGGGGTGAGGGGGAACAAACGGGTTTCCATCTATTCAAAAAGGTATATATATGACAGAGAGAAAGACCAAAAAAAAAGACAAAAGAAATAAATATCTAGCGATCTCAATGTCAAAGAATTCGAAAGATGCAACAATGCCTGGTTGGCAGGAGCTTTGCCTGTATCGTCAGGATGCGGATGGGTGGTGGGGAGGGAGGAAAAGAGGGGGATGGGGGTGAGGTTGTGATGAATGTTGTTGTTTACCAAGACTGCACTTTCCCTCACACGCCACACATTGCCGACACCACATTTATCACACATCGCTGCCACATACTGCCCTTAATTCTACAGGCCTGCAAGTCTGGCACTCGTCCACATAGGCTGGTGGTAACAATCGTGGCTGATTCAACCTATTTTTGTCCTGTATATATCTGCGTTGCAATCAGTTTAAGGATAAAGGGGGATTTTTTATGCTTTGTTATAAATCATAATTTATATCCCTCGGTTTGATCATCGCTGTTGTTCATGGATGGTTTTGTTTTTGTGTGTCATGTTTATGTATTTGTTGTTTTTTTGTTTTGTTTTTATATCATGTTGTTTATTTGAAAAAGGGGTACTGTTGTAGTGGGGGAGTGGGCGAATAACTGAAGGTTTAGTAAGTGTGTGTGTATGTGTGTGTGGTGTGTGTGTGCGTGCGTGCGTGCGTGCGTGCGTGCGTGCGTGTGTGTTGTGTGCGTGTGTGGTGTGTGTGGTGTGTGTGTGTGTGTGTGTGTTTGTGTGTGTGTTGGCTTTATATCATCAAGGTTTCTCTGGCTGTTTGGACACCTACGTGAGATCATATTTGTAATTCATTGGTCAGAACAACTTCCCGTTTATCTGACAATACATATGTGGTGGTAGTGGTAGTGGTGGTGGTAGGGAGTGCAAAGTGTAGAGAGAGAGATGGAGAGAGAGTGGTGGACGTGCGAGACGAGATGAGGAGAGGGTGTGAGTGTGTGGAGGAGAGAGGAGAGAGATGAGTGGAGTGAGTGTGGAGAGAGGGAGAGGAACAGAGAGAGACAGAGACAACTCGACTTCTGCCTCTGTTCTTGAAGCATCAAATCTGGGCAATTCTTAATAACTATGAACAAAAAAGAATGATGATCCTCTGAACTGAAACAGAGTTTTCCGACAACGCTTTTGAGCATTTCTATGTTTTTGAAAATGATATTTTTATTCATTATTTTCCCTTTTTGTTGGTCAGCACAAAGACTATTGCACTTATACTAGATGTATGTGCTATTCTGGCAATGACATACACACAGTGACTGATCTGCCATGCCAGGTGTAACATGTCTGTCAATGTCTGTGAGCGATTCCAAGCTGGGCTAACTGCTATTGCCCTGCGCAAATCCAAATTGACATTCGTCATTGATCAGGGACTTGAAACGTGTCAACATTTGTCTTGGGTAAAAAAATATCTTTCCATCGGTGCCACTATTACAGAAATGGATAGCTATTAAACTGGGCAATGTCGATCACACTGATGTGAAAACTATCTGCCTTTTTGGCACAGGTGATAACAACCAGATGCAATGAGATCTGATTAGTGGACTAACTGTATCTGCCAGACGATAGTTTCGGGCTGTGCTCAGTTGACAAGTGTCCATTTCCTTCTACTGCTCATCCACATACAAACTGAACAAACTCGATTGATCGCAAATAGGTAAAAAAAAGGGGGGGGGGGTGAAAGCTGTTAATAACCTTATGGTGTCGTTGGGTAGTGAGGTGTCACAGACCTCTGCCTATCCAGGGGCAGGATTTAGATTTACTGCTCATCAAAAAGCAAACTGAACAAACCTGATTGATCGCAAATAGGTAAAAGAAAAGGGGGGAGGAAACAGGGGGGAGCTTTCATAACCTTATGCGGTGATTGGGTAGTGAGGTGTCAGAAACCTCTGCCTATCTAGAGGGCAGGATTTAGATTTAATGCTCATTAAAAACAAATTAAACACCTTCGATGATCACAAATAGTTAAAAAAAGAAAAGAGGACGGGGAGCTTTCATAACCTTATACGGCGGTTGAGCAGTGAGGTGTCAAAGACCTCTGCCTATCTAGAGGACAGGATTTACATTGAATGCCATGCTAGTACAAACAGTTTCAACACACACTTCAGAAATAATCCAAATCCACAACAAGTGCATCGAGCACCTTCCTATACCTAAGACAGCTGACATCAGCAAGTTTGAGAAGAAAAAAAATAGCCTAAGGTAGAAGAGATTTAGACGGACTCTTTTGCTCAATCTGGCAGCATAAAAGAAGGCGAAGAGAAAAATAAAAAGAGAGGACAGTTTCAGGTGTATGGAGATCCAAGTGTTCAGAAACATGAAGAGAAGGTAGCAGAGGAGGAGATAAAGGCAATAAAGCGGACTGGTGGCTGACAATAATGGTGTATGGCAGGGGACCACCATGCCCCCTGTTGATTTATAGGGGCAGGGCTTTCAACAGCCTGATAAAGAGAGCCTGACCTCTGCTGGGGGTGCACTAGGTCTGTCGATACCTTCAGAACTAGACCGGGTGTTTTTTTTTTGGTCGATTGTTTCTGGTTCCTGTCTCTCTGTCTGTGTTCTCTGTTTGTCTGTCTCTGTCTCTTCCTCTCGTTTATGTAGATCTATCCCTGATAAGGCAGGACTGATGTAAAAAAAGCACATGATGCTTATTCATTATCCTCGAAATAAAAGATTTGCCTTGCCTTGCTGTGTTCTCTCTCTCTCTCTCTCTCTCTCTCTCTCCTCTCTCTCTCTCTCTCTCTCTCTCTCTCTCTCTCTCTCTCTCTCTCTCTCTCTCTCTCTCTCTCAGAATTTAAACGAAACACATGTTTTAAGCAGCCTGTTTATCTATGAGAACATTAAATTTACTTAAGATCACATATTTTACATCAGCTTCTTTAATAGTTCCAGTTCCGTGATGTTCCACCAGACAACAATTTCAACCTCCTGAGAGAATCTTGATAGTCTTCGTCTCATAGGAGTTAACGTTTATCTTAGTTCCTTACTATGAGCAAAGTTGTTTTTGAGGACTGGAGTCAGTGAGTAGCCTACTGTTTGATCTCAGGATTAAAGTCGTTTATGTGGTTCTCCCATAATGTCATGATCTCCCTGGACTTACCCTATGCTTGGCTGAGGCATTGGTACAAGGAACAACAAACGAGATTGTTTTAATCTTGTTTTAATCTGTATTTGTGGATCGGTGGTCTAGGTGATAACGCGCCTGCCTAGAAAGCGAAAAGTGCGGGTCGGAGTGTGCGGTGGTTCGAATCCCGTTTGGGCCCAAAACTTTTCCCCCATCCATTAGACCATGAGTGGTGGTCTGGGTGCTAGTCTTTCGGATGAGACAATAAACCGAGATCCCGTGTGTTACCCATCATTATTTAGTGCACATGAAAGAACCCATGGCAACAAGAAGGTTGTCCCTGGCAAAATTCTGTAGAAAAAAGCCACTCTAAATAAGAAACAATACAGTTGCAGACAGGAAAAAGAAAAAAAATGGGTAGGCGCTGCACTTGTGGCGACGCGCTCTCCCTGGTGAGAGCAGCCGGAATTTCATGCTGAGAAATCTACTGTGACATAAAGTAGTCATAAAAAAAATAAATAAAGTCGTTTATGTGGTTCTCCCATAACGTCGCAAACTCCCTGGACTTACTTATGCATTGGCTGAGGTATTGGTGTAAGGAACAACAGAAGAGAGATTGTTTTAATCTCGTTTAAGTCTGTATGGTTGCACAGCTATTATCTTTAAGCCTTAACGAGGGGACAATCCGTACAGCCTCTGCGGCTGGCTAGGCTAGCTATTTATGGAATTTGATTGATACTACAGATTTTATTTTTATAAGCCCCCCCCCCTAAAAATGTGAGAGATTTACTCCAAAAATGTTCTATTATCTGATACCGTGGCACAAAAAAGCCACCGAAACATGTATAGGAAATCTATCTATCTATCTCTGTCCCTGTCTTTCTTTGTCTCTTTATCAAAATAATAAGCTTGACACGTTTCATACCACTTATTTTTTAAACTAAAACTATTCAGTGTTAGCATCTCTCTCTGTCTCTCTCTGTCTCTGTCTCTCTCCTCAAAATAATATTGTAGACTCGTTTCATACCGCTTCATTTTTTAAACTAAAACTATTCAGTGATAACCAAGGTTTAAGATCTTGGGGAAAATCATAGTTTACAAAAAGTGGTGGGCATTTGGGCAAGACATAGGCAAGCACAGACACAAATTAAAATATTATATTATACATAATATGTTGTGTGCGTAGCGGCACGCGTCGCAGCACCGCATCGTTGTGTGTATAGTGTATATGGTGTGTTAGTTATGATTACTGTATAGTTGTGTTGTGTGTGTGTGTGTGTGTCGTGCGTGTTGTGAGTGTGTGGTGATTTCAAAAACCAACAGAAACTTGCTAGAAGTGAACAAAGCCTTAGAAGACCACCCCCTCCCCCCCCCTTTGCCACCCCTCCCCACCCGAACCCCACCCCCTCCCCTGTCCCTAAGAGTTTATTTCATTGACACTGCTGACTGCTGCGCGCAGTGGTAACACAAACAAATCACCTGGAGGACGAATTTGATCACAACACCAGTTATGTTTGACCTCCTCTCCACCCCTACCCCACCCCACCCCATCCCTACCCTACCCCCTCCAGGCCCTGAAAGTGGGGGGAAAAGAGGGGAGAGGGGGGGGACTT
>CM060326.1:46703644-46706144 GCA_030674155.1 Stramonita haemastoma | reverse complement strand
AGTAGTTTTGTTTTGTAAGTAACTTGCAGTATATATAGTCTGTTATCTTGTATTATAAAACACAAGCACTTTTTGAAAATATATCAGGATATCTACACCAGTTCAATAATGTAACTACAAAAAATTGTATCGTGCTTCTATATCACAGTATCTCCTAGACGTTATTCAAAAGTGGAAAATACGGTAGACCTTGAAAACAAATGTAGCCATATATATCACAACCATGTAGCTTCACACACAGGTTTATAATTTTAACATCACACAGGTTTATAATTTTAGCATTAAAAAAACTCCACAGTAGACTGTAAATTCCTGTTTTTCCAATACTGCAGGTTCCAAAAAATGTTCCACTATGCTCACAGGCATAGGGTCATGTCTAGATGTCTCTGTGTAAGTGTTGTGTTTTCAGAATCCCTGTCCTTTTGGAGACAGCAGCAGGGTCTCGTGAGGACCATGGTGAGGCAGACACACAGACAGGCAGGAGGCTGTGAAGAACTCACCCACTAATGAGCCAGTTGCTGCAACAGAAAGAAAGAGGAAGTTTAACATGATGCTAGGACTGCAGGTACACGCGTCGCACGATGTAAGGCACATACACACAGACACACACAGCCGAACATCTTGCACACACATTAAGACCATTCCACTTTTGGAAGAGTACTTGAGTAGGCCATCGTGTCCATGGGATCAGATGACAAAACTGACAAAACTGCTTACACACAGGGACTGATGTACAAAAAAAACCCACATGAATACTTGTCCATTACTTTGAAATAAAGATGATAAATGAATTAAAGAAAGAAAGAAGAAAGAAAGAAGAAAGAGAAAGAAAACACACACACACACACACACACACACACACACACACACACACACACACACACACACACACACACACACACACACAACACACAGAGCTAACAGACAGTAGAAACACTGGGACAGAGAAAAAAGACATATAAAGACAGACAACAGACAGAGACAGCAAGAGATGAATCGATTCTGTAAAGACCGCTTTCCTTTGTCTTCTCAACTACTTTCATTTTGCAATCGCCTCCACAAACCATTCTATGCAACGGGTGCTATAGCGAAATGGTTAAGACTGTTTCACTTCAGTCCCATAGGGCCATGAAGTCGTGGTTCAAATCTCCGCGGCGTCTGGTGAACTAAGGGTGGGAATTTTTACGATCTCGCAAGTCAACTTCTAGTGCTGACTGGCCAATGTCTTAATTCCTTCGTGTGTATATATATACACATGCAAACAATCAAATATGCTCGTTAAAGATCCTGTAATTTACGTCAGCATTCCATGGGTTACACGAAACACCAACATATCCAGGATACGCCTCTGAAGTCAGAATGCAGCTACTTTCATGGTGGGCAAAAACGAATTGCATACGTAAAACTTACCATTGGTAAAACTTGGAGCTCTAGCTGAGGAATACAAACAAAAAGAAAACCAAAAACCCAACAAAAATAATCTAAAAACCCCAACATTTTACAAGCTCCAGTCAGATCAAATAACCGTCCCTTCAGAGTGGTGCACACAGACTCATATGACGCGGAACCATCCAATCCAAACGAAATGGATTTTCCCTGAACAAACCCAGAAACTCCACCCTCGTTTTCTCTGAAAGCAAAACCTGATCCTGGCATGCTGCGTGCGTATCCTATCAACCACACAGATGAATTACTCCCCCCCCCCCTGCCCCCCATTTTGGTTAACAGCCAGGCAAATGAATAATTTCCCTCTGTAAGTGACCTGAAGTGTAGGTCAAGTTCACCGAGGGTCAAGGTCACAGGAGACAAGGTCACTGGCCGGACAAGTCAGTCTCAAGACAATATTTGGACCGCGTGTGTGTATTACGGCATATCCCTTCTCTGTCTCTGCTGTTCATCACAAGACAGGGTCAAAGCAACCATGTCTTAGAGACTGTTCTCTGGAGACAGGGGGTTACCACAGGGTGTTCTGTCATTGCCAGACCTGTTGACAGAACAAGAGAAGGATCATGATCATGAAGATCATGATCATGACCATGGCATCTTCAGGGGATCATCACATCTTCCAGGAAAATAGATTGGCTCTTGGGGGAGACAAGCAGGCAGGCGGTGGAGAAGGGAGGGTGTTCCTTAAGTGTTAGTGGTTTAGGTTTGTCATCTTCTTCAGTGTGAATCTAAGCACGCCAGCGGTTGTGGTTCAACCCCGTTTATGTTTGAACCATTTTTCCTTCCTCTAGATCTTGACAGGGCGGAATGGCTCGGTGGTCAGAGCACTCGCTTTCCCCAGCTATGGTCTAAGCAGCACTGAGCGTGGTTACCAAGGGGATGGGTGACCGTTTGCACACCTTGGCTTTAGCACAGTCATCCAGTTCACCTAGCTGTAAATGGGTACCTGCGAAAAATGTATGCAGGATTTGTTTTGATCGGTTTTGCTGTTTTTTTTTTTCTGAAATGAGCGATGACAAAATTAAAGCAGATCTGCCATGACAACTGCAGTGGG
>CM060326.1:46696144-46698644 GCA_030674155.1 Stramonita haemastoma | reverse complement strand
TCAGTGTGAAGTGTCTTTTTCAGTATGGATTTGGTTTTGTTTGGTTTCATCAAGGTGTGGAAAGAGTGAATGAATTTTTGCGTGCATTCAAAAGTCGTTTAATTGATTGTAGGTGGCAAGAGTGGAACAATCATGTTCAAAATAGTGAGAGGTTCAGCATGTATCGTGCATTCACTAGCCCTGTGCCTCGTATACAAAACTATTTGCTATTAGATATTGACAAACATTTGAAATTTATGATGACTAGATTTCGTTTTGGTATCTCTAGTATAACTGTTCATTCATTTCGATATAAACACCAAAGTGACAATGATTTGATATGTCCATTATGTAAAGAAGAAAACGAGGATGAAATTCATTTCCTTCTTTGTTGTCCATCTTTAGCAGAAATCAGGAAACAGTTTATTGCTATGAAGTTTTTCAGAGACCCAAATTTGTTCAGATTTAGATTACTAATGTCTGCAACAAACCCGGAAACTGTGAAAAAATTGTCCATATACCTGTATAAAGCATTTCAGATAAGAGAAATAGTAGTATCGTAATGTCATTACTATTTTTTTTCTAAGAACTAAGAATGTTCAAATTGTGCATGTCTCCATATACACACACACACCCCCCTTCATATGGGGCGAAGGCCTTTCATGAATAAAATTTCGTATTCGTATTCGTATTCTCTCTCAGTGTGTGTGAATGTGTACGTACTCGTGTATTATCATGTTTCTATCAAACAGTCTGTCGGACAGACAGACAGACAGACAGACAGTAACATAGACCGAAGATTCTGAACAAGTTCAACCACAGCGAAAACATTAAAAACCATCAAAATTTATATATCTCTCTCTCACCAACATAAAACGAAAGGCAGGTGAGAAGGCTGCATTGGCGCAATCCTATACCTATAGAGATACCTATACCCATTGTGCACACACACACACACGGACGGACACACACACACACACACACACACACACACACACACACACACACACACACACACAAACACACACGCACACATCTCTCTCTCTCTCTCTCTCTCTCTCTCTCTCTCTCTCTCTCTCTCTCTCTCTCTCTCTCTCTCTCTCTCCTCTCTCTCTCTCACACACACACACACACACACACACACACACACACACACACACACACACACACACACACACACACACACATATCTGGTATCATTAAGTGGAAAGACGTTAAACTGAAGACGACGACGACGACGACGACGACGACTACTACTACTACTACTACTACTACTACTACTACTACTACCACACACACACACACCACACACACACACACACACACCCCGCAGAGCCACTTTACCCTCTGTCACACTGTTTGATTATCTTCCCCCTTTATCCCTAACCTTCCGTAACACGACCCCTCTGCAGGGGACACAATGTCACTTCTGAACTCCTTGCACCAGGGGAGACAACTATTATCACCTCTGAACTCCTTGCAGCAGGGGAGACAATCATTATCACCTCTTCAATTCACAATAGTTTATTCCCATTAACTCTTTTGAGCTGTAGAAAAACAAAAAGCGTGCTGAAATAAAATCCTTGCAGCAGGGGAGACAATTATTATCACCTCTTAGAGAAATCCTTGCAGGAAGGGGGGAGGGGGGGAGGGAGCAGAAAAATATCTTCTCTAAAGTTAGTGCATCAGAGGAGATGATAACTATCACCTATAAACCCCTTGCAGCAGGGGAGACCATTATCACCTCTGAAATCCATGCAAGCAAGGGAGACAAATCCACCTTTGCAATCATGGCAGCAGGGGAGATAATAATATGCCCTTTCTAATCTTTACATCAGGGGAGACAGTCACCTCTGACCTGATCGCAACAGGGGAGATGATTTCACCACTGAAATCCTGGCAGCAGGGGAGACAATAATTATCTTCTCTGGAATCATTGCAAATGGAGTCAAATGAGAGAGGGGGGCGTACGCTGTGCGGGAAATGCACACACCGAGAAAATAAATCCCTAATTCCAAAATTGGAATTTGGTATTTAGTTTCCAAATTCTGTTAAAGAATCCATCAATTCCTTCCCTCCTTGCTTCCATAGGTAGAATAGGGGGTCGGGATAGCCTAGTGGTCAGAACATTGTGCTCGCAATTTGACGATCCGGGTTCGAATCCCGTTGAAGGGGATCGATAAGGTGGTTGAATTGGCAGAGAGTTCCATGGATGAAGTCAGGCAATGAAAGAGATATGTGTGTGTATGTGTGTGTGTCTGTGTCTGTGTCTTTGTGTCTCTGTGTCTGTGTGTGTGTGCATGCACATGCTAGTAACTTTTCTTTTCTTTGATTACAATAAAGCAACTGACACAGGGATATTTTCCTTCTCTAGTGTTAAGTTTATTTTTGTCTTCTTCTGTTATAAAACAAAGCAACGGGTGTGGGTGGCCATTTTTGTCCTGCTCACTCCAACAGTATCATCATCGTCGTTCACTGTGGGGGTTTTCTTTTTGCCCAGCTGGTGCAATACTGCCAATAG
>CM060326.1:46683644-46688644 GCA_030674155.1 Stramonita haemastoma | reverse complement strand
AGTCGCCAGTTTTACTCAAAGACATACAAATAAGACCTATCGCTAATTATTCTCAAAGACAGAAAAATAAGACCTATCGCTAATTATTCTCAAAGACAGACAAATAAGACCTATCGCTAATTATTCTCAAAGACAGACAAATAAGACCTATCGCTAATTATTCTCAAAGACAGACAAATAAGACCTATCGCTAATTATTCTCAAAGACAGACAAATAAGACCTATCAATAATTATTCTCAAAGACAGACAAATAAGACCTATCAATAATTATTCTCAAAGACAGACAAATAAGACCTATCAATAATTATTCTCAAAGACAGACAAATAAGACCTATCAATAATTATTCTCAAAGACATACAAATAAGACCTATCGCTAATTATTCTCAAATACAGACAAATAAGACATATCGCTAATTATTCTCAAAGACAGACAAATAAGACCTATCGCTAATTATTCTCAAATACAGACAAATAAGACCTATCGCTAATTATTCTCAAATACAGACAAATAAGACATATTCCTAATTATTCTCAAAGACAGACAAATAAGACATATCGCTAATTATTCTCAAATACAGACAAATAAGACCTATCGCTAATTATTCTCAAAGACAGACAAATAAGACATATTCCTAATTATTCTCAAAGACAGACAAATAAGACCTATCGCTAATTATTCTCAAAGACAGACAAATAAGACATATTCCTAATTATTCTCAAAGACAGACAAATAAGACATATTGCTAATTACTCTCAAAGACAGACAAATAAGACCTATCGCTTGTTAACTCTCAAAGACAGGATGCAGACCTGTTTTACCAAGTCAGGTCAAATTCATTATTCCAGAAACAGAAAAAAAAAAGCTATTTGGGTACATGTGAAATGCAGACACAAAAACCCTCTAAATCCTAAGCAATCGAGGTAATAATCATCTAGCCACAGCACCCGTAGTGCACTTTATCAGTCACCATTTTTCCCTTCTGAGACACAATCTGTTCTAAACCCATTTTGACCTGATTAGGATTAAAATACTGTGTATGCCTGCACTTTTTTTTAACCATGGAAAAGTGGGGACAGAAGGGGGGGAAAGGGGTGGAGTTCCCTACAAGTAAAAGATGCCGCACTAGATTGCTTCATTTAAACCATCGTCTGCTGGCCTCTCGCACCAGCCTGCGCAGATGTCAAATTAGCAGGATAAAAAAAATTGATAATCCTCAGATAATGATCATACCATTTTCTGTTCTCACTTGGCTCCAAAAAAAATCGTTCTCATTAAATACCAGCACACGGGTGCGTTCAATTTTCTTTGCGTCTTAAAGCGATTCTAAAATCAGTTAAGGGTGTCTTTTGACGCAAATAAAACGTTAGCATTTTTTGTTGTTGTTAATATCTAAAAAGGAAATTAGGAAATGTGAACACAAAAATACAACAGTGAAATTAACTAACAACGAAACTACGCAAAAAAGGAAAAAGGGGGTATTTATCGATGAGGCTTGATTAGTTAACTGATGTGGATTACACTGTTTCTGATGAGTAGTGAGATGAAGAGGATCATAGAAGATTGGACCCCAGCCTTGACATAGCTGTGTTGCTGCGAAAAGCTCAAGACAGATTAGCCCGGAGAACACTGTCCACACACACATCTTCCTTTTCCCCCTGACCACAACCTTGGTCAAGGAAACTGATTTGTGACTGTTATCAAACTGACAAATTGTCTGACTGATTAACTAACTCATTGACTGATTAATCCTTCCTCCATGAGGCTATTAGAGAAGATCCTTTGGCATCATAATTATCAATTAACTGTGGGTAAGTTAACTATATCAAGTCCGGTAGTCCATTTTTCCATGTTCTTCTTCAAACTTTTGCATAGTTTCGTTGTTGGTATCACTAGTGTCTTTTTTGGTCCGCATTTCCTAACTTCCTTTTAGATATCAACAAACAAACAAAAAATTAACCGGCGTACCGGCGCCTTCTGTCAAAGAGTGCTCAAGAGTTAATGAAGTTCACCTTTAAGCAATCTTCGACAGAAAGCGCCTGTGCGTGTTACCACTTGCTTCGCCTCTTTCTGATCTTTTCCGTTCCCTTGCATACTTTCTGACTTGATCATAGTTTTTTGTTCCTCAGCTAGAGCTCCAAGATTCACCAATTATTGTGAGATTTTACGTATGCCACCGTTTTTGTCCACCATGTGGGTAGCCGCATTCCAACTTCGGGGATGCATGCTGGGTAATCTATCTGGGTAATCTATGTTCATTATTATTATTATTATTATTATTATTATTATTATTATTATTATTATTATTATTATTATTATTACTATTATCATTATTTATTCTTTTATATCGAGGATAACAGAATAAGCAACATGTGCTTTTTTTCATCCGGTCCCCGTGTGTATGCAGTTTTTGTAAATATTGTCATCTGTTCCCACCGGCACACGATGGCCTACTCTTACGAAAAGCGGAACAGGATTTAACGTGTGCGCAAGATGTTCTGCGTGCGTTCGCACACGGGGCCTCGGTTTAAAGTCTCATCCGAAGGACTTTTGGGGAGAGTGGAGTCAGCACTGATGTTAACTCCAGGAAGAAAATTTCCTCGACCGGATTCGAACCCGGGTCTTCAAATTGACAGCGCAATGTTCTGACCACTAGGCTATCCGCCCCCCCCCCCCCCCCCCCCCCCCCCCATGTTTCCGTAACCCACCGGACGCTGAAATGAGGTACGCTATCTTTAACGTGCATATTTGACCTTCTGTGTGTGTATATTATATACACCAAGTGAATGAAGGAACCGGCAGGTCTGCACTTAAAGCTGACCTGGGAGATCGTAAAAATCCTCACCCTTGATTCACCATACGCCGCCCAGATTCAAACCCACGATTTCATGCACCCATGAGATTGGAGTCGTCAAATGGCCTTAACCACCTGGTTATAGCGTCCGTCTGACTTGATCAGATCATGACTTTCTTAATTTGAAGATATAAATTCAAGAAGATTTGGTTTTAGAATCTACCAGTATCCTGTTTTGCCCCTAGAATGTGAACAATTCTTTTTTGCAGGTGTAATGTATTTTTTCTTAGGCTCATTTTAGTTTTACCTTTAGAAAAACTTGCAAATCCTAAACAGCACTGTATGTCTTTTTTTTTTTAATATTTGGATTGACTTACCATAAGGTGAGCAAAAAATATAAACTCACTTATCATAAGGTGAGCAAGGAATATAAACTCACTTATCATAAGGTGAGCAAGAAATATAAAGTCACTTATCATAAGGTGAGAAAGAAATATGAACGGCTTCAGATTCACACTAAAGCCATTATTTTCATAATCTGATTTACTCCAGACTTTGTGTTGTAGTGCCAGCTTTTTCAGGCTTTCCAACGCTGATGTTATGTTCTAGCGACAATATAGCCACAAGATGTAAACAATGCTACCGGACAAAGGAAGGGGAAGATCCTAGTCATAGGTTTACTTTCGATTTGTATTCATGAATTCAGCAGCTCCGTGCGTGTATGAATGAGAGCCTCCCTTGATATGACCATTCACGACAGATGCCGAGGTTAGCCGAGCCTCGTTCTCGCTCCTGATACGCATAAATACCTCAAAGGTCAGGGTCACTAGAGTCAGGATCACGGACGAGGCCCTTTGTGGGTATTATGGTTTTATAACCGGTTCAATGCAGTGTGCTACACAGTACTGGTCCACTAAGGGTACTAGAGTACACGTACACTTTCAAAGTTGCTTTCGTGTCAGGCTGTCATCTCAAGGGTAAACTTGACTGCCAATAATTCTATAAGGACAGCAATTCTATAAGGACATTAATTCCAAAAGGACAGTAAAAAAAACTTTTTGGATGTACAGACGGGCAGGCAACACGAGGCCCCTAGTCAGGGTTAAGAACAGACTTTTCAAAAAGCCTAGTGGGTTAGAACGGGGCACGGGCGATCTGACAGTCATCTCTGAAAGTGTGGGTCAATTCCCGCTGATGAGACTATTTGGGCAGATGTTTTCCCCCTGGACTAAACATCGCTTCCAACTTTGTTCTCCTGAAAGTGCAGATGGTGTTTTGAGTCCTTCGGATGAGACTATAAACCGAGGCCCGTATGCAAACGCACAGATGCTGAACATCTTCAGATCTGCAAACATGTTAAAAACCCGTTCGGCCTTTGGGAAGACAGGTCATTGTGTGCCGGTAGGACTGACAACAACAAATATAAAAAGCAGCATGCACACAGGTGTCGTGTTTAAACACTATCCCTATGGGAAAATCAGGGAGTTGAAGTCCCCATGGCGGTTTTGGGTTGTAGGCCTATATGACAACGTTCTGGCAGCTCCTGCGACGGCACTGGAACCATTCGTATATGCGATTGCCTTTCCAATGGACCATTCCAGCGACGTGGAGAAGAGGGGTCTGCTGCATGGTTAACAGTTTGCCCTCCATATTACTACACAGGCTTAGCGCTCTAGAGCCTAGATAGAACGCGACTCCGTAGTCTTCCTAGACTGACAGATGACTACTATTGTAAACCAAGTTATCCAATCCAATCTCCGAGAACATTGCAGGAGAATGGACCAGGATTGTAGAAAATAGACAAGAAAGTGACGGGATAAAAAGGAACAAGGCAGAAAGAAAGAGGTGGATAGAAAAGGGGATACCCTTGCACAGACTGTCCAGAAGGTGGGGATGCTCTTCCTACTGACAGCACGCCCGCCCTCCCCCCCCCCCCCCCCAGCATCCTCATGGGGTACCGTTTAGGACAAAACAAGACATCAACAAAATGTGTCTGGTTTTTACATTATGCATCATGTATCTACCACCCTGAAAAGGAACAGCTGTGGAAAACGAGAAAGAGAGAGAGAGTAGAAGTAGTAGAAGTAGAGAGAGAGAGAGGGAGAGAGAAGAGAGAGACAGAGAGAAGAGAGAGACAGAGAGAAAGACAGAGACACAGAGAAGAGAGAAGACCGACAGACAGACACAGACAGCAGGCAGACTGACA
>CM060326.1:46673644-46678644 GCA_030674155.1 Stramonita haemastoma | reverse complement strand
AAACTTCCAAGAGCAGCAAAGCACAGAAACATACTCCGAACAAGAACAAAATCCAACTCACCTCACACTTACAAAACTAAAACGCCTCCACACAACAACAACCAACCAAACAAAACACACTCCAAAAAGTCTGAAATCACCAAAACCAACACACGACCATAAAAGCTACTTTTACAATGTAAAAAAAAAAACCCAACAACTTCACACCCATAAAAAACAGAAAAAGAAATTCCTCAATTTTCCTCGTCCCCAACACTCTTTTTTCCCCCTTGAGACTCAACCCCACACAACACATACAACAACACAACACAAAAACACACCACCCACCACCCACCCACACTCACCTGAACGTCTAAGAAGAAGAAGAAGAAGAAGAATACAACAGTCGTAGAGCTTCCTTCCTTCACATAACGCACATACACACACACACACACGTACGTACGTACACACACAGAAGACACACACACTGAAAACTCGCGACTATGGTTAGGAGTCGCTCTGTCGACTACGGCCACCCGGTTTAGCCTAGCTGTGGGACTACCAGGTGAAAGAAAGAAAGAGAGAGAGAGAATGAAAAGACAGACCCAGCGATTCGAAGCCGACAGTGGGGGTAGGTTACGGAATGAGGGAAGGAGGGAAAGGAGAGTAGAGGAGGGGGAGAGGGAGGGATGGGCGAGGCAGTAGTGGAGGATAGGGGTGGGGAGGGGGTGGGGAAGGGGTGGGTGGGTGGGAGTGGAGGTGGGGGCAGAGATCTCAGTATCCATAGACGCTCTATATGTGTCTCCAAGGCGAAGCGCTTGAGTCGAGAGGGTTTTTAGTGTACATGTGTGTGTGTGTGTGATTCATATTGGGGATATTATTCTGTCTGGTGTTTTTTTTTCTGTCTTGTTCTGTCAGTGTGTTTGTGTTGTGTTGGTCTTGGTCCGTGTTTGTTTGTGTGTGTGTCTGTCAGTTCAATTACATATACGCACACATACATACATACATACATACATACATACATACATACATACATACATACACTCACACATACATACACCCCCCACACACAACACACACACACAAACACACACATGCATGCATGCATGCTTGCATACATACATACATACATACATACATACATACATACATACATACATACATACATACATGCATGCATGCATGCATGCATGCATACATACATATATACATACATACATACATACATACATATATACATACATACATACATACATACATACATACATACATACATACATACATACATACATACATACATACATACATACATACATACATACATACATACATACATACATACATACATACATATAATTCTTTTCTCAATTTTATATAATATAAACACTTATTCCTCGATAGATATCTTCATGAAAATAGTAAATTTAATTGCTTATTCAATGTACCATCTGGAAATTATATTAATTTGACTTTGACTTTGACTTTGACTTTGACTCTCTCTCTCTCTCTCTCTCTCTCTCTCTCTCTCTCTCTCTCTCTCTCTCTCTCTCTCTCTCTCTCTCTCTCTGTGCGGTTATTTTGGTTAAGTAGAACAACAAGTAAAATAAAAATTCATTACATAAAAGATCAAACCAAACAACAAGACATCCACCCCTGACCCCCCAAAAAAACAAACTAAACAAACAAAACTCTGACCCTGAAACAGAAACAAAAACATCGTCATTGACTTTGTCTCTTTACGATGTATCACGATTATACTGTTATTATCATTTTTATACACTCTAATAAGAGTGACGACATTGAAGCAACACAAAGTACAGCAGAGCTTTTCTATCAATATTTCGACATGCCCCTCTGTCTGTCTGTCTGCTTGTCTGTCTATCTGTCTGTCTGTCTCTCTCTCTGTTGATTTTATTTGTATATAATATATATACATATATATAATCATATATATATATATATATATATATATGATTATATATATATATACACGCACACAAATATGTGTGTGTGAGTGTGTGTGTGTGTGTGAAAAACAAGAAAGCATTCGCGCGCAGGGGAACGTGCGTACATGCGTTTTGTGTGCGTGCGTGCGTGCGTGTGTGTGTGTGTGTGTGTGTGTGTGTGTGTGTGTGTGTGTGTGTGTGTGTGTGTGTCTGTGTCTGTGTCTGTTCTGTGTCTGTGTGTCTGTCTGTCTGTCTGTCTGCACGTGTGTGTGTTCGTCTGTTTGTGTGCAAGCCTAGCGCGTGTCAGTTTGCACGCTCGCTGTGAGTGATCGTGTATGCGCATGTGTGGAGTTGCATAAATTATACCCCCCTACTAAGCATTTTCCTCACTTATTCATAAGTACGGTAGGGGGGGCAGGGGCTAGGGAGGGTAGGGGACAGGGGGGGGGGGGGGGGGGGGGGCTAGTACTCGATCGAAGTGGGGTCTCTCTCTCTTCTCTCTCTCTCTCTCTCTCTCTCTCTCTCTCTCTTCTCTCTCTCTCTCTCTCTCTCTCCTCCTTCCTCCTCTCTCTCTCTCTCTCTCTCTCTCTCTCTCTCTCTCTCTCTCTCCTCTCTCTCTCTCTCTCTCTCTCTCTCTCTCTCTCCCCTCTTCTCTCTCTCTCTACTCCCGACTCTATTGGAACGATCGAGCGAATCCTGTTACGCTGTCACAGTTAGGCGCATAATCCTTCCCGTCAACAGACAAAAGCTGTATATGTCAACAGAACTTTACTTACTACACACACACATAGACACACACATACAGACACACACATAGACATACATAGACACACATAGACACACACTTTACCTATTACACACACACACTTTACTAACTCCATTAACACGCGCGCACACTTTACTTACAACACACACACATTTTACTTACCACACACACACACACACACGCACGCACACACGCAAACACACACACACACACTTTACTTACCACACACACACACACACACACACACACACACACACACACACACACACACACACACACATTTTACTTACCACACACACACACACGCAAACACACACACACACTTACCACACACACACACACACACACACACACACACTTAACACACACACACACACTTTACTTACCACACACACACACACACACTTACCACACACACACACACACACACACACACACACACACACACACACACACACACACACACACACACACACACACATGTATGGATGAAGTGAGTGATCCACTAGGGGCCTGTCAAGGTGCTCAATATCCGCCATTTACTTTTCAGGTATCGGTATAGTTGGTTTTCTGATAACGTGAGAAAGAAAAAGAATCTTTGTGCAAAATATAGGACACTGCGGTTGGGAGAGAGATTGATTTATTCTTTTATATCGTGGATAATGGAATAAGCACTCTTGTGCTTTTTTACGTCCAGCCCCTGTGTGTATGCAGTTTTTGTAAATGTCATCTGTTCCCACCGGCACACGATGGCCTACTCTTCCGAAAAGTGGAACAGGATTTAACGTGTGCGCAAGATGTTCTGCGTGCGTTCGCACACGGGGCTTCGATTTAGTCTCATCCGAAGGACTTTTGAGGAGAGTGGAGTAAGCACTGATGTTAACTCCAGGAGAAAATTCTCTTCGACCGGACTCGAACCCGGGTCGTCAAATTGACAGCGCAATGTTCTGACCACTAGGCTATCCGAAGAGAGGGGAGAGAGAGAGAGAGAGAGAGAGAGAGAGAGAGAGAGAGAGAGAGAGAGAGAGAGAGAGAGAGAGAGAGAGAGAGAGAGAAGGCCAGGCAAGGCAAGGCAAGGCAAGGCAAGGCAAGGGAAACTTCTTTTATTCGAGGATAATAGATAAGCACTCATGTGCTTTTTTACATCCAGTCCCCGCCCTTTTCAGGGATAACATCAGAAAGAGAGAGAGAGAGAGAGAGAGAGAGAGAGAGAGAGAGAGAGAGAGAGAGAGAGAGAGAGAGAGAGAGAGAGAGAGAGAGAGAGAGAGAGAGAGAGAGAGAGAGAGAGAGAGAGAGAGAGAAACAAAAGGGCAGCAGCAAGGGGAAAAAACATCAACATTAGCAACAGCAGTAACTATAACAAAAGCAACACCATCACCAACCACCACCACCACCATCATCATCACCACCACCACCATCATCACCACTACCACCACCACCATTGCCACCACCACCAACAACAACATCAACAAGCCAACCTTTGAATGCTATTAAAGGTGTGGTACATTAGACATGTTTCGTGAATGTACTTTTCTTCAAAGGAAGTGTGGGGGGTTTCTTAATAGATTTAGATTTGAGGTTTTCATTCTTTTATATATTGTTACGACATTATGTTGCACGAACTCAAGTGTTTTTGCACAAGGACATACTAATGTTACATTGCACAGGAACTTACTGGTTTTACATTGCACAAGAACTTACTGATGTTACTTTGCACGTGAAATTACTGGTGTTTGCATTGCACAAGAACTTACTGGTGTTACTTTGCACATGAAATTACTGGTGTTGCATTGCACAAGAACTTACTGGTGTTACTTTGCACATGAATATACTGGTGTTGCATTGCACAAGAACTTACTGGTGTTACTTTGCACATGAAATTACTGGTGTTGCATTGCACAAGAACTTACTGGTGTTACTTTGCACATGAAATTACTGGTGTTGCATTGCACAAGAACTTACTGGTGTTACTTTGCACATGAAATTACTGGTGTTGCATTGCACAAGAACTTACTGGTGTTACTTTGCACATGAAATTACTGGTGTTGCATTGCACAAGAACTTACTGGTGTTACTTTGCACATGAAGTAACTGATATCATATTGTATAAAAACTTATGTTACTTTGCATATAACTAACTGATGTTACATTGTGCATGAGCCTTTCTTTGCATATTATGAACGAAAGCTATCCTACAGAATGATATAATCATGGGATTTTGTATTGTACACAATTATCTTGTGCTTATGTATTAAAATAAAACAATTGACACTTTTCATAAACGTAAAAATAAAGGTAATATAGAAAAC
>CM060326.1:46661144-46668644 GCA_030674155.1 Stramonita haemastoma | reverse complement strand
CGAGCATTGTTCAGATTTGGGATCATTTGTCTTGCAATTTGTAATCTGAGCATTGGCAGCCCCACCTACTCAAAGAAAAAGATTTCTTCAAAAAAGTTAAAAGAAGGTCGCAGAGCAAGGCACTTTCAAATAAATGACTGGTAAAGAAAAACAAAAGTAAAAAAAAAAATATCAAAACAAAAATACTGCCACACTAATTTATAGGTAGGCCTACCGGAGAGAGAGAGGAAAAAAAGCGGATTTTTCCGCTCATTCGGAAAGTTTTCAACTTTTCACACCATAATTTATTACAAGAATCAATGGATAAGGAAGTGCCAGATTTTGACCTAGTGCGCGGGGTTTTTTGTTTGGTTTTCCTTTTTCTTGCTTTGTTTTCCTCTTGAAAAGAATAAATTATGGAATAGATGCATTGGGGGCATTGTTAACATGTCAGCAGCTTTGGCCATTTTTCTTCAGCTAAAAGCTCATTCTTAGGGGAAAGGAGGAGAGAGAGAGAGAGAGAGAGAGAGAGAGAGAGAGAGAGAGAGAGAGAGAGAGAGAGAGGAGAGAGAGAGAGAGAGAGAGAGAGAGAGAGAGAGAGGAGGAGAGAGAGAGAGAGAGAGAGAGAGAGCTTTATTCCCATGGGGTTAGTGCGCAAGATGTTCTTGACGTACATTTTTTTTTCATCAGTGAGAAAGAGGAAGAGGATGAATAGATACTGAAACAGACTCATGAATACACATTATATCCTTTTTTCTGTCTTTCTCAGTATCTGTCTTCTGTCCTGTCTGTCTGTCTGTCTGTCTGTCTGTCTGTCTGTCTGTCTGTGTCTGTCTGTCTTCTGTCGTCTTCTCTCTCTCTCTCTCTCTCTCTCTCTCTCTCTCACACTCACACACACCACACACAACACACACACACACACCAACACACACACACACACACACACACACACACACACACACACACATTCGGACAGGAAATACCCCCCATCTCTTCCACCCCCCTTCTCACCCACTACACCTCCCAACCCCTTGCAATAACAACACGCATATAGGCAAACGTAAATAATCCCCATCAACGCAACATAACGTAATAAAAACTGTAAACCCTTCTGCATCAAGAGCCGACTACAGTTGTACAGCAGCAAATAATATTAAAAAAAATTAAATAAACCATGATTAGACATACTGCTTTTTTAATAGTGGGGGATTTTTATACCATCGTCTGTGAAGAGTGTTTCTGCTTTTGCTGCTGAAGTGGGACTAAGCAGACGAGAGAGGATCATTAAACATGTGGAGTGCTCTGCTTGTTGATTTCGAGTGGAGAGAATATCCATTACTGTGTCTTATTCGTGGGTTTACCGGCTATGGTTTTTTCAAACGGAGTCACTTCATTTTATTTCCCACACACTTCATTTTTGTTCAAAAGCGGAAAAAAGATACACACAGACTTTGCTTAAAATCGAAATACGCCATTTTTATGAGTTGAATGGATTTTGTGCGTTGAAGTGTTCATTATCTTTTTTACAGGTTGTTTTTTTTTCTGTAACCTGAGAATGGTTAACTAAGTGGAATGGCTGGCATCTTCAACACAGCCTGGTTTTATTTGGCTTTGAATTCTGAATTGATTAACCTGCTTTGCCATTTAATAACTTTTTCTTCAGCTTGATGGTGACAGCAGAGTTAGAGAGGAGAATCCAAGCATTCGAGAACAAGTGCCACAGAAGACTCCTCAAAATATCATACAAAGAACACAAGACCAATAACTATGTGAAAGAAGAAATCAAAAAGCGTGTGGGCCCCAAGAGCCTTTGCTCTCCACCATAAAGAGGAGAAAGCTGATGTGGTTTGGTCACACCACAAGACACAACACCTAGCAAAAACCATCCTGCAAGGAACTGTCGAGGGCAAGAGAAGAAGAGGCCGCCAAAAGAATCATGGTTGACAACATCAAAGGACTGGACGCCCAACCCCTGCAACACCTCCTACTAGCACACAGGATCGTGAAGCATGAAAAAGATCTCTGTTGCGTCTTCTCTCATGTCCCCCCTAGTCCTTTGGACATGGGACTGAGTGAGTGAGTAGTGAGTTGATGGTGATGGATGTTTGAAGGGATTGGATGATGTTGATGTTGGTCATGAGGTGAATGTCACTGGAGGTGCCTAAACTGAATAAGACGACAGCCCTGGTGTTGCCTTTGTGGTCAGTAGGGCTTTAAACAGGGGGCGGGATAGCTCAGTGGTCAGAGCACTTGCTTTCCCCAAGTCAAGTAGCGTCAAGTGTGGTTACCAGTTGGATGGGTGACCGTTTACGCACCTTGGGTTCAGCAGAGTCCCCTCCCCCAGTTCACCCAGCTGTAAAATGGGTACCTGCCCTCTTTAGGGTTATGGAAGGTAAAGCAGCGAAGGAGAGGAGATGGGCACCACCCTCAATATGCTGTTCCCTAGAAAATCTGAGATCTCTGATGCCTCGCTCCCCTACGACCGCCTAGGTTATGGGCACCTTTACCTACTTTACCTTAGGTTATAAACAACATGAATGAATGCTCAATACTATTATCTTTCAACATGGATAATCAGTACAACCTAAGTAGCTTAAAACCCAAAAAAGTCATGGATAAAAGACGAAACAATCAAACTCTAAACACACATTCGGGCAAACAAGCATGCTCACACACACACACACACTACAACACACACACAACATCATCACGCACGCACGCTATCGCACATACAAAACATACACAACACAACACTACACACATCACACAAACACAACATTATATATAATATAATACTAATATATAATAATATATATATAATATATAAAATAATATAATAATATCATATAATACTACATGCATGCTACTGCTGCAACTGATGCCTGTGCACTTGCTTACTTGACATCCATACCTGAGTATACCTGTCAGAACTTTCTGCCTATACGTGTGCTTGGGGGCACGAGCCGATATCCACGACACCAACTCCTGACCAGCAGAGCACAATGGCATAAAGGACTGCTGTGTCATGGAACAGAGACAGTCTCTCTCCTACACACACACACACACACACACACCACACACACACCACACACAACCACATACCACAACACACACACACTACACACACACACACACACACACACACTCACACACACACACACACACTACACACAACACACACACACCACACACACACACACACACACACACACACACACACACACACACACACACCACACACCACACACACACACTCACACACACACACACACATACACACACATACACACACACTACACATACACACAGTACACACATACACACGCACGCACGCACGCACACACACGCACACACACACACACACACACTGCCCATTGTGTGTGTGACTCGTAATGGACAACTATAGACACCTAACGAAGCAAATGGGAAAGGGAGAGGGAGGATGGTGAGTGGGGAAGGGGGGGGAAGAAAAATGGACGCAAAGAAGGTGTCGTTGTGTGTGCGTGCGTGCGTGTGTGGTGTGTGTGTGAGAGAGGAGAGGAGATAATGTGTGTGTTTTGTATGTGTGCGTGCGTGGTGTGTTTTGTGTGTGTGTTGTGTGTGTGTTGTGTGTGTGTGTGTGTGTGTTGTGTGTGGTGTGTGTGTGTGTGTGTGTGTGTGTGTTGTGATGCTTGTGTGTGTGTTAGTGTGTGTGCGTGCTTGGGTGTGTGTGCGTGCGCGCGCGCGTACTTGTGTGTGTGTGTGTGTGTGTGTGTGTGTGTGTGTGTGTGTGTGTGTGTGTGTGTGTGTGTGTGTGTGTGTGAACGTGAACATATGTTGGCTTCTGTACTGTGGCCCTTTGTCTGTGTATGCCGTATTCATCTGACACCTTTCCCATTGTTTGCTCTGACAAAGTGTTTCTGTAATATCGACACGTTGTTTTTGTTGAACAGTCAGGACAGACAGACAGACAGAAAGACAGAGACAGTCAGACAGACACACAGACAGATTCGGATAGTTTATTCAATTCAGGCCATAGCCTCTTTTGAAGAGGAGAAATGTACATGATGAATTTAATTCAAATACCAACAATTATTCATCTAACAGAAAGCAAAACTTTGTCGTTATATTGCATCACAATCTTCGAATATAAAATGTACTGATTACGCACATACACATGAAATGACAATACCTTTCATGAATAATTTCAGCGTTTGATGCCAAAGAAACAAAAGCCTGATGGAGTACAGTACTACTATATTTATGGAAATGATTCATTGATAGCTACTGTGAAAATTGTATAAAGGATAAATTTATATAGATCATGATGACTGTATTCTTCTTTCAATATCTGCTGTTATGGCTCGCGTTTCACGCACACAAAGAAAATGCCTCTTCTTTTTAAAAGAACGATTTAATAACTTTTCTTCATAATCATTTTACATCCAGTTCATCATATGAATCAGTACACTTTATCAGAAACGAGTCGTTTTTATTTGATGTTCAAACCACATGACCACGGTGTGTTGTTGTTTATACTTGGGAAAAAAGAGAGAGAGAGAGAGAGAGAGAGAGAGAGAGGAGAGAGAGAGAGAGAGAGAGAGAGAGAGAGAGAGAGACAGAGACGAGCAGAGACAGAGACAGAGACAGAGAGACAGAGAGAGACAGAGAGAGACAGAGACAGAGAGACAGAGAGACAGAGAGACAGAGACGAGAGACAGAAAGAGACAGAGACAGACAGAGACAGACAGACAGACAGACAGACAGACAGACAGGCAGAGAAGCAGACAGACAGACAGACACAGTAGAGAGAGAGAGAGAAGGAGAGTGAGGGTGAGAGAGAGAGAGGGGGGGGGGGGGTCACATCCCTCTCACATACCCCAACCTAACATCTTCCGATCCCCCCCCCCTCCGCCCCCACGCCCCTACAAACCCATTTTCGTCTAAAATAACTTTAAGTGAACGGACATAAAAATCGAATCCACACAAACTAATGTCCACGCACACACCGTTAACTTATAGTGACGAGAGAGAGGATGGAGGATAGAGGATAGTTCATGTTCACTTGTTTTTGTTTGTTTGTTTGTTGTTTTCTTTGGAGGAGGGGGGGGGGTGTACATCGTCCTGTGGTGTGTGCGTGTGTGTGTGTGTGTGTGTGTGTGTGTGTGCGTGCGTGTGTGTGTGTGTTGCATACGTGCTTATTTTATTTTTTTTATTATTTATTCTTTTATTCGGGATAAGGATAAGCACTCTTGTGCTTTTTTACATCAGTCCGTGTGTGATTTTGTAATGTGATTGTTCCACGTTCACGATAGCCTGCTTAACGAAGGTCAGGATTATAACAATATTTAACATGTGCGCAAGATGTTCTGCGTGCGTTCGCACATGGGGCCTCGGTTTAAGTCTCATCGAAGGGTGCGAGTAGTGTGTGTGTTGTGTGTGTATGTATGCGTGTGTGTGTTGTGTGTATGGTGTATGTGTGTGTGTGTGTGTGTGTGTGTGTGTGTGTGTGTGTGTGTGTGTGTGTGTGTGTGTGTGGTGTGTGTGTGTGTGTGTGTGTGTGTGTGTGTGTGTTAGTTAACAGCTGCGAACAGAAACCCTCCTCCATGCATATGTACGTGACTGTCCAGTGTTTTTCGTCAACAATCTCTCTCTCTCTCTCTCTCTCTCTCTCTCTCTCTCTCTCTCTCTCTCTCTCTCTCTCTCTCTCTCTCTCTCTCTCTCTCTCTCTCTCTCTCTTCTCCTCCTCTCTGTCTTCTCTCTGTCTCTCTCTGTCTGTCTGTCTGTCTGTCTGTCTGTCTGTCTGTCTGTCTGTCTGTCTGTCTGTCTTCTCTCTCTCTTCTCTCTTCTCTCTCTCTCTCTCTCTCTCTCTCTCTCTCTCTCTCTCTCTCTCTCTCTCTCTCTGGGATTGAACCCGCGACCGCTTGTTTCACATTATTGCATAAACTGTATATCACACAAAGACTATAACAATTTTCAGATCATTATATCAGCATTTACAATACATTAGTTGAGCTAGGATTGACTGGTTCTGGTTGAATCAACACAACAATGGATTGCAGTTACAGTTGGTTTGAAACCAGTGAAGCAATGCTTAAGAGTGTGACGTATTTATTCATAGGTGGTACACAGAAGCAAAGACAGAAGACGTAGCTATATATATAATATTATACAAATTATCGAATGTTCAAAACAAAAATTTTATGTTGATACATATTTACTCTTATTGCCATCAATTTTCTGTTCAATTTTTTCAGTTGCTGCAATGTGCCTGTTAATATCCTCCATTTTTTAATGTATTACAAAATGCGATAGTGGCGATATTGGTAATGAATTTCATTGCCTTTTTATTCGTAAAAAATACCAAAGTATTATGTCAAACATCCAAATACATTGAAGTGTGGAAACAATCTTTTCTTCAACAAACAGGGAGATTCTGCTCAATGTTGTTAAAAGGGTTAATACCATCAGAAGAAACACGTAAAGCCTGTTCAAAGAAATTTTTTAAAACATGTAAAACAGAAGTTTCGTTAAATGATTTGTGTGGTTCATGTGTATGGAAATAAGCTTTTTAGTATCCGACTTTGTTTCTTGTGTTATATCAGATATCCCATCAATATCATAAAAATGAAGATAAATTTAAAAAAAAAAGAAAAAAAAGTATTTGGCCTGGTATTAAAGTGGACAAAACAGCCTCAGTGCAATAAACTCAGGGTAAAAATGTACTATGCTAAAATCTAGCATGATAATATGTGCGACACAGAGTACTGTTGCTGTTGTGGTGGTGGTGATGGTGGTAGTGGTGGTACTGGTGGTAGTGGTGGTGGTGGTAGTGGTGGTAGGTGTGTGCATGCGTGTCTTCGATTTTATGTCTGTTCACTCTCGTGACATCAGTGCGTGACTTTGTGTGTGTGTGTGTGTGTGTGTGTGCTGTGCGTGTGTGGTGTGTGTGTGTGGTGGTGCGTGGGTGCGTGCGAGCGTGCTGTGGTGCGTGCGTGCATTGCGTGCGTGCTGCGTGAGTGCTGCGTGTGCGCGGTGTGCTTTTGTATGTGTGTGTGTGTGTGTTTAACAGACTTTTGGAGCTGTCTGATGTTCAGTTTACATTTTGTTTATGTATGTTTATAGTTCAGAGATTGTGAAGGTATGAAATAATGAGAGCTTAGTAAAGAGAGAGAGGGGGTGGGAGTGTGAAGAGAGAGAGAGAAGAGCAGAGAGAAGCAGAAGAGAGAAAAGGAGAGAAGAGACAGGAAGATAGACAGAGATAGAAAAGGACAAAGAGACAGAAAGGGAGGGGGGGCTTTACTAGTTCATTTTTTCCGCATTATGGTTATTTGTTTTGTTTCAAGTTTATCACCTTAATATAATTTTTTGTGGTGTAAGTTTCCGACTTTTAACAAAGAAGAAGAGAAGGGTGTTTCGACACAAAGCAAATCATTAGCTAGCGGCAAGAAATATGAATATCATGTAGACTTACGACTTCCTGCTTCTGACAAAATACAGGCAACTATATTATCACCTGTCTCCACTTACCATTACAAACCA
>CM060326.1:46651144-46653644 GCA_030674155.1 Stramonita haemastoma | reverse complement strand
ATGAACAGGCGAGTGAATGGATGAATGAACGAACGAATGAATGAATGAGAAACAGAATGAATGAATGAATGAATGAATGAATGAATGAATGAATGAATGAATGAATGAACGAACGAATGAATGAATGAATGAAAGAATGAATGAATGAATGAATGATATGAATGAATGAATGAATGAATGAATGAATGAAACACAGAGACAAACATAGGGACAAAGAGAAATAAAGAGTGAAAAATAGAAAACGTACAAATTATCTAATTATTTGATTTTAAAAAAGAAAAGAGAAGGGAAAGACATAACTAGAAGCAGTAGTAGTAGGCACCCATCTAGTCTCGGACGACTATGGAGTTGCGCTCTGGTCTTTAGAGACAAAGCCTGGGCAAGGATGTATGGAGGGCAAGCTGTTAACCCATGCAGCAGACCCCCCTCTCCACGGCACTGGAATGATCCATTGGAAGGGCATTGAACCGATAACGAATGGTTCCAGTACCGTCGCAGGAGCACCAGAACGTTGCCATATACCTACAGCCCCGAGCCGCTCTGGGACTCCAAACTCCCGATTTTTCCTCAGGGGTGGTGTCTAAAACACGACACGCGTGTGCATGCTGGTTTGTTATAATATTGTCATCCGACTCCTACCGGCACACGATGGCTACTTCCTCGAAAGGTGGAACGGGGTTTTAAACGTGTGCGCAAGATGTTCTGCGTGCATTCGCACACGGGGCCTCGGTTTCGAGTCTCATCCGAATGACTTTGACATTCAGTTCGATTTTTTCGTCAAACTGGGAAGAAAGGGCGAGGCTGGGTACGAACCCAGAAAACTCACGGTTTACATATTGGCAGGCGAACGTCTTAACCATTCTGCCACCGTCCTTCCTAAGCAGAAAGTAAACGAAAAGAAACGAAAAAAAAGAAGAAGAAAGATAAGATGAAAGAAGCATAAGAAAAAAAAAGAATGAATAGAAAGAAGAAAGATAATGAAGAAAGAAGAAGAGAAAGAAAGAAGAGAAAAAATAGAAGATGAGAAAGAAAGAAAGAAGAAGAAAGAAGAAAGAAAAAGAAAAAAGAGATAGGAAAAGAAAAAAAGAAAAATGAAAGAATAAGAAAGAGAAAGAAAGAATAAACAAAGAAAAGAAATAAATAAAAACAATGAAGATATGATAAAAAATGAAATGAAAAGAAGAAACAAAAAAGGGAAAACAACAAAATAAAGGAAGAAAAAGTAATAAAAACAAATAACTGAAACGATAAAATATATTACAATAATCAAAGAGGGGCAAAACAAAAACAAACAAAAAACAAGCAACAAAAAAAAGTGCAGTAACCATTTAGTAGTACTCCATTATTTTCAAAATGATCTTCCACAGCTATGTTTCAAACAAAGAACAGAACAGAGGAAAAGTCCTAAAACATCGAGAATAGTCAGATATATATGTTTTACTTGTGATCGCCATCAATATTATTGTCGACATCATCGGAGGTCAAGGGGTAGATACACACCTGCCTACAAAGCGATCACTGTTTGCGCCCAAAACTTTTTCCCCATCCACTAGACTGAGTGGCGGTCTGGGTGCTAGTCTTTTAGGTGACACAATTAACCCAAGGTCACAAGCGCAATATAATTCTGTGCATTGAAAGAACCCAAGGCAACAAGAGACCTATCCCTGCAAATTTTTTTTTTTTTAGAAAAAAAGCCATTCTGATAGAGAAAATAATACACTTGCAGACTGGAGTTTTTAAAAAAATTAATGGGTGGTGCTGTTCTTGTGGCGATGCACTCTCCCCGGAGAGAGCAACCTGGTTTTGTTTTGCAGGGAATTCTGCTTTGACTTTAAAAGGTTTACAAATTTATACAAAATCATCGTCTTGATCCTTACGCTGCTGCTGTTAGCTTCTGATGATGATGATGATGATGATGATGATGATGATGATGATGATGATGATGATGATGATGATGATGATGATGATGATGATGATGATGTTGTTGATGTCGTTGATGTCGTTGATGATGATGATGTGATGATGATGATGATGATGATGATGATGATGATGATGATGATGATGATGATGATAACAAACGAATCAGAAAATCAATTACAAGCTGCACACATAAAATTTTCTTTTAACGCCTACGTCACAAGCAGAGAACTGTTCTGAATATAGACAACATAACCTTTCAATATCCACCCACTTTACATGGGTTGTTCCATAACCACGTCATTTTATGGTATACAGACAAAAAAAAACTTGTTTACTACAATGCTGTCATTCCTTGTCAAACTTTCAAATGTATGACTTTAATATTTATAGAATTAAACTATAATTGCAGTTTTGACCTACACAGAAAATAAAACTTCATTAAGTTAAAACTAATAACAAAATAAATAGTAGTATCAGCAACAACAAAAAAGAACTTTGAAAGACTTTCCACAATAACTTACCAAGTTAACACAGAAGAAGAATCGTAAAAATACCAAGGTGTCCAATAAACAGTCTGCGT
>CM060326.1:46618644-46646144 GCA_030674155.1 Stramonita haemastoma | reverse complement strand
CTGTTGTGGTGGTAGTATAGTTGTCTCTCTCTCTCTCTTCTCTCTTTCTCTCTTTCTGTCTCCTCCATCTTTTGAAGGGAGCTGCTGAATTGATCGTCGGAAGCTTGCACAGTTTGAGCGCGTGGTGGTCGTCGTAGTAGTTAGGTACAGAAGCTGGCTGCTTGATGCTCCGCTCGTGTTGTGGTGTGGGGAGGGGGAAACTTGGCTTAAAGGGGTGGTTGCGCTATGAGAGAGATGGGATTGTAGAGAGCGTTTGGTACAGGGTTTTGGATTAGTATAATTATCGTGTTGATGGTATAAAGGGATGTGATTGTATGTATGTATAGATCGCTCCGTGCAGCAGCAGCAGGTAAGTATTATCGTAATAAAGATTCTGCGTAAAGATGTGATTATATAGGTCGTTTCGCATCACGTTTTGGTGTAGTAGTATTATGATTTAGATTGGTTCAGTACAGTGTGTGGGGATAGTAATGTAATAACGATTGTGTAGAGGTGTTATTATATATAGATCACAGAGATAAGATTGTATAAAGATCGTGTTGATGCGGTGTCAGATTGGTACTCTAAACGGTGATGAGTGTGTCCAGGAATGTGGTCTTATTGATGTTTCATCATACAGCATGCAGCAGTTGAAGTATCGGGGTGAGGGTTGAATCCGGTGTTACGTATGCAGATACACACACACCAATGTACAGTTTTATTTCCTACAGCGTCAAATCATTATTATGATAATTCGGCTGTTGGATTTCTAGTGACCAACACAAGACAATAAACGTTTTTACAGGGTCGCCTGTCTTCATAGTTTCTCAGCCTGCTGCAGTCTTGTATTGGAGAGAAGAGAGAGAGAGAGAGAGAGAGAGAAGAGAGAGAGAGAGAGAGAAAAGAGAGAGAGAGAGGAGGGAGAGAGGAAGAGAGACATGACAATGACATGACAAGACATGCAAGTTTTTAATTGTCCATATGCATTACAATAGCCTTTAGGAGAGAGAGAGAGAGAGAGGAGAGAGAGAGAGAGGAGAGAAGGAGAGAGAGAGAGAGAGAAGAGACAGAGACAGAGACAGAGAGAGAGACAGAGAAGAAGAGGTCCCAATCCATTCCGCCCCACCACCACCCGCACCCACCTACTCCCTATTATCTTGGTACTTGGAACATGGCCATTATGATTTTCGCCAATCAGAGGTAAAGAAGAGGAAAGAGGCTGGGTACTCCTGCTGGCATTACCTTTTAACTGTACTTGGAGAATACTCAAAACGACGACCACACAACACACCACACACACAAGCACGCACGCACACCACCGCCGCACGCATGCACGCGGCACACACACGCACGTATGCACGCACACGCACGCGCGCGCGCGCGCACGCACGCACACACACACACACACACACACACACACACACACACACACACACAAAACACACACACACGAGGAATGTGAAAGAAATACAGAGACAAACAGACAGACAGATCGAGAGAGAGAGGACAGACAGGGAGAAACAGACAGACAGAAAAACGGGACTCATAGACAGAGAGACAGAAAATTCAGACAGCAGACGGTGAGAGACAAACTCACAGACTCACGAGAGACAACAACAGACAACAGACAGGACAGACAGACACACAGACAGACAGACAGACACAACAACAGACAGACAGACAGACAAAAACAGACAGCAACAGACAGACAACAGGCAACCAGAGACAACCACAGACAACAGACAGACAGACAGAATCGATCCTAGTTTTCCCCAGGCTCTAAATCTATCACCAGGAGTGAAGCAGTCTATAGATGCCCACCACTACTGACCTCTGCCCAGATCGAACCCTTCTCCCCCCCCCCACCCCACCCTCCTCCCCCATGGGGATGCCGGGGGGCCTGTCAGTATAAATACCATCCCCACCTTCTGGAAATGTTTGTGCTAGGAACCCCCTCTTTGCTATCCCTTTCTTTGTTTATGCTTTATTCCTTTTTTTTCCTGTCATCTTCTTTCTTGTCTATTTTCTGCCTTTCTTGGTCCTCTTCCTGCCTTTTTTTCCCCAGAAAGACTTGAAACATAACAGTTCTCTCTCATGCCGGAGTCGGATGCGCTAGGCCTGACTTGTCAGGCGCTTGACGGCAGCGCAGCGCATTTTTGCTCACATGACAGACAACAATAGTTGCTGTCTGAGTGTTCGACGAAGAAAAATTCTATTTTTCAACCCAGCCAAATAACTTTGCCAATAATAGCAGTAGGCAAAGTGACAAAGCCACGTAAAAGTTAGTGTTCTTTCGCTTATAAATGCTACATTAAAAACATTTGTATGTTATAGGTAGACATCGCTCAATGAATAGCTACACCAAGAACAACAAGAACAAGAACGACAAAAACAACATTTTATTTTGTTCACTGAAAACAATGTCCACCCCTTTTTTTTTCATTTCATATGAAAAACACTCCTTTTAATTCTACTGATAGAGAAAAATGACAGCATGTTTTACTCCAATAAAGAAAATATAATTATCAACATCTACACAGAGCCAATCTCTCCACAACATTTACCAAAACGGACATTTCTTTGTTGTAAAGGTACACGTTAATTAATACAATTGCTTTGAAACAAAGACATTTTGTCTTCTACAAAATTTCATCTTTTCATCACAACATATCACCATACAAACTTCACTGCAGTACCCTGACATCAAGAAAATAATCAACATCTACACAGAACCAATCTCTCCACAACAATTACAAAAAAAACATACATTTCTTTTTTGCAAGAGACACGTTGGTCAAAACAATCGCTTTAAAACAAAGACAATCTCTCTCCACACACTATCATCTTTTCATCACAGAATATCACTATACAACCTTTATTACAGACAGTACCCTCCTGACAGTCACTGTACTCTATGAAAACATATTTTCGCCAAAAGCTGAGGCAGATGTGGTGGAGTTCGTGTATGTCTGTCTCTGAGGGCATGCAGACAAAGAGACCATTCTTGAAGAGACAGATCTGCAGTTCTAGCTGTTCCTTGCTTCCAGGAATCTGCTGTCAGATGTCTTGGGCAGATGAGGCTGCTGAGCCTTCCTGATCTGGCACTGTGATCTTGATGGCTTAGGCGGGAGAGGGGGGGGGGGGAATAAAGGGGGGGGGGTGCATGATAGAAAATTTTCAGATTTTTGCAAAGGAAGAATAATGATGAGGGAAAAAAATGTCACGTTTTGTGGTGTGTGTGTGTGTGTGTGTGTGTGTGTGTGGTGTGTGTGGGGGTGTGGTGTGGTGTGTGTGTGTGTGTGTGTGTTTGTGTGCGTGTGGGAGGGGGGGGGGTTGCTGTGTGTGAGTTTATGTTGTTTGTGTGTGTGTGCATGTGGTGTCTTGTTACCTGTCTGTCTGTCTGTCCTTCTGCCTGTTTGACTGTCTTCTACAGCCTGAAATTATATTTGTATTATTGTATTCTAGCCTTTAGGTAAGAGAAGTTATGAGCAATACCATAGGTACAGGATGATCCTTGAACTTTTGGTAATCTTGGGTTGAAAAACCATACCATCGTCGACATCACAATCAGCAGCAGCACAGCATCAGCAGCAACAGAAGCGGCAGCAGCAACAAGGGGAGAGCAGCCTGAATTTCACGCAGAGAAATCTGCTGTGACATAAAGTGGTATAAAATACAAAAAACAACAACAACAGCAGCACCATCATCATCATCAACTGCAGCAGCAGTAGCAACAACAACATCAAGAACAAGAACTTGCTGCATAGCAGCAGCAGCAGCAGCAGAACAGCAGTAACCACCACCACCACCACCAGCAGCAGCAGCAGCAGCATCGTCATCATCGTCGTCTTTTAAAGAAATCAGATCACTAAGACAAAATTCATGTTATTTCCCCTGTTGTTGGTGTTTTTTTTTTCTCTTTCTTACTTTGCCCATCCTGTCTGTACTGTCCGTTTCTTTAGCTGTGACAGTAGCTTTGTTCTTTGCTATATAAGTGAAGGGCTTTTTTCAACTCAATTTTGCCAGAGTTAGCTTTCTTGCTGTTGTGGATTCCATTATACTTACTATCTCTATCTTACATATAAAAAGTATCGATTTTTTTTTTACCAAGATCGATATATATATATATATATATATATTATAATATATATATATATGATGATATATAGTTGTTAATATGTATGTATGTATGTGTTGTATGTATGTATGTAGTATCCTTCTCTCTTCCTTCTTCCTTTCTCGTCTTCCGTCTCTTCTCTTTATATATTATATTTATATATATATATATATATATTATATTTTATATGTGTGTGTGTGTAAAATATTTAAAGAAAGCAAAAGACAAAAAAAATGTATCAAAAACGCGCACACCATGTCCACCCCTAATAATATTTTCATATAGAACTAGATGGCAGAAAGAGTAGGGCTTCGGCTTCGGGTAGGAACCGAACCAATAACTATTGCGTTCTAGTCGGGTGGCCAGCTTTAAGAATGCATAATCATATACAACCAAAGTAAAGAAAAGAGAAGAAAAAGAAGCAGACATAGGATGAAAAAAAGAGAAAAATAATCCCACGTAGAATCCTTACAACGAACAGAACACTTCCAAGACGGCGTCTTTGCCTCTATGTCCATACAAGTGTTCTTCCCCCTCCCCCTCCCCCCCTCCCCAACTGTACTTTGTATCGTAAAATGACGCGCCATTGGCTGCACCCCTAATTATAAACTGACGCGCCATTGGCTGAGAGAGAAGCCAGACATATTCTGCATGGCTATTACAATCAGTGCTGTATTTAGTAAGAGGAATTGTTGGCTATTCACTTTGCATAAATGAGCTAAATCATCTTCCTTTTCCCTGTTCACACATACACACACATTCCTACTCATCTCTCATTCTCTCTCTCTCTCTCTCTCTCTCTCTCTCTCTCCTCTCTCTCTCTCTCTCTCTCTCTCTCTCTCTCTCTCTCTCCCCTCTCTGGACAGACAGATACACAGAGACAAAATGAATTATTAAACGAACCATCTTTATTTCGAAAAGGTTACAGATAAACATTTACATACTTTTTTGGTTATCTGATTCTTGCCCTGATTTGGGACTGTCATAAAAAAATTAATTAAGAATTGAAAGTAACAGCTAAGTAAATTACCTGTTTAAAAAAAACACGAAAAAAACGGAAATAAGATGGAACTAACCAACAAAAAATGTCAAAAATAATGTACATAATCAAATTGATTTTACGATAACGCTTAGAATATTGACAATAAAACAAAATTATTAACACAGTGTACAAAACGAATTTCTCTGTTTTGAAGATTTTAAAAAAATATTTGGAATCCCCCCCTCTCTCTCTCTCTCTCTCTCTCTCCTCACACTCACACACCTACACCCCACACCACACACACACACACACACCACACCACACACACACACACACACACACACACACACAACCACACACAACTGTACTGACAGACATCAATGTTATAATTACTTTATTATTAGTGGATGGATCCTTTCTTTTTTGCCAAACTTAATTGTACTGATCACGTATTTAATTTTTATTATTGTTTCACAAATGATATTTGTGTTACGTGCCTTGTCAAAAGGCCTCGTTGGGAAATGACAACAAATTGTTAAAACGTTAAAAGCGTCTCTCTTCATTCCAGTTTATTTTTTGTTTCTTTTTAATTGGATCTTATGAGTGAGAGTATTGTGAGTGGTGTGATGGAGAAAGTGAACTGAAGCAAGCCAATTATACACTAGTACAACTGAGGAAAAACCTTCTGCCTCTTCCTGATTTTTTCTCCTTTTGTTTCCGTTATCTTGTCGTTGATGTTGTTATTATTCTTGCTGTTATTTGTAGTCATACATATTATTGATTAATTGACTTTTGTTCCTAGACAGATGGCTTGATGAAAAATAGCAAATCAATGCTTATCATTTAATGTGCCACCTGGAAATAAAAATTTGATTTTCTTGACTTCACTAGTTATCATTATTGCTTTCGTTGCTGCTGTTGTTTCTTGGGTTTTTTTTTTTTTTGTTGTTGTTGTTGTTGTTTTTTGGGGGTTGCAGTTTTTATTATAGATCTTTTCTTCTTTTTTTTCTTCTTTTTTTTTTTTTTTTTTTTTTTACTTCTTCTTTTTTACTACTTCTTCTTCTCCTTTTTCTTCTTCTTCTTTTACTACTTCTTCTTCTTCTTCTTTTAGTACTTCTCTTCTCTTTTTCTTCTTTCTCCTTTTTCTTCTTCTTCTTCTTTACACTTTTCTTCTTCTTCTTGATGCTGCTGCTATTGCTGCTGCTCTTGCTGTTGTAATTGCTGCTGCTGCTGCTGAAGATGATGATGATGATGATTTGATGATGTTTCTACTGATGCCACTATCATAGTTCACTATTGTTATTGCTGTTTTTGCTTCTGTCATTGTCCCCCGCCATATCAGCTAATGAAATGACTTCCACAAATATTTGACTATTTTTGACTTGACTATTAATGCTTTTTTGTTTTGTTTCAGCTGGGTTTTTTTTTAACTTGTGCTACAATTCTTGACGCACAACACTATCCAGCGGCAACAATTGTGTTTTTATATATGTCTTGTTTTAGTTTGATCTGGGTTACAGTGCTCTGCTCTGTAACGTAATGGGGGGCGGGATAGCTTAGTGGTCAGAGTGATGCGTTCGTGATCTGCTGACCCAGGTTCGAATCTCGTTCAAGAGGATTTTTTCTCTGGAGTTAACATCAGTGCCGACTCCAATCCCCCCAAAAGTCCTTTGGATGAGAATATAACTGAGGTCACTTGTACAAACGCAACGCAGAACATCTTGCGAACACGTTAAAACCCTCAGCTTTTCGAAGTGTAGGCTTTTGTGTGCCGTGGAATGAATGACAAAATTTACCAAACTGCACACACAAGGGGAATGGATGTAAAAAAAATATATATATAAGACATGATATTAAATGATATAACTGCATACGCACAAGGAGTGGATGTAAAAAAAGCACATGAGTGCGTATTCCATTATCCCGAAATGAAAGAAAAGATTAGAATAAAAAAGGCATTGTTTTTCTTTGTATCCTTTTGTTTGATCTAGGCTACTATACAGTGCTCTGCTCTATAAGGCATTGTTCTTCTTTGTGCTGTATGGTTTCGTTCCGGCTTTAGTTCAATTTTTATTATTGCTTTCTTTCCTTTACATTCTTTTCCCTTGGTTTTGGTTTTGTTTTTTTTTTACTTTTATCAAACGCATGCAAACACGCAGAGAGAGAGAGAGAGAAGAGAGAGAGAGAGAGAGAGGAGAGAAGAGAGAGAGAGAGGAAGAGAGAAGAGAGAGAGAAGAGAGAGAGAGGACTGACGACTGACTGACTGACTGACTGAATGATCTTGATTTTCCAAGGTAACAGAGTAAGCATTTACATACTTGTTTCATGGCCCTGCCATGATTAGGGACTATCAACAAACAGCAAAAGAAACAAAATAACCCCCTCCCTCCCGAGAGAGAGATTAGAGAGAAAGAGAGTAAGAGTGAAGAGAAAAACAGAGAGACAGAGACAGAGACAGAGAGAGAGATTAGTTACAGAACTTGCAATAGCTCGAAGCTTGTGCATTAATTTCACCCAAGTTGGATTTATGCAAATATTTCTCATAATGTCTGCTGACATCTATCTACACACACTAAAAGTCTTTGTGATTTTTCAGATCAGTTTCAACACGACCTGTCAATCATCCAAGAGTGTAAACTGACTCTGTGTATACACACAAGTTCGCAGCGCTCTTTAGCTTTTACCGGAGAAGGTAGATTTCAAAGACAAGTTTGTTGATTATGCCCCCTGCTGCGATCCCTATACTGAGTAACACAGGCTACACTCCACAGTTATTGATCAGGTCAATTTTTACTATCGATTTTTTTTAAATTATCTTACAGGGACGTCATTTTTTGGTCAAAGTGGGTCTGGTTCACTTGTTACGCAAGGAACAGATAATTACATAAAGAATATGATCAGTATATCAACAATTCTAGAAACGTATGCTGTGTGCAAGTATGACATCGACGTTTGGTTTAAAGAAATGATAATTAATTCAGAAACAGGGGGCGGGATAGCTAAGTGGTCAGAGAGCTCGCTTTCCCCAAGTCAAGTTAAGCAGCGTCGAGTGTGGTTACCAGTTGAATGGGTGACCGTTTGTGCGCCTTGGCTTCAGTACAGTCCCTCCAGTTCACCCAGCTGTAAATGGGTGCCTGCCCGCCCTCCTTAGGGTCAGGGAAGGTAAAGCAGCGAGGGAGAGCCGAGAAGAGATGGGCGCCGCCCTCAATATGCTGGCCCCTAGAGAAGCTGAAGTTTGTGATGCCTCACTCCTCTACGACCGCCCAGGTTTATGGGACACTTTTACCATTACCTAATTCAGAAAACAAAAACATGGTTATTATGAATGATTATTTAAACACCGTGACAACAACAAGTGGCTTATAGCGTGCTCCAAACCAAAACATTCTACAGTTTCGCGCGGCAGCAGCTGGTTTTACATATCAGTTACTTTGAAAATAGGGCAGTGCTTTCATGTTCAGTTCCAACTGGATAGTTCACAATGAAATCGTTATCATTTTGTTCTGCTGCAAAATTCATTTGTGTTAGTGTGTGTGTGTGTGTGTGTGTGTGTGTGTGTGTGTGTGTGTGTGTGTGTGTGTGTGTGTGTGTGTGTGTGTGTGTGTGTGTGTGTGTGTGTGTGTGTGGAAACTAACACACAAAGCTAAAGTAGAAAAATCAGCATATACGTTCCTCAATATATTATATGGCAAGTGTTTTGGAAGACAAAAAAACTGATAAGTGAACTATCAAACAAACAAAAACTGAGCAAAGAGAGTCAAAATGCTTACCTAACAATCCCAGAACCAGATACATTGTTGAGAAATTGATAAACATACATTATTCTCTAAACTAGCATGAAACGTGTTTACCTCATGCCATAACCAGTATGTCTGTGGACTGTAGTGAAGGAATCATGGTACCGCAATAAGGATCCTTGCACACGTAGAAGGGATGCGACATGGAGAAAACTCCTGGAAAGCCCTCAATGTTAGCATATTATTTGTGTCCCTCAGAAAATCCTGACTGCCTTTCAAAACAATGCAAACTGGAACAGAGTGATGAGGAAGTTTCAAAACATTACTGGCGTGTTGCATGCAACTGGGTGGGACGGGATAGCCTAGTGGTCAGAACATTGCGCTCGCAATTTGACGCCCGAGTTTGATTCCCGTTCGAAGGAATTTTTCCCCTGGAGTTATCATCAGTGCTGACTCAACTTTCCCCAAAAGTCTTTCGGATGAGACTATAAACCGAGGCCCCGTGTGCGAACGCATGCTAAACATCTTGCGCACACGTTAAATCCTGTTCCGCTTTTCAGAAAAGTTGGCTATTGTGTGCCGGTGGGAACAGATGACAATATTTACTTCATAGTGTTCCGTTATTTTCTTTTAACACTACCTTCCTTTTTCACACAACTGCGCTTTAAGACCAAAAGATTTTTAAAAATCACGTAGGATATTGATACGCTGTTTTAAATTGAGAACTCTCTTTATGTTGGGATCATAACAAAATGTTATGCCTGTAATACAAGTATAATCTACCATCGCATATAGATCAGCAATAAACAGCCAAGTATCGTGTCGATGGTATGACATAGGAGAAGCATGAACGGAGGAATATGGATGTCAGGTATGTAGTGAAGTGGAAATGTAGACAGCAAGTTTACCCGACAGGGAGCCGACCCGACAGTGTATGGCTGCCTGTGTGTTTCAAGCTGAAGGATTTATGGCAGAGATATTTTTCCATATATTTCATGCCCTGATATCTGATCCTTGATTTCATTGCGCCTCTTCACTTGTTGGTAGTTACAAGTAGAACATGTCTGACTTTGGAAAGGGTTTTTTTTCTTTGCTGAAGTGGCAAATTTTCTTTGAAGTTTGTTGATCACCCATTAAGTTGATACCCTCCTCACCCTAACCCCACCCTCTCTCTCTGTCTCTCTGTCTCTGTCTCTCTCACACATACTCTTCCTTCTCTCTCTCTCTCTCTCTCTCTCTCTCTCTCCTCTCTCTCTCTCTCTCTCTCCACACACACACCACTCTCTCTAATGGTGGTTTTTTCCTCTTTAATCAGACATAATCGTTGTTTGTTTATGCATTTGTTTTGCCAATGAAGAATGAACCTATTGCTAAAATCCCAAGCCATCAAATGTATTGTGGTCCAAGGCCAATGTAACATTAAATCATCATTTCAGTTGATTTCAGTGCTTATTCACTGTTGCACCTTCAGTTTACCTTTACTTCTCTCTCTCTCTCTCTCTCTATCTCTCTCTCTCATCATCTCTCTCTTCATACACTTCACATATCATACTCCTTCTCTCTCCTCTTTTCATCCTCTCTCTCTTCATCTCTCGCATCTCTCTCCTCTCTCTCTCCTCTTCTCTCTCTCTCTCCAACACACAAAACACTACACTCTCTCTCTCTCTGTCTCTGTCTCTGTCTCACTCCTTCTCTTCTCTCTGTCTCTGTCTCTCTGTACTCTCTCATCTCTGCTCTTCTCCTCTCCTCTTCTCTCTCTCTCCTTCTCTCTCTCTCTCTCTCTCTCACATCCTCACTAATCACCCACTTCTCTCTCTGCTTCTGCTCTGCTCTCTCGTCTACTCTCTCCTCCTCTCTCTCTCTCACTCTCTCTCCTCTTCTCTTCTTTCTCCTCTCTTTCCTGCTTTCATCCTCTTTCTTTCCTTTTCTCTATTTGCATCTTTACCCTTTCGTCATCACTTCCTCTTCTCAGCCGATCGCTTTCCAAAAGACATGCAGGCAGATCTAGTGGATAAGTAAAGGAATACATCGACAGAGGAGTTGAAAGATAAAAGAGAGCGTTTGTTAGATGCTTAGAGTGTGACCCTGAAAACATGGCGGTGCGGTTATGAAGTTTTGAACAAGGTCAATTTCGTTCTATTAAGGAAAGTATTTTGAATGCGGGCTTGAGCCAAGACATAGAGGTGTACAATTTATCAGCCTTTTTTTTCTATAGGTAGGATCCTTGAAAGAATTATACTTCTCTCTTCTTTCTTACGCTGTTCCTTTATTGAGTGGGTGTGTGTGTTGTGTGTGCGTGTGTGTGTGTGTGTGTGTGTGTGTGTGGTGTGTGTGTGTGTGTGTGTGTGTGTTGTGATTTGTGTCTGTGTCTGTTGTGTGTGTGTGTGTGTGTGTGTGTTGTGTGTGTGTGTGTGTAGTGCTTGTTTCTCTCTGTGCTTGCACTCTGCAAGAGTCTGCCCCCTTTGGCTTCTACCTACGCAATCCAGCTTCAGAGCAGCTCATTTTTTTGCACATGATGCATGCTGGGTTTGCTTATAATGTTGGTTTTGGTTTTTGTCGTTTTGATATTCCCTAATCAGGGCAAGGGCTGGATGAAAAAAAGTATGTAAAAACTCACTCTGTAACCTTTGAAAAAAAAAGAAGAAAAGATTATTCATTCATTCATCCATGACCCACAGAACCGTGACATGAACAATTCCATCTTTCACGAGCATAAGCCTACATCATTTTGTTCATGTTTATGTACATGAAATGAATCAAGGAACTGGCAGATCTGCATTCCAAGTGATCCCGAGAGATCGGAAATATTCTCACCTTTATTTCAACCAGGAGTCTGTACCGAGATTCAAACCCATGGACCCCGTGAGATGTAAGTCAAACGGTCTTTAACCTTTAGGCCTTAGGGTCCGTCGACAAAATTATCTAGAAAAATTTAAAGATTGTGTCAGCTGAGGCCATGGGCAGACCACTTGCAGAGTTACAAGCGCAGGAGAAGACCAAGCATTACACATTCTACTCATTGTGGCGATGCAATTGGCCAGGAACGCAAAAGACGACAACGATGACGACGACGACGACGACGAAGAAGAAGAAGAAGAAAAAAGAAGAAGAAGAAGAGAAGAAGAAGAAGAAGAAGAAGAAGAAGAAGAAGAACAACAACAACAACAACAACAACACAACAACAACAACAAACAACAACAAGAACGAGAACGAGAACGAGAGGACCAAGAAGAAAAACAAGAAGAAAAACAAGAAGAAGAACAAGAACAAGAAGAAAAGAAGAACAAGAACAAGAAGAAAGAACAAGAAAAAAGAAGAAGAAGAAGAAGAAGAAGAAGAAGAAGAAGAAGAAGAAGAAGAAGAAGACAAGAACAAAGAACAAGAAGAACAAGAAGAACAAGAAGAAGGAGGAGGAGGAGGAGGAGGAGGAAGAGAGAGGAGGAGGAGGAGGAGAATGCGGAGAAGAAGAAGAACAAGAAGAAAAACATCAAGACATAGAACGATAGCTTATCTCTTCAACTGTACAAAAAGTTCATTCACTCTGACAATTTGTGGAAACTGGTCTAATGTCTAGAAGACTCTCTCCGTACCTTACAAACAATTGAACCACTGGCTGACAAACACCCAAACCCCTTTAACTTAAAATCCACTTCTTAGTCAAAGAAAGACATCTGGGAAGAGGACGATCAATCACTTTTTTCTCCCTTGAAGCAAAAACAACAGGCAAATCTTCAGTACAGAGACAATCTGGCTGATGCTAATTATGTCTTGATTAGATTCATGCTTCAAACAAAACAAAACAAAACAAAAGTAAACTAGACTGAACGAAACAAAAACTTTTTTTTTTTAAACCAGATGAAGCTAATGAAAATCCTGCAGTACAGGACACAGTACGAGAGTTCATTCCCTTGCTCCTTTGAAGTGAGCGGTGATAGTGTCTGCTTTTTTTGTGATCGTAAAAAGTGACATCATTTTTTTTGTTGTTGTTGGTGGGGTGGGGGGACGGGCTAGTTTCTTAAAGAAGATTTGTTTTTGTACAGCCTCTCCTGCCCTTTTTTGTTTCTGTGCTTCAGCACTCTAACCCTCCTGCCCTTTTACGTGTGGATGGAGTGGGCGGCTCTGGGTGAGACTAAAAGTCTCTTCGTATCAGACTATAAACCGAGGTCCCGTGGTGCGAACGCATGCACAACATCTTGCGCACACGTTCAATCCAGTTCTGTTTTTTTTTTCGGAAGTGTAGGCTATTGTGTGCTTGTGGGAATGGATGACAAACATTTGCCAAACTGCATACACAAGGGGAGAGGATGTAAAAACAAACACACACACACACACACACACACACACACACACACACACACACACACACACACACACACACAACACGCACGCACGCACGCACGCACGCACGCACACACAAAGCACGAGTGCTTATTCCATTATCTTCGAAATAAAAGTATGAATAAATAAACAACTAAATGAATATATAAATAAATAAGCAAGCGCCTTGTGCATCAACTCTGAATTTGTTTTTAAGGGGATGGCAAAGTTGGTGGGGGTTTTGTGTTTGTTTTATTGTTGTTTTAAAAACGCTTATATTTGCTGTCATATCTTTTAGCCCTGCCTTTTCTCCATTCCCACTCCTTCATCTAAATCTTCTTCATCTAAATCTTCTTCTTCTTCTTCTTCTCATCTATCTTCTTCTTCTTCTTCTTCTTTCTTCTTCTTCTTCTTCTCTTCTTCTTCTTCTTCTTCTTCTTCTTCTCATCTTCTTCTTCTTCTTCTTCTCCTCCTCCTCCTCCTTCTTCTTCTTCTTCTCCTTCTTCTTATCCCAAGCACTGTATCTCTGTGTATTAGTGTACAGGTTTTTATGCCGTCTGTCAATCATACATTCGTTCCATATTCATTCCAAATACATGAAGCCACTAAAAGAAGAAACCCCGCAGGAAACGTGTTTAAAACCCATTTCCATAACAACCTACATCTGCACCCAGTGCCTGAACAGCCAGTTCAGTTTTGCGAGCCCACACAACTCAGATTTATTTTCTCTGTGTATTTTTTTGTTTATTTATTTTATTTATTCTTGTTTATCGAGGATACTGGAATAACGCTCATGTGCTTTTTTACATCCAGTCCCGTGTGTATGCAGTTTTGTCAATCTTGTCATCTGTTCCCACCGGCACACAAAGGCCTACTCTTACGAAAAGTGGAACAGGATTTAACGTAGGCGCAAGATGTTCTGCGTACATTCGCACACGAGGCCTCGGTTTATAGTCTAATCCGAAAGACTTTTGGGGGAGTGGAGTCAGCACAAATGTTAACTCCAGAAGAAAAATCCCCTCGAACGGGAATCGAACCCTGTTCGTCAAATTGCGAGCGCGATGTTCTGACCACTAGGCTATCCCCCCCCCTCCTATCTTAAAGACTGAATGTGGGTTTTATGTCCAGAAACAGCACTCATTAGTGCTTTGGTGAGAAGATGTACTACAGTTAACTAGTTTTCAGAAGATGTGCTTAAGCTAACTTGCTTTGAGAAGATGTACCGAAGTTAACTTGCTCTGCGAAAAAATGTATCCAAGTTTCCTGGCTTGTACAGAATCATGTTTGAAGAGTTGTAAGAGGAATGGATGTCTCGTCTGAAGTCTGCTGCCCTTGAAAGCAAGCAAACGCTCGACGGCGGAAGCTGGCATTCACAGATAATATGTAAAGGTTCAGGGAGTGCTAGGTAAGATAAAGTAAATGGCCTTTTTCGTAAAGTTTCTGTCATGTCTTCTTTAGATTAGGTCCATAAACTGTGAAAAGGCATTTCCTTATAGCATTAGTACTTCTGTGATGTATGTAAAAACAAAAAGATCAAGAGAAGAAACTTTTTTCTTTTTTTTTAAAGTTCTGGGCTCGGCGCCTGGTAAGTTGATGGCAAAAGTTCTCATGATCCTGTGGTATCACTATGTTGGACACGGTACCGAAAAAGGAAAGAAAGAGGAGAGGAGAGAGAGGGGGGGAGAGGAGAGGAGAGGAGAGGACAGAGAGAGAGAGAGAGAGAGAGAGAGAGGAGAGAGAGAGAGAGAGAGAGAGAGAGAGAGAGAGAGAGAGAGAGAGGAGAGAGAGAGAGAGAGAGAGAGAGAGAGAGAGAGAGAGAGAGAGAGAGAAGCAATGTTCAGGAGATGGCATGTGTAATATTTGTCTTTATGTACAGCAGTATTTTTTTAAGGATAAAGGAATAAGCAAGCACTCGAGTGCTTATTTCTACATCCAGTCCCCATGGTTTTTTTTAGGGGGATAACTTAGATGTTAAAGTAAACTGTAAATGTTATGTTGACGCCATAATCAAAAACGATGAGTAAGAACAGATTAATTTTGTTAAAAAACATGAAACTTTCAACAATTGGGTCAGGATGCAAAGAAAGCTCCTGTGTTTAATTAATTCTTCGGCTCAGTACGTCCAAAGTGACTTACACACAAGATGTTTTCTTCTCAGCTACTTCTGATTAACTGTTTCTGTTTGTTGTTTTTGTTTTTTGTTGTTTTTTTGTGTTGTTTTTGTTTTTTGTTGAGGGGTTTGTTTGGGGGGTTCATGTGGGTTTGTTTTTGTTTTTTTTTTTGGGGGGGTGGCGAGGGGAGGGGGTTGAAACATTACAAAATGTGACGCTCCACCACATAATGAGACAGAGTGCACATGAGGCCAATTTTAGTTATTGACATGTTATTAATGTGGAATAAAGTGCTATCAAATACAAAAAACAGATTGAAAATCGGACAATTCTGTGCAACATTATTAAAAATTGAAGTGATAGACTGCGGGATGTGACAAAATGAGAAACGGGCAAGTTATTTTAGTAACAGGTTGTCAGAATGAGTGCTTTGGTATTTTCAAAACACATTTAAAAGCAAAAGGAATAAAAAATTATGCCTTGATATTTCATTTTAAGATAAATAAACAGATCTAGTTTAATAATCAATCAAAATCTCAAAATTGACAATTTGACCCCCACCTGCCTTTAAAGGCTCCTAGCGCAAAATTGGGTAATGTGCTAAGCGACTCATTTCGTGGTGGAGCGCCACAAATATACATATATATTAAATCCGTTAAACTAGCTGCAAGGGTTCCAATTTACACCAATACAGCAAATGTTTACGGAGGAAATAAATTCTCATCACTGTCATATTATCAGCACATATTACGTCTTGCCAAAATGTTACAAAGAATCTTTGCTCCAGGTGCGGAATAGATAAATGAATAAATAATGTTTCAGATTACTTTTAAATTTGATTCAAGGGCTCATCAGATTTCCTTCCTAACCAATTCAGAAATACCCAGGCAACTTTTTTTGTTATCGCTGAGTGCACTGTTTGATATTGTTTCAAATCAGGGGGATGGGACAGCCAAGTGGTAAGAGCGCTGGGGTCACGCTCTGACGGCCCGGGTTCAAACCACAAAGAAGCACCCGTTCGAGGGATTTTTTTTTCTGCTGGTGTTTACACCAGTACTGACTCACTACCCCGAAAAGTCCTTCGGATGAGACTATAAACAGGGGTCTTGTGTACGAGTGCACGCTTGTGTATATTTTGCGCACATGTTAAATCCTTTTCCGCTTTTCGTAAAAGTAGACCATCGTGTGCCGGTGAGAACAGATGACAAGATTTACAAAACTGCATACACATGGGGGCCGGAGTGCTTATTCCATTATCCTCGATATAAAAGAAAAAAGAAAGAAAGAAAGAAAGAAAGAAAGAATATTGTTAAAATACGTTCCGCAGGGGGGGATAGAAGGAGCAGAGTAAGCATAAAATGAGGAGGTTGTTGTTGTTGCTGTTGTTGTTATTGTTGTTGTTCTTGTTGTTGTACTTTTTCCCAGTCCTCTAATTCACCTATAAGGGTCACCCAGAGTGTGCGTGCACTCTGACTCACTCATCCCACCGGGGAATCACTGTGAGAGAAAATTGCACACTGAATGAGAGTTTTGCGTGTATGGCTGTTTTTAAAGTACCTCGCCACATAGGCAGCCATACTCCGACTTCAGAGGAGGGGAGGGGAGGTGGTATTATGTATGGATGTACACGCTACAACCTCCATATCCATCCATCGCCGTCACTTTAGCGTTGGAAGAGAGGACTGAACAGGTAGAGAGCAGAGATGAGGAGTGTGTGGAAAAAGAATTTGAGCAACGCACACACACACACACGCGCGCGCGCGCGCGCGTGCACACACACGCACACACACGCACGCACGCACACACACACTCACACTCACTCTCTCTCACACACACACACACACACACACACACACACACACACACACACACACACACACACACACACACACACACACACACACACACACACATCGATTTACTGTAAGAAACACGCACAAACACACACACATTGATTAACTCTAGGACACACACACATACACACACTGGTTAACTGTAGCACACACACACACACTGCTTAACTGTAGGACACACACACGCGCACGCACGCACGCACGCACGCGCGCACACACACACACCAGAGGATAAAACTGTAGGCTGTGATCCATCCAGCGTTGCTTTAAAGGCAGAAACAATCCAACCACAAAAGCGAAATAAACAAAATAATGAAAAGAGCAAAAACAAACTTAAAACCCCACTTTCTTTGTCAAAGACAGATAGATTCTAACAAGGGACGATTCTTTGTTTTTTCCTTGAAAGCGAAAGACAGGTAACCTTTAGTACAAAGAGCTCGCTGTTTGGTGATAGCTTGCTTCGTAATTAACATCAAGCTTTGAGGAAAAAAATTAAAAACACAATTAAAAAGAAAAATACAACAAACAAACAATATAAAGCCAACCACAAAAGTCTATGTCAGAATATAATGGTTCCCAACTTCGTTGACCAACTTCTCTAAAGTGAACAGAGGTGTCTAGGTTTTTTAGGTTCCGAAAGAGTTAAATCATTCTAGGGATTGGCTTCTTTAAAGGAGATTCATGTCCTCTTCCTCTGTTCCTGTTCTTTTCTGTCTGGATTCTGTGCATCAGCACGCCAGTGTTACTGCCCCTTTGCGTGACAAACGTAGGTTGAGGATATTGGAACAATAGCAAAAACACCCCATGCCACTTTTCCCGAGACAACAGAAGACGGTTCAATCACAAAATCTTTCTTTTTTATGCTTAAGGTTTACGGAGAATATTTTTGCACAAGCTTTCATTACTATTATCAATAGCTTAAAATTTGATTTTTAAAAATAATAATAAAGTACTTACTTTCCCCTCTCTTCCACATACACACACAGCATGTAATAGTGCAATATTTCCAGTCCTAAAAATTACATCTGAAATAACTATGTTCAAAGGATGCAGAAAGTGCTGCTGCTTTTGTTGTAATCTACAGTTAATTGATTTATGTCAGTTCCTAAACATTTACTCATTAAATGAATTTTCATTCCTGTCTTGAATTAATTTTTGTTTTTGATACATTTTAAATTTCTTGGGAGCTTGTTACATAGAATACTTCCTGAATACAAGAAGCTTGTTTTGTAAATATTATTTCTTGGTCTCGGAAATGTTAGTTGGTGATTATGCTTGTTTCATTCATTTTAAAGCAATTAGAGATTTTCGGAGGGCATTTCCATTGACAACTTTCTGTACAAATATGGCTTTATTGAAATAAAGTCTGTTATTTAAGGTGTGTGTGTGTGTGTGTGTGTGTGTGTGTGTGTGTGTGTGTGTGTGTGTGTGTGTGTGTGTGTGTGTGTGTGTTTGTGTGTGTGTGTGTGTGTGTGTGTTTTGTGTGTGTGTGTGTGTGAGTGTGTGTATATGTGTGCTCACTCGCACATGTGTGTGTCTGTCTGTCGGTTTGTCTGTGTTTGTGTCTGTCTTTCTGTCTGCGTTTGTGTCTGTCTCTCTGTCTCTATCTCTGTGTCTGCGTTTGTCTGTCTGTCTGTCTGTCTCTTTCTGTCTCTGTATGTCTGTCTGTCCATAAAATGGAACGGTTTCTCCCATTCATATATAACACTCTATGGTAAGATGGGAGGGGGTGGGGATGTCAAAGACCAAAAAAATACAATTGTAACGAAGTTCTGAACTGTGGCTGCTAAGCGGACAGAAAACCCCTCACGATTCCTTGAAGACCATCTTGCAGAGCATTACGCCTACCAGTGAACAGAAAAAGGTGGAAAACAGCATTAAAACGCGTGGCAAATTTGACATTTGCCAGTGTCAAAAATAGACGGCATTGTTCCCATTTTCAGAGGCAGTAGGAGGAGGAGGAGGAGGGGGAGGAGGAGGACTGACAGGGTAAGAAACTGTTTCTTCACTGTGCTGTTGTATCTGTCTTCACTTCACTCTGCTGCATGCATGCATCTTTCTTCTTCACTGCTGTTGTTGACAGTAATGAGTTTATTCTGGGTATAATAATTATGCCACAGGTATATGAGGGGTGGAGTTTAATCTGAGTATACTATGCAACAGGTATTGGATTTGTGGAGTTTATTCTGGGTATATTATATAATTATCAGGTATTGAACAGTCGGGGTTTATTCTGGGTATGATAATTATGCCACAGTATTGGATGGTAGAGTTTATTCTGGGTATAATAATTATGCAACAGGTATTGGAGGGGGGGATTGTATTCTGGGTATAATAAATAGCAACACAGTACACACATCCAACATCACTCAGTCAAGAGCGCTAAATTTAGCGCACCCTTTCCTTTTACTGGCCAAGTGTGGTCAGTTCCTGCTATAATTAGCACCAATTATCCCATCTGCAATGGGCATTGGACTGGTGGATTTTATTCTGGGTATAAGAAATATGCAACCACAGCACACACATCCAACATCACTCAGTCAAGTGTGCTAAATTTAGCGCATCCTCTCCTTTTACCTAGTCCAAGTGTGGTCAGTTCCTGCTATAATCAGCACCAATTTATCCCATCTGGGCTGGGCTGGGCTGGATTAATTAGCATCTGAGAGCGGCTGAAAGAGGGGGACACTGACAACAGTGCAACAGGTATTGGACTGGTAGAGTTTATTCTTGGAATAGTAATTGTGCAACAGGTATTGACTGGTAGAGTTATACTGGGTATAATAATCATGCAAAGGTATTGGAGTGGTGGAGTTTAGTCTGGGTATAATAATTATTATGGAACAGGTATTGGAAGTGGTGGAGTTTATTCTGGGTATAATGATATTATGCAACAGGTATTGGAGTGGTGGAGTTTAGTCTGGGTATAATAATCATGCAAAAGGTATGGAGTGTGGAGTTTAGTCTGGGTATAATAATTATGCAACAGGTATTGGAGTGTGGAGTTTAGTCTGGGTATAATAATAATTATGCAACAGGTATTGGAGTGGTGGAGTTTAGTCTGGGTATAATAATTATGCAACAGTATTGGAGTGGTGGAGTTTAGTCTGGAATAATAATTATGCAACAGGTATGGAGTGGTGGAGTTTAGTCTGGGTATAATAATTATTATGGAACAGGTATTGGAGTGGTGGAGTTTAGTCTGGGTATAATAATTATGCAACAGGTATTGGAGTGGTGGAGTTTAGTCTGGGTATAATAATTATGCAACAGGTACTGGACTGGTGGAGTTTAGTCTGGGAATAATAATTATGCAACAGGTAGTGGACTGGTAGAGTTTATTCTGGGTATAATAATTATGCAACAGGTATTGGACTGTTGGGGTTTATTCTGGGTATAAAAAATATGCAACAGGTACTGGACTGGGAGAGTTTATTCTGGGTATGTTATGCTACAGATATTGCACTGGTGGAGTTTATTCTGGGTATATTATGCAACGGGTACAGGACTGGTGGAGCCACTAATGTTGGCATTTGTGTTTTATTTCAGAGATGGTAGATAGAAATCTAGCCTTATCTTTCCACTGGTTTGGATTTGTTTTTTCTATGAGCACAGGTCAAACCCTACTAGCCAGTGAACAAGAGTCCTTCACTTCAGCTACAGACAGGTTCACTAAGCTACTATGGATTGAATTGAATTGAATGAATTTGGTTTAAAGGAGGTAATGGCATAAGCAAAAATACTTTTGTTACAGCCAGCCCTCTAGACACACACACAAAAAATACACAAAACATTTTTCTATGAAAAAAGACCTAAAAGAAATGAAAAGTGATCCAGCAATGCAAAAGCTCTCTGAAACCCAGGAATAAACCAACCACTAGGTAGAGATTTTAAAAAAGATAACCCCAGTTTTGTTACAGAAGCATGTAAGAAAGACTGTTTCTTTTTTTCTTGAAGCACAAGACAGTGAACCTGTAGTGCATTGAACAACCCTGTCGATGACAACTTATCTTCCTGGATTATTTTAAACCTCACGCCACAAAACACAACACTTTAAAGCAAAGTCAGCAAAACACAACAAACAAAAGATGCAAATCAAGCTTTCTTTCAGATAAAAAAAACAAACAAAATAATTCCTCAGGTTCTGTCTCCTAACTTTTTTTTGGCAGTGTACAAAGGTGTCTGGTTTTACACGGACAAAGAGTTCAGTCATTCTTTGTTTGGCTTCTTACAGAAGAGTCGTTTTCACAGCCGCTTCTCTTCTGTCTGGATTCTGGATTTCAGTACGCCTACCTTACTGCCCTTTTGCGTGACCAGTGCAGTGTGTTTCCAGAAAATTAAGTGCCTCAGGAACCTAATAAGCAAGCCCTTGGTCCAATAAGCGTTGTTCTTTTTAGATAGAAAACAACTGGAGAAGCATGCTTTTTTGGCGAGCAAAAGGAGACGGTCAAACCACATACAAGTTTGACTTTTATAGTGGGATGTTTAAGGTTCACATTCCTTATCTTCATCCCCAGAACAAACCAATGGTGTTTTAAAGGTCTTTGGGTGGGCTGGATTTTGTCTTATCACATAAAAAACTGACATTTTCAGGGACCATGTGACATATTGCTGTGGTGCAGTGTAGGGTAAGATAGCCTCCTCACCCCCACCCCCCCCCCCCCCCCGTCTTTGCTCTCCAGGTATGGATATTTTATTGTCAAATCATAGAAGTGTGTGTTGACATTAAATTCAAATGAAATTCCAAAACAACCTCGTGCCAGCTGACTAAGCACACTTTCAAATTCAGGGAGTTATGGGTTAGATTCCTTGTCCTAAATACCTCCCACAACTACTTTTTTCAGACATTTTTTCTTTCCCCATTCAAAATGCATTCCTAAAAGCATTGGCCTTTACAAAACTTTTTTTTTTTTTTTTTTTTTTTGCTGCCTCGTCTTCTGTGACGCTCCCGTACTGCTGTCCCACGCCGCTCATTTCAATTCCTCGCCACAGCCACACCCAGATTCGTTGTGTCTCATCCCCGGGGTCGGGAGTCCACAGGGAGCCCATCAATATTAGGCCGCCGCGGGGCCACCAGCCAGAGGGGCCCTGCACTTCTGCTGGGTCACTTTGGTGGTGTTCAGTGGTGCCTGTTCTGAGCTAACATACGCAGGACACCACCTACTAAGCCCCCTACTAACGACAGTATTAGCTCAGTCGCGGAGCCAGACTGAGTGAGTCACCCACCGAGGTGGCGACCACCACAACGTCCCTCCAACGACCGCCTCCCCGCGAACCCCAACCCCAAAGGCTTTGACACAAACTCACCACAGGCACAGAAGCGTATGGGGAAACCGAATCTGAGGTCACCATGAGACCAGAGCAACGGAGGCCACCGAATCAGAGGCAATTTTTATTATTGCATGATGATCAATGAGGATGAGGATGATGTAATGATGCTGCTGTGGAGGTGCATCCGCTTTGAGACTACTTGACAGGGTTGTTCTCTACGCTTACTGTCATAATATATCCCGGCGTTAACCAGGCCCGAGAGATACAGACACCTGCAGTGTTGGTCAGGTAATTTGAGCAACACTCTCAAATTCGCATCCGTAAAGTGGATGAAGCTCGACTGTGTGGTCCCAGTCTCCCCACTGAGCCCACAGCACACTCACTCTGGGTAGGAGCCGGTCGGAGCCCGAAAAAATCCCTATGACTTATGGGATTCGAACCCGCGACCTTCCAGTCCGGAATCCAAGGCGTTAACCACTGCGCCATGGCGGCTGGTGGCCTTTACAAAACTGTTTTGGAGAGTTTTTACAGTAAAAAATATATCTCAAAGTCGCTTCCCATCAACATCCTACAAAGAGAATGATTAAGCCCTTAAGTAATGTAACTATGCTGTTAGTGCAGGGTCGACTATAACCATTGTCCTCATGACAAGGATTCTTTGGGAACAGGAAGTTTACAAAAGGGTATAGCATGAAGATAATAAAAAGAGAAATCAGCCCCCTCTCCTCTTTCCTCTTCAAAAAAAATAACAAACAAACAAAAACTGTAACACTGCGATAAAATCTATTATTTTTCTTCTTCATCATCCTCGTAGCTCAGACAGCAACAACTGCTCTATATCATAGGAGCAAAAATTCGTTGTACTGCCGTTAAGTGTGTGACAAACCAGGCCGTTAAGCGCCTGACAAAACAGGCCCAGCGCATTCGGAGTTTGAAATAATTGTGGTATATGATAGAATATGTTTTAAATCTTCCCGGAAAAAAGGCAGGAGAATGGACCAAGAAGGCAGAAAATAGATCAGAAGGGGTGACAGGAAGAAAAGGAACAAGGCAGAAACAATGAGAGAGACAGAAAATAGGGAATGCCGAGCACAGAATTTCCAGATAGTGGGGATGCTATTTATACTGACAGCACCCGAAAAACAGACAAAAACGTCACTGTTTATGTGACAGTGAATAAAAGGCATAAAAAACAAAACAAAAAGCAAGCAAACAAACAAGCAACAAATGCATAAAAAAACCACAGTTACACAAACCTCAACCAAATCGACACTGAATTTGCACTGAAACTTTGATCGCCAAAAATGGTACTGAACAACGACAACCAAAAAAAAATCGCACCAGCGAGATAAAAAGCATTCTGGTCACCACAACACAACAAAGGAGTCAAATAAAATGTCAGAAAGTCACTGAGAAAATGTGCAGTAGCTGGTTAATCCTAAGAATTCACCCATAGTAAGGACACTGAAAAAACAACAACAACACTGACCAAAAAAAACTGTGCCAACAAAACAACACAGAAACAGTCCTTCAAATGAAGAAACCCGACACAAGAACAGAGCAGAGAGAAACACTAAAACGAAAGCACTAAAAAAAAATTCAAACAAAGTAACAGCAACAAAAACCAACAAATAACAACATCAACAAATAAAAGAGAAAGCCAAACAAACAAACAAACAAATTCAAACTGGATTAAATCAACACCCCACAATTGCGTGACTGTGGAGCTTTTAAGGAAAAGAAAGACAAGAACTTTAAAATGGTTGTTTTGATACAAACAAAACAAACAAACAAACAAGCATACAAACACACAAACACACAAACAAATGCGAACCGTCTCCTTTGACTTCTCAATCCCTAAAGAATTGCCAAGTTTGGACTGATTACGCTAAAAACACAATAAATGCGAACAAATAAAATACCAGAACCAAAACAGACCCAAAATTGTCACTACAAAAACTCGTCAGCACACACGCACAGTAAGACTGTTGCAAGCTTACACACACGCACGCACGCACGCGCGCACGCACGCACGCACGCACGCACACACACACACACACACACACACACACACACACACTCAAACATGCAAAATATCTATCTGAAAAACAATCCAAAGAGAGACAGACAGACAGACAGACAGACAAACAAACAAACAAAGGCATAGACTGACTTGCAGACATACAGACAGATAGAGAAAGATGCAGACAGACAAGAAGACAAGCAGACTGATACAAGCACAGGGGGAGATGGATAGATGGACAAAATAACCCCAACAGATAGAAAGAAAGAAAGACATTTTATCGCTGTGTGTAATTCCATAAGAGCAGAATTACCGACGCTAAAAGACAAGATATATCTTCATAAAATGATATACATATATAAAAGTGTGTGTCATGTTTACAACTTATCACACAAGATAAAACTAGTTGTAAAGAGAACGTTAAAACTTTATCGTTTATGCCAGTGTATTACTTCAGACATTTTTCTTTCTTGCTGTGCCTCTAAAACAATGGATATTTTCAATAGCAATATAGCCAGTCTTCTCATACAATCTTTACGGCTTTAAACGTACGTGTGTTTTTTGGCAAAACGTTTTCATCATAGGGTTATCATTTTTCTTAGGTTTATGAGTGGTACGAAAACTACGCTATCTCGTCATTATTTCATTCATTTATTTATCTTTTGATTCATTTCTTTCTTCATCATCCTCGTCGTTGTTGAATGCTCAGACAGCAACCATTGTTGTCTGTCTTATGAGAGAAAATACGTTGCACTGTCAATAAACTGAGCTCTTGATAAGCCAGGCCCAGTGCATTCATACAACTTCGGCGTAGGAGAGAATTGTTATCTTTTAAGTTGTTTTTTCTTCTCGAAAAAAAAACAGGTGAATGGACCAAGATGGCAGAAAATAGACAAGAAGGAAGTAACAGGAAGACACGAAACAAGGCAGAAACAACGAGAGGGATAGAAAAGGGGATTCCTAGTACAGAGTTTCCAGATTATACTGACCCTGGCCCCCCTGGTATCCTCATAGCGGAATGTATTTATCCAAACTGCTTGGCTGTACTGTCTATGTGTCTAGCGAGCTCATTTTCTCTTTGTTTTTTCCATCGTCCTTGTCATTATTATTAGCGTCATTTTCTTTATTATCATCACCATCACCATCAGCAGCCTTATCGTTGTCGTCGTCATAGTTTCGTCGTCATTATTATCACAATTATGATCCCTTCATCAATGTAATTCTGTCACAAGTATGGCTATCATTTTCATAACCACTACCTCTAATAGCGCTATAATCATCATCAATAGCGTGTGCATGCATGCGCGCCTACGCGTGCGCGTGTCTTTGTGTGTGTGTGTGTGTGTGTGTGTGCACGTGCGCGCACGCGTGCTTGCCTGAGGGCATTCCTGCGTGTCTGTGTGTGTGCATGTGTGTGTGCGCGTGCGTGCGTGCGTGCGTGCGTGCGTATGAAAGACGAAGGAAATGTGCTCTGTGTTGGTACACAAACATACACAACACAATTCACAGCTGTCCATTGTCCCAAGAGTCTGCTACTCTCAAATGCTACCTATTACATCCCAGATGGTACCACTTATAGCAGGAACTGACCACACTTGGACTTGGTAAAAAAAGGAAGGGGCTAATTTTAGCACTGGGTCCTGGACCCTTGACTGAGATATGCTTGATTTGCAGGCTGTGGACACCATGACTCCAGGAGACAGTTATTGGCAGAAGCCAGAATATACTGTAAGAGAGAAGAGGGGGCACATAGTTTGATTTGTGCAATCTTCTGTCGCTATCATGTCGTCTCGCCGCAGATATACCAGCCTCTATCGACTTCTTTTTTGTGTATAAAGATTATCGATAAAAAATGTATTCCAAGAAATATTCAAGTATGATATGCATAGGTTGTGAAGTTTGCATAAGTCTTTAAAAGCGCTGTGAAAAAATATCTGTAGTTAACATTTTTTGGCAGGGAACCATGGTGTAGACAAGGGTTTATAGAAGGTAATAAAAAGGGATGAAAAAATGATGACAACCTGTGTAAAATAAATAATATGAAAGCTCTGTGTGTGTATGTGTGTGTGAGTGTGTGTGTGTGAAAGTTTGTGTGTGTGTAAGTGTGTGTGTGTGTGTACACACGCGCATGTGTGCACACATGCATGCCTGTGCTCATTCCTGCATGCATACATTTATGTGTGTATGTGCGTGCATGTGTGCGTGTGTTTTGTGTGTGTGTGCGTGCATGTGTGCGTGTGTGAGTGTGTGTGTGTGTGTGTGTATGTGTGTGTAAGACTCTCTAGGGGCAAGTAAACCAACACATCAAAACACAATGACTTAAAGACACAGTTATTGCAAGAAGCCTGAATATACTGTAATAGAGAAGAAGGGGCACACAGTTTGATTTGTGCAATCTTCTGTCGCTATAATGTCGTCTCCCCAGAGATATATACAAGCATCTATCCACTTCTTTTTTGTGCATGAAGATTATCCATAAAAAGAAATGTATTCCAAGAAATATTGAAGTATGATATGCAAAGGCTATGAAGTTTGCGTAATTCCTTAGAAGGACTATAAAATGCACCAGTGTAGGAACATTCTTTGGCAGGGACCAGGGTGCAGACAAGGGTTTATAGAAGGTAAGGAAAAGCCATGATGAATGATACATGTACACGTGGATAAGAGAAACAGGAAAGTTCTCTGTGTGTGTGTTTGTATGTGTGTGTGTGTGTGTGTGTGTGTGTGTGTGTGTGTGTGTGTGTGTGTGTGTGTGTGTGTGTGTGTGCGTGCGTGCGTGCGTGCGTGTATGTACATGTGTGTGTGTGTGGTGTGCATGGTTCTGTGTGTGTACATGTGTGTGTGTGTGTGTGCGTGTGTGTGGGTGTGGGTGTGCATGGTTCTGTGTGTGTACACGTGTGTGTGTGTGTGTGTGCGTGTGTGTGGGTGTCATGGTTCTCTGTGTGTGTATGTGTGTGTGGTGTGTATTTAAGACTGTCTGGGGGCAGGTAAACCCACATATCACAGCACCATGACTCAAAGACACAGTTATTGCAAGAAGCGGGAATATACAGTAAGAGAGAAATCAGAGGGCACATAGTTTGATTTGTGCAATCTTCTGTCGCCATAATGTC
>CM060326.1:46601144-46616144 GCA_030674155.1 Stramonita haemastoma | reverse complement strand
TTGGTAATAAAAAGCAAATCTTTTTCTTCCTCTTTTTCTTCTTCTTTGTCTTCTTGTTCTTGTTTTTCTTCTTCTTCTTGTTCTTTTTCTTGTTGTTGTTGTTGTTGTTGTTGTTCTTCTTCTTCTTCTTCTTCTTCTTCTTCTTCTTCTTCTTCTTCTTCTTTCTTCTTCGCGATTTGTTGCAATTCGTCGCAATTCGTCGCAATTCTTCCTCTTCGCAATTCTTCTTCTTCGCAATTCGTCGCAATTCTTCTTCTTCACAAGTCTTCTTCTTCTTCATCGCAAGTCTTCTTCGCAATTCTTCTTCTTTGCGTTCGCACACGGGGCCTCGTTTTCTTATCTCATCTGAAGGACTTATGGGGAGAGTAAGTCAGCACTGATGTTAACTCCCGGGGAAAATATAACCCTCCAACGGGAATCGAACCCCCGTTCTGGCTGCCAGCACAGCACAGAATCACGCTTAAAACGCCTCTAGCTCCCTGTTAGGGCAGCAGTCTTCCAGGTCTGATTCAGCAATGCTTTGCACACCAATCCAATCCAGTCGTGTTGTTTATAGCCCCAGCCGACCACGCAGGCCGTATTTGGGCTATCTCCTTGTCAAATGTAAAACTCAGGTTAAAACTGTGCAGTTATAAATGTACAGATTACAAGGGGTATAAAACCAACTCTACTGTCCTCGCTTTTATTGACGCCCTGGTCAACCGTAAGGGTCCACTAGGGCGTCGATACAAGCAAGGACAGTACATTTGGTTTTATACCCGTTTTCGATACAAGCAAGGACAGTAGAGTTGCTTTTATACCCTGTTTTCGATACAAGCAAGGACAGTACATTTGGTTTTATACCCCGTTTTCGATACAAGCAAGGACGGTAGAGCTGCTTTTATACCATGTTTTCGATACAAGCAAGGACAGTAGAGTTGATTTTATACTCCGTTTTCGATACAAGCAAGGACAGTAGAATTGGTTTTATACTCCGTTTTCGATACAAGCAAGGACAGTAGAATTGGTTTTATACTCCGTTTTCGATACAAGCAAGGACAGTAGATTGGTTTTATACTCCATTTTCGATACAAGCAAGGACAGTAGACTTGCTTTTATATACCCATGTTTTTGATACAAGCAAGGACAGTAGAGTTGGTTTTTATACCCGTTTTCGATACAAGCGCAGCAAGGACAATAGAGCTGCTTTTATACCCTGTTTTTGATACAAGCAAGGACAGTAGAGTTGGTTTTATACCTGTTTTCGATACAAGCGCAGCAAGGACAATAGAGCTGCTTTTATACCATGTTTTCGATACAAGCAAGGACAGTAGAGTTGGTTTTATACCCCGTTTTCGATACAAGCAAGGACAGTAAAGTTGGTTTTATACCCGTTTCGATACAAGCAAGACAGTAGAGTTGGTTTTATACCCGTTTTATTCTGTATGCCGCCGCTGTAGTCTAGTGGTTAGGGCGTTGGACTCGTAACCTAAAGGTTTGCGGGTTCGATCCCAGCTAGGCTATGGCGTTGTGCCCTTGGAAAAGGCACTTTACGGCTATTTTCTCACCCACCCAGGTGTAAAAGGGGGTACCAACCTTGTGTTGGGGTTAACCCTGCGATAGACTGGCGTCCTATCCAGGGGGGAGTCTATGACTCTCAGTCGCTTAACGCCACAGAAACCGGGATAAGCGCCGGCCTGATGAGCCTTTGGCTCGGGACAGACTTTAACTTTAACTGTAACTTTATTCTGTATATAACTCATAGAAAACGGTGTGTCATATGCAGGCAGAACACTGTCGTCTGTCAGTAGAAAAGCGCCAACGATCCTTGAAGATGTATTGCAGGAGATAGTGAAGGTTATTGAACACTAGTAGGCATAGGGAAGAAATTTAACACTGAATGATTTTTATCATCTGAAAATCAAGCATGCATGTGGTATCCTATCTTTATAAGAATGTTTTCTTGAAACACTAGGTCTCTTTTTGTCTGTGTGTCTGTATGTCATTTTGTCTGAAAAAAATGTACTTCCTACATATTTTTTTCGAACGTAAGGTTAAATTGGACTTGGCTTGATTTACCTTGTTAAGTGTGTGTTAAATGATGGCCTGACATTTTTTAGAAGTGACCACACATTTCCATGGTGGTGTCTACGTTAAAGTCAAAGAGTACCATGCTTTGACCTCTTATGGTAAAGTTTTAGCTATACATACAAGTTTTGCTTGATGACGTTCCAAACCTTTACTTGACAGATGGTACATCCGAGTGGTTAAGACAGCTCGACTTTAGCCCCATGGTCCATAAAGTCGTGAGTTCGAATCTCTGTGGGAGATTTACGATCTCCCAAGTCAATTTCAATTGCAGACCTGTCAGTGCTTTAATTCTCTTCATGTATATACACTCGCAGAAGATCGAATCTGCACATTAATGTTCCCCTAATTTATGTCAGCATTCAATGGGTTACGCAAACAGGAACATACCCAGCATACATCCCCGAAGTCAGAATGCAGCTATCTTCATGGTGGATAAAAATGGTGGCATAAGCAAAACCTCATCATTGGTAAATCTCAAAGTTCTAGCCGAGGAACAGCCCCCCCCCCCCCCCCACCCCTTCCTCGGGAGGAAGGGTTGAGGAAGGGGGAGCGATAGCCTAGTGGTTAGAGCCTTGAGTTCGCAATCTGATGACCCGGAATCGAGCCATTACGGAGGCACTCGTTCGATGATATTTTTCCACTCGAGTTTGCATCCGCACTGAATCCACTCCCCTAAAAATTCTTTGGATAAAACTATATAAACCGAGGACCCGTGTGCGAACGCACGCGTAATATTTCTAGGTCATTTCCTACTCGCAATACTTGATGACAATTTTTTTAAAAGTACATATATTTTGGCAACGTGTTTAAATATCATCATCGAAGGAGGAAAGTGGTTTTTCATAAAATGGAGAAAAAACTGTTGCATACGCAAAAACCTCACCACTGGTAAGCCCCAGAACTCCAGCCGGGGAAGAGGGTTTTTATTTTTTTAAACAACAATCCCAATACCCGCCTTTTCTCAATAACTGATGCAGTTATGTATGATCATTTGTCCCTATTCTATCATCGAATTTACATTTGTGTTTACTAACTCTTAGTTTTTCAATCTGTCAAATCTTCAACCAAATAGTTTTTATTTCTGGATCAAGATATAATTATAGAAAGCTGATGTCAGTGGACTGTGGGTGTCAGTGTGGTTGTGTGGTGTGAAAAAATGAGATTTTGAGGCGTGAGTCCGTGTGTCTGTGCGGGGAGAAGATTAGTCTTAATTATTGATAGTTTCCTGTGGTCAGTTGTGGTGTCCATCGATCTATTCCAGAGTCTGGGAATAGACAGATTTTGCTGAAAAAGCCAATGACCCTAAGAAACAGTGTGTTTACTGTTTTTACAGGGATATTTTTTTCGTTTTTATCAATTTCTTCTCTATTTCGAATATAATAAAGACGTACTCATCAGTTGTTTTTTTTACATCCACTTCCCCTCTGTGTGTGTGTGTGTGTGTGTGTGTTGTGTGTGTGGGTGTAGTGAAGTGCTCCGTTACAGTAGACAATGGTCTACTCTTCCGAAACGTGCAACAGGTTATATGAGTGTGTTGCAAGTTGTTCTGCAGTTCGCACACGTAACATCGGTTTATATTTTCATCCGAAAGATATATTGTAGTAAGAAGAAGAAAGGAAAATTCTATGAGAGTATGACAAACATTTTTTTAAATGAAATCATGTCCTAGTGTATATTGATATTTTACGTGTTTTGTACATAAAAAGCTTAAAATCTCATGACTGCATTGTTTGTTATTGAATTGTTGTGAATGTCTGTGTGTGTGTGTGATACACACAACACACACACACTACACACAACACACACACACACACACACACACACACACACACACACAACACACACACACACACACACAACCACACACACACACACGTATGACCATAATTAGCCAACTAATATGCTAGCTAGCTAGATGATGGATAGACAGATAGGCAGATAAGCACACACACTCACACACACACACACACACACACACACACACACACACACACACACACACACACACACACACACACACACACACACACACCACCCCACATTTAACCCCACTCGCACGCACATACGTCTGTGTACACTCACTACCCCTTTTTATCCTCTATTTCTCATTTCCCTTCACTGATTACCATTTCCCTTGCCACTCCAAAATCCATTTTCAGGAGGGGAAGGGTCACTTAAAAGAAATGTTATCTCCAGACATACTTTTTATATACAGACTTTTAAGATATTATAATAATAAACCCTCATAGCCAACTCATGTTGCGAGGAAAGAACATCTGAATGGTCCTCTTATCGGTAATCTTTATGCGAAAGCAAGAGGTTAACATGTTCTCCTTACATCTGTAGCCAGACGACATTAACAAGAACAAAAAAATTTGTGCGAATGATGTACGTACTTCCATTCTGTCTTATGGTTTTGCAGGAGAGGCCTAGGCTTCATTCCACTGGTCTACCACTCACTGTCTGTGATATTTTATCCGTTCCCTGTAGTGATGCGAAAGGGGCATGTCAGTATAAACACCACCCCCACCTTCTGGAAATTCTGTGCTAGGTATTCCCTCTTTTCTATCTCTCTCTCTTTGCTTCAGCCTTGTTGTTCCTTTTCTTCTTGTCGCCTCTTTCTTGTCTATTTTCTGCCTCCTTGGTTCTATTTTAGTTTCCTGTCATTTTTTTCTTCCAGAAAGACTTAAAAGGTAACAATTGTTTTCCATGCCGAAGTTGGATGCGTTGGGCCTGACTTGTCAGGCGCTTAACGGCAGCGCAATGTATTTTTCGCTTGTATGACAGGCAACAGTAGTTGCTGTCTGAGCGTTTGATGAAAAAGAAGAATATTTAATCCAATACTGCGACGATTTACAGGGAAATAAAGGAGCAAGTCTGAGTCGAGTCTCTTGTAGCTTGTTCCAGCTTCATTATGAAAATAATTTCTTCAGACATCTTGTTTTGCTTCCTCACATGAACAGAGCGAACTTCGTGTGTGTGTGTGTGTGTGTGTGTGTGTGTGTGTGTGTGTGTGTGTGTGTGTGTGTGTGTGTGTGTGTTGTGTGTATGTGGTGTGTGTGTGTGTATGTGTGTGTGCGTAAGTGCGTAAGTGCGTACGTGCGTACGTGCGTGTGTGTGTATTAATTTTTGGCACCACACCTTTGAACCTGGCAATCGATGATACTTCAAGTTTTCCAAGCAAATTTTATAAGCTTTTGTTCATTCACACAGTTTTGATTTCTGTTTGTTTTGGGTTGGTATCATGTTCATTCAGAAAGAAATATATAATACATGCACATTCATTTTAAAAGTAACAATCCGCAAAACGCTTATAACGTACAGAAAAGATTCCTTGTGGTGGGTTTGTTTGTGTGGTCAGTTTGTTATCTACTTTATCCTTTACTTAGAGGCATGGGGTTTTTTTGTGTGTGTGTTTTTTTACGTCTTTCTTAAGGGGAGTGATGGAAGATAAATGACTCAGCCGTTGCGTTCTTATATCTTTTTTGTTGTTGTTGGATTGTTTAGGTTTTCTTGACTATCTAAGTATGCAGCTGTTGTTGTGGTTGTTGATGGTGGTGGCAATGGTTGTGTGGTGGTGGTGGTGGTGTTGCTGCTGCTGCTGTGGCTGCTGCTGCTGCTATTAGTTTTAGTGCTTCTCTTCTTGTATTTCTGCCCCTTTCTTTTTCATGGCTTCGTCAGCCTTAGTTCTTTATTTCTATGTTCTCTTTGTTGAGAACTTTTTGTGTGTGTGTGAAACCGTTTTCTTACTTTTTTCTTTTGGCGTTTTTTGATGTCGGCCAAGTCTATTTGTATCAGCCTGTATGTCTTTTCTTCGTGACTTTCCTGCGTTTTACTCTCTTTTCCCCTTTTTTGTGTTTTTTTTGTTGTTGTTGTTTTTTAGCTGTTGGGTTTTGTTTTATGTTTGTTTGTTTGCTTGCTTTGCCCATTTTTTTTTTTTTTGGGGGGGGGGGCTATTATGTTTTAGGGTTATTTTTGGTGTTCGTGAGTTCAAGGCAATTTTTTTTTTTGCTTTGGTTTTGGCTTTGGTGAGTTGCTTTTTGTTTGTTTTTTTTTGTTTTGTTATTTTTGTTTGTTCGGGGGGGGGGGGGGGGGGGGTGGTTGGGGGTGTTTGTTTTTGGTTTACCTTTTGTGTTCTTTATAGTTACTTCTTGAGTTTTGTTTCTGTTTATTTGTTTGCTTGCTTAGATAACTGGTTGGTTGGTTGGTTGGCGGTTGGCTGGTTGTGTTGGTGGTTGGTTGGTTGGTTGGGTAGGTTGGTTGATTGTTGGTTGTTGTTGTGTTGGTTGTGGTTGGCTGTTGGTTGCGTTGGTTGGTTGATTGGTTTAATGGTTTGTTGATTGGTTTGGTTAGTTTGATGGTGGTTGGTTGGTTAGGTTGTGTTGGTGGTTGTGTTGGTAACATCTCTGTGCCTGTGTTGTGTTTGTGTTAAAGTCATCGGGTTGGAGGTTCACTGAAATATTGCTTAGTAGTGGTATCTTGCACATGATGCCTCTAAGAGGCACCACTGAACTTCACCAAAGTGACCCAGCAGCAGTGCAGGGCTCCTCTGGCTTTTCACCCCTCGGCGGCGTGTCATTGATGCGTTTCCTGCAGGACTTCTGACCCTGAGGATGCGATATAAGGACTCTGGGAATGAGCTTGAAGGGTTGGAGTGGGGTGGCGGGTGGGGAGAGGTATTGAACTGAGCAGCGTGGAAACAGTAGGGTTAGGAATATCACAAGACGATGATGGCAGCAAAAAAACAACCAAAGAAACAAACAAAAAACGAAGAGAAAAATGTTTGTGGTTTAACCCTCTTGGCTTTCTTTTCTAAACAGGGCAAGTTTGTTGTTGTTCTTTTTTAACCTCAACTTTCTAAAAACAATAAGTAGTTTAATGGAACAGGCGCTTTGCTTCGTCAGTTCCGAAGACGCTCAAAAAAAAGGTAAAGGTGTCCCATAACCTAGGCGGTCGTAGGGGAGCGAGGCATCAGAGACCTCAGCTTCTCTAGGGGCCAGCATTTTGAGGGCGGCGCCCATCTCCAAAGCCGCGCAATCTTCTCAAATTCACTCCAAACGGTACAGAGCAGTAAGGTTGTAGTGTGCTGAAGCATAGTATCAACAATAAAAACAGGAGCAGCTGTGAAAGTGACTCTTCTTTAGGAAGCCAAACAAAGAATGACATAAACTCTTTGTCTTTGTCTTTGTCAGCGTCAAACCTGACACCTTTGTTCACTGCAAAAAGAGTGAGAGAACAAAGGATGGGGCGTTGTGGTGTCTGTTCTAACGTAGGCTGTGGTTCGCTTTATTTCATTTTGTTTTGTTTTGTTTCATTCTATTTGCAGCCTGAAGTTCATTACGGAAAACATACTATACCATCCTTCAGTCAGATTGTTCTCTGTCCTAAATGTTTTCTAACCTTCGCTTCAAAGATTAAGTGAGATGTGTCTTTTTTTTTTTAATCCTTCTTTGACAAAGAAATTGGATTTTAAGGATTTGTTTTTTTGTTACGTGTCTTTGTAGGGTTGGCTTTAAAGAAAAAAAAGGTTTGTGTTTGTTTGTGTTTGGATTTGTTGTATTTTTTGTTTGATTTTTTCGTGGTCTATTTAATTGTTTGTTTTCGTTCTGGTTTGGGTTGTTTGGGGGGGATTTTTTTGCTGTTCTTTTTAGGGGGAGGGGGGTAGCGGTTGTCGTTTTTGTCGATATTTTTTTGTTCATCCTTTGGTGGACAGACTACTCCAGGTTTCTACAGACCTTCCTGATACGTTCAATTCACAGAAAGCAAAGCGCCACAGAAATGGAAAAGAAGTTTTTGACCACTCCATTTCTTTCTTACTACACTTCCAATCAAAGCTCTTTTGAACTGTAGGTTATATTTTATATACCAGAGAACAGCATTATCATCGTAGTGAAAAATATACTATATCATATTTGTAGGAAATATACTCTCACGTAATTATCTTCTATTGGTTTAACAACCTGCCTTTTCTTTATTGATAACTCCAAATGTTATAAACTGAGATCCCGTGTGCGAACGCACGCAGAACATCTTGCGCACCCATTAAAACCTGTTCCGCTTTTGGGAAGAGTGGGGCATTGTGTGCCGGTGGGAACGGATGACTAAATTTACAAAACTGCATACACATGTGGACTGGATGTAGAAATAAAAAAGCACATGACACCTTATTCCACTGTCCTAAAAAAAAATGAAAGAAATAAAGTGTTGATTAGTTCGACGGATGCTAAAGCCGTGTGGTTAAAAACCGTTTGACTTTAATCCTGTGAGTCCAAGAAATCAAGGGTTTCGATCTCGGCGGCGGCGTCTAGTGAATTAGGGGTGGGGATTTTTAAGTCTCCCAGGTCAACTTTAAGTGCAGACCTGCAAGTGCCTCAATTCCCTTCGTGCAGACCTTCAGAAGAAGCAGACCTTCATGCAGAAGATCTGCTGTAAAGAGAGACATATTTTTTTCAATATACGATGCTGTGTTTTTCTCATTTCTTTTCTGTAACTCTTAGCATATTATCCTGCAAGCTGGTCTAAGTAAAACCTTGAGATTCTTTTTCATCACTTCAAGACATTTATTTGTGTCGAAGTTTTTTGTTTTGCTCCATCTATCTTTCTGTCATTCACCTTACTAAAACAAAAGTCTCTCTAGTTCACGGTCAAATAATTTTTACAATTTGTCGATTTCGCTGACCACTGTGAGTCGTTTGCACAATTCCCTAAATTTTGCCTAGTCAGCCTTTGAACTAGCATGTCAAGTGCAATTGTGCTTCTGATTCCGGGTTTAAAAATAGATGTATTACCTTTCAAAATGCATTACAATTTCGTTTCTTATCCTTTTGAGCTTTTAAATGTGCTTTGAAAATACCAAAGCACTCATTCTGACAACCTGTTACTAAAATAAACTTGCCCGTTTCTCATTTTGTCACATCCTGCAGTCTATCATTTCAATTTGTAATAATGTTGCACAGAATTGTCCGATTTTCAACCTGTTTTTTGTATTTGATAGCCACTTTATTGCACATTAATAACATGTCAATAACTAAAAATTGACCTCATGTGCACTCCGTCTCATTATGTGGTGGAGCGTCACAATTTTGTTTTTGTTTTTCGGCTAAAACTGTGAGGTTTACCAAAGATCTACTCATTATTTTGCCCATCCAGCCATTTTACCTACTATTCAGGAAGCTGGCTTCTGACTTCCGGGGGGATAACCAAAAAGATGATAGTAACCTTTCCAAAATGGCCATTTACAATGTCGTTATCCTCTATCCTCTTTGAAGCCTCCTTAAACGCTACAGTTACACCAAACAAACCCTTGTTTTCAAGGGCAGACAGTAGAGGGTCATTCATTTTGCAGCTCTCCAAAATGTTGCTGGGTACAAGCTAGTTAGCTGAGGTACATCTCCTCACCAAAGCACCGCTGAGTACTGTACCAGGGCATAACCCTACAGACCTCAGAACCAGGGCAAAGTGACTGTAGGATCAGAAATTAGGAAGAGGCTTTTCCGGCACTGGGTGGGGTAGGGGGGATGTAGGTCGTTATGGGAATGGGTTTTTTGAGCAAGCATATTCTAGCTGAGTTTCTCTTCGGTACCTAAGAGGGTTTTTAACTCTTCTACATTTTCCTGTTTGAAGGAGACTTGAACTGATGGTCATCTTTGGATACTTGGCTGACTTTGCATCTTAGCTGTAAAGGTTAGGGTTGGCTTCAGGAGAGAAGTTCGCTGTTGTGACCAGTGATCACGTGTGCAGAGCGGTCAGAGGTCAAAGGCAAAGGGTGAAGTGGAGGGTGACTATCAGCCATGTTAGTGAATGGCTTCAGCGTTAGAATCTGGACGAGTTATGGTGATTAACAATTTCCGCTTCCTCTGAGTTACTGGTCTTTTGATGACTTCTTCCAAAAAAATGTGGAACGTCTCTCTCTCTCTCTCTCTCCTCTCTCTCTCTCTCTCTCTCTCTCTCTCTCCTCTCTCTCTCTCTCTCTCTCTCTCTCTCTCTCTCTCTCTCTGCATCATCTCTCAATCTCGATCTATTCTCTATCTACTCAGTGTGACTCATAAAACGTGAGTACTAATACATGGGACCCGTCTTGGGACAGAAAGGCTCGAAATAGAGGAGTGGGCTGTTACAACCTGGACGGATGAGACTGATTTTATGAAATGTATTCCATCATTTCTATCCTTTTCCACAACTGTTTTCTATCTATCTATCTTGTGTGTGTAGCACACTTAAGGGAGAACTACTATCTGAGATTATCATACATTTCCCATGTACAGTGTGTCAGCTTATTCCAGGGGTTTTTCGTTTTTTATCATGATAATTGTGCACTAGGCGAACCACTTAATAAAATTTATTTACAATACAAGTGTTCTGTTTCTCAAGAAACAGCCACAGGGGTGCAAAGAATATGTAGGGGATGTATAGCATCAGAACTGTTTTAGGATAAATGAAACGGTTTGCATCAAAGAAAAAACAAATTCCAGTAAAAAGTTGGACAGAATGATAGACAACTATGCTTTGGTTTCTTACAACCCTTCTTTGAAGTTCAAATTCCCCAAAGGTTAGGCAGCCACTAAGACAGGAAAGTCGATGTTCAGAAAAAAAAAAGGCCACAAGTTTTCCTTTCTCAATTTAGCACAGTAGAAATCATAAGCCTTTTCACGAGTTCCCAGGGAGATAACTGCATGCCGATAGCAGACAGATTATCTCACTTGTCTTCTGTTACCAGAGCAGAAGACCACTGTTACCACCAAAAAAACACACACACAGAAAGACAAATCCCCGAAGAGTAATTCCGCATCCCAAAACCCACAGTTGTTAAGAATGAACACACAAAAAAACCTCTGGCAGGTGGCCCCACGGCGGCCTGACATTGATCGGCTCCTCTGTGGAACTTCCGACCCTGAGAATGCAACATAACGAATCTGGGTATGGGCTTGTGTACACAGATTGAAATGAGCGATGTGGGAACAGCAGGACAGGAACGTCACCAGAAGATGAGGCAGCAAAACACCAAAAAAAGAGGAGAAGCACAAAGAAAGTTATGGACTAGTACACACATTTCTCCAAGGCTCAGAGACAGAAGACAGAGTCAGCAGAGCAGACGAGTATACGCACATACACATCTCAGGATTTTCTTTCTTTTTTTTTTTAAATAGACAGACGTCATAAACAGTTTCCCACACGATCCAGGGAGCTAACTGTATGCAGATAACAGACAGATTATCCCACCTTTGCTTTGGCTTCCAGCGCAGAACAATCATCAGTAACAACAAAAAAAGCACAGAAAAAGAACTCCCCTTTGCCCCACCCATACCCACTTTAAAAAAGGCACTAAGCATAATTTCGCACCTAAAAGAATCTCTTTTATGGAACCAAAAAGGAAAGGAAAGAGAAAAGACTGTCCCCTTGCTGCAATGATTAGCGTCTTGGAATATGGACTGGAAGGTCGTCGCAAGGTTCAAATCCCGAAAGAATTACACAGATTTTTCGGACCCTGGATGGTCATACCCAGAGTAAGCTTGCTATGGGCTCGTTGGGAAGACTGGGACCACAGAGTCGCTTGTCTTTCATTTTTACGGATGCGAGTTAAAGAGTGCTGCTCAAATTACCTGAGCATCACTGCAGGTGTCTGTTTCTTTCAAACCGGTTGATGTTGAGATATATTGTGATAGGAAGCGTAAAGTACAGCCCAGTCCCGTGGTCTCAAAGCATATCGCCCCCCCCCCCCCCCCCCCCAACTCTCCCCACCCCCCCCCCCCCCCCCCGCATTCACACACTCCTGATATGAAATGTCATAAAACAAATACACTTCATGGCTGATACCCTCAATCAAAAAACTTTGGAACTAACATAAAAAGCGTATACTTTCATATCCTGTATCCGACTAAATCTCTCTTTCTCTATATTCCAATTCCACCCACCCTCTCTCTCTCTCTCTCTCTCTCTCTCTCTCTCTCTCTCTCCTCTCTCTCTCTCTCTCTCTCTCTCTCTCTCTGCTCTCTCTCTCGTCTATCAGTCCCAGATTTGCAGTTGTAGTTGTTAAATCCTTATTCAGCAGAAGAATTGAAGAAGAGATAAAACTGTTTTTACCTGGCAGAGTTTTCATTTGGGAACCTTATAGTGCTTTTGAGATGGAAAGAGCTCCAAATATTTAGCCAGCACCTGCCCTAGCAAAGTACTGCTCATTGACAATTTCCGTTTTCTCTTCATAAAATCATTATGCTTGTAGGTTTCTTGATGATCTCTTCAAAGATGGTATCCCTCTTCTCTGTCTGTCTGTCTTCTGTCTGTCTGTCTCTGTCTCTCTCTCTCTCTCTCTCTCTCTCTCTCTCTCTCTCTCCTCTCTCTCTCTCTCTCTCTCTCTCTCTCTTTCTCTTTTTTTTCTCTCTCTCTCTCTCTTTCTCGTCGCGAAAAACGAAATCGAAAAAAACGTTTGTCAAGATGAGAGAAAGCTATGACTTTTTCATTAAAACAAAACAAATACGAAGAAAAGGTTGGAAAAAACGATGAACAGCTATGTTTTGTTCTCTACAATTTTCTTTTTACAGATACAAATTACCACTTCCCCAGGATCTGGCACTAACACTGGAAGAATATATGTTCAGAAAAAAGTGCCATGAAGTGGCTGTTTCTTTTTTTTTTAAGTTTGAAGTATTGCCAGATACCATAGACATGGTTCACAAGTGTCAAGGGAGCTAACAGCATGCACTAGCAAACAGATTATCCCACCTTGCTTCTGTTTCCAGCGCAGTACGACCATCACGACCGAAAGGAGAGAAGAAAAAAAACTCTTGCAAGAAAAAAGCACAAATGAGATTTTACACCCTAACAACTGTATTCTTAAGAAAGAAAGAAAAAGAAGGGGGGGGGGAGAGAAAACACAAAACAGCTAAGCACTAAAAATGCCGTCTCTCTGAAGGCTTAAAGAGAGTGGGTCAAAGATGCATCCCTTTCTCATTTCTTTTTTCTCCTAAACTTCAACATATCCAGACGTCATAAACATTTCTCCTCAAATGTCCAGGGAGCTAACTGCATGCAGAAGCAGATAGATTATCCTACCCCTTGCTTTCTGTAGCCAGAACAGTACAACCATCGTGAGTATAAACTATGTTTTTTGAAAAGTAGAGAAAAAGAAGGTTACCAAAGAAAAGGCACAAGAATGATTTTACACCTAAAAAATGTCACCTTTCTTGAGGAATAAATCAACAGAGAAGGAAAGAAGGAAAATAGAAGGAAAGAAAGAAAGGCAGAAAGAAAGAAGGAAAGTAAGAAGGAAGGAAGAAAGAAGGAAAGGAAGGAAGAAAGAAAGAAAGACAGAAAGAAAGAAAGAGAAGAAAGGAAGAAAGAAAGAAGAAAGAAAGAAAGAAGAAAAAAAGAAGGAAGAAAGAAAGAAAGAAAGAAAGAAAGAAAAGAAAGAAAGAAAGAAAGAAAGAAAGAAAGAGAAAAAGAGAAGAAAGAAAAAAATCAATAATGAGAGAGAGAGTTCCTGTTCCCTTTGACCAGGCATCAAGAAGGGCCCTTTACCAGCAGCCTTTGAGCTTTCAGCCCCGTAACAGCTGTAACTCTTTGCCACTTTTCTTTCCGTTTTCCTATTTAGATCCTCTCTTGCATTCATACGTGGTCAATGCGCTCGCTTTCCCCCAGCCATTGTTAAGCAGCATCGCGCGTGGTTACCAGTTGGATGGGTGACCGTTCGCGCGTCTTGGGTTCAGTACAGTCCCCTAGTTCACCTAGCTGTAAATGGGTACCTGCCCTCTTTAGGGTCAGGGAAGGTAAAGCAGCGAGGGAGAGGAGATGGGCGCCGCCCTCAACATGCTGGCCCCTAGAGAAGCTGAGGTCTCTGACGCCTCGTTCCCCTATGACCACCTAGATTATGGGACACCTTTACCTTTACCCTTATTCATATAGCACGTACTAAGGCATCCGCAGAAATGCATGTTAAAAATCAACATTTTGGGGGGTAAAGACTAGCCTCTGACTCAACACTCATGTTATTTTGTACAACTCTGGTAGGCTTGAAACTTTGTTTATTTTCTGAAAACACTGTACCCCCCCCCCCCCTCTTCCCTTCTCCATGCTCAGTCATTTCTCGTATGTGGCTTCCTAACCATACTATTGCATTGCAGGGTCAACACTGTAAGAACACAGACAACCTCATTTGATGTTCATTTTCAACGTTCTCGTGACGCCTGGTATTGTTTATGTCCTCAATCCCCAAACAAGCACACAAGTTCCTATTTTAAAAAATCTGTGAAAATCGTAAGATTTTTTTCCGACTAGCACTTTACATGTTATCATACTACATGACCTGGACGTTAATGGTGGAGTGTAGCCTGTCTTCCCACAAAAACTGCAGATGAGGCTTCCCTCCTTTGCCTCTACCACCTGCGCACTGCACCCTTTAAAAACACCCTTAAAGCACAGCTAGGTTTGTGAGGTAGGTTGTGGACAGGGGCGGTACAGCCTAGTGGCTAGACTTTTGTGTTCGCGATTTGATGGCCTGGGTCGAGCCACCACCCAAACACCGTTCAAGGGATTTTTTCCCCCTGTAGCTAACTTTAGTGCTGATTCCACTCGCCCGAAGTTCCTTCGGGTGAGATTAATTATAACCCGAGGTCTCGTGCACGAACTCACGCAGAACATCTTGGTACACGTGAAAACCCGTTCGGCCTTTCAAAAGAGTAAGCGCTATTGTGTACCGGTGGGAACGGATGATAAATTTGACAAAACTGTATACACAAAGGACTGGAATTAAAAAAAAAAACAAACAACAGCACAGGTGCTTATTCACTATCCTGGATACATAAAAAAAAACACCTGAATATCTGAGTATGTTGATCTGCCTAAATCAATCCGTACAATTGTACATCGCGGGTCAAGACGTTAAACAGGCAAAAAAATATGTAAAAAAATAAAATACACTTCCCAGATCAAACCAGC
>CM060326.1:46578644-46593644 GCA_030674155.1 Stramonita haemastoma | reverse complement strand
AAATGTAGTTATAGTTTATTTCCAGACACTTTGAACAACATAATTAACATTCCCTCTCTCAAATTGAAAATGCTAGGGGTTTTTTTGTTTTGTTATTTTATGTTTGTTTGGGTTTTTTGTTGCTTGTTTGTTTTGTTTTGGGGGTTGGGTTTTTTTTTGGGTTTTCTGGTTTTGGTTTTTGTTGTTGTTTTGTTTTGTTTTGTTTTGTTTTGTTTGTTTTGTTGTTTGGTTTTATTTTTTGGGGGTGGGGCGTTAAAACCTCAAAACTGCCAACTTGACCCCTCCTGTCTTTGATGGCCCCTAGCGGAAACGTGGGTCAGGTGCTAAGCGACTCATTTCGTGGTGGAGCGTCACAATTGGTAACCACGTTTGATGCTGTGGGACAGGATAGCTTAGTGACCAGTCAGAGCGCTCGCGTTCCCCCAGCCAATGTTAAGCAGCATCGTGTGGGCATAGGGAGCAGAAAATACTCCACGAAAAGAACACAGATAGAACTGGAAAGAGTGGATAGAGCTTTCACAATATAGGCAGATTTTTTTAATACTGAAAGATCCTCCCCCAACCCCTCCACCTCACCCCACCTGTCCATTGTATGATGGCTAAGGTCGTCCCATCCATACCACTGTCTTCATCTGGTCTTCACCTTCACTTTCACCTTTACCTAACCCTTAGTCTAGTAGACCGAGGGAGCACCACTGAAGATTTTACAACCAGCTTCCTCCACTCCTCGCGGTTCTCAGCTTTCTGTAATAAGTCGTTCCACTCAAGGCCAGTCCACTCTCTGATGTTGTCTTCCCATCGTTTTCACTGTCTGCCTCTTCGTCTCCTTCCTTGTACTGTTCGCTGTAAGCTTTTACAGGCCTTTGTTTATGGTCTCCTCCAACAAATTTGGAAGAAAATAAAATCATGGCCTATTTCCGTTATATACACTATCAATGTAAATTCATAAACAAACGACCCGGAAATGATTTAAAAACAATGACATCAAAACGAAAGAGAGGAAGCAACACGAATGACAAAATGAATATAAGGCCAAAACATGTATTATTATTATTATTATTATTATTATTATTATTATTATTATTATTATTATTATTATTATAATAAAGTTAAGATTTTTTTTTAAAAATCACAAGAATCAATACACATACAAGTCAGACTAAAAGTGAAACGAACTATACCCACACCATCAGCTAGCCGGTTCCATCTGTACATTGCCGCCCTCCCCTGTCAAGAAAACGTCCCGGCGTTTGTTTAGGCCATCCCCACAGCACATGGCCACCTCCGGGCTATTTTTGGAACAGGGGGCCCTGGGGCCGAGGCGGGCGGACGCCATTTTGTTTATGCCAAAACGAGGCTGAGGAAGGCGTCTGGGTAAACAAAGCCTGCCTTAGGGGCCAGAATGTTTTATAAGGTCTCCTCTCTTTCCTAACCCCCTACCCCCCCCCCCCTCTCTCTCTCTCTCTCTCTCTCTCTCTCTCTCTCTCCTCACTCCCACCTTCCTCTCTTTTCCCCTTCCCCCAAGGTTGTAATCCACAATGACTGACAGACAGACACCTGCCGTGGGGCCTTTGTTTCTGGCACTGCCTACTATCTTTAGTGCTGGAAGGGGCTGAGGAGGAAGGGGGTGGGGGTAGGAGAGGGGGGAGGTTGGAGGTAGATGGTATGGGGGGGGGGAGATGGGGGATTTGGCGGAGATTGTTGTAGTGTGGTAGTGGTGGTGGTGTATAGGTGGTGGTGGTGGTGGTAGACTTGGTGGTGGCAGTGGTGGTGGTGGTGGATATAGCGGTGGAGGTGGTGGTGGTGGTAGTGGTTGTGGTAGTGGTAGTGGTAAAGCCAGTATAGTGTACATAAATACGGCAGTAAGGATAGGTTAAGGAAAAGCCCCACTAGTGTTGTCTGTCTGTTCAACCAAAGAGCTTATTTATTCCTTGACCTGTTTATTTCTACCTGAGGAAGCATGGGATCCGTTATGTGCCACTTGCCCACACCACACTGCCTGCAACATTCAGTGCAGTGCCCCCAAAGACTCCTCAAGGAGTTAAGTCCTTCGGATGAGACTTTAAACCGAGGCCCCGTGTGCGAACGCACGCAGAACATCTTGCGCACACGTTAAATCATGTTCCGCTTTTCGTAAGAGTTGGCCATCGTGTGCCGGTGGGAACAGATGACACGATTTATAAAAACTGCATACACACGGGGACTGGATGTAAAACAGCACAAGAATGCTTATTCATTATCCTCGATACAAAAGAAAAAAATTGAAGAGAGAAGTCACATTTCTTTATGTGTGTGTAGCATTTCTATGACTTAATGAAATTCGCTATGATTGTTCAAAACCATACAACCTCGGCTAATTCAACAGCAGCACCAATATGCAGTTACATATACACATTAGTAGTAGACAAGACATAGCTCAGTGGTCAGAGCACTCGCTAAAGAGGGCAGGTACCCATTTACAGCTGGGTGAACTGGAGGACTGTACTGAAGTCAAGACGCGCAAACGGTCACCCATCCGATTGGTAACCACGCTCTGACCACTGAGTTATCCCAGCTCCTACAATAGCTCCTATATTTATCTTCTCACCAAAAAAAGAAAAAAAAGAAAAAGAAATGTAACATCATCATCATCATCATCTTCTTCTTCTTCTTCGTTGAACGCTCAGTCAGACATTTATTTGAACAAAATAATGACTTGGCACAACCATAATGCGCCTGACAACATCGTATTAACATACCAAAAAAAAAAAAAAGTGTATTGCCGAATTACAAGTCATGTGACGGCTAAAGGGAAAGAAGCCTGTAAGAGCATAACTACTTTCAGGGTAGACTTGCTCCCCTTCCCAATAAAATGCAGTCTGAATGATGCTTCTGCTGTATTTGTTTAGTTTGAACTAACAACTACCGTTAATTTAGGAAAAATGGGGTCGTTTGATTCATATATCGACAATCTGCCGTATATGCTTCGGTTATGTCTGCTCCTGTTTTTTGCATCACGTTTTTCGACGTTGATTTTGCTGAGAATTGGAGGAGTAATCGCGTGAGGTCATGTGCCACTATTTTCGGCTTCAACTCTGTGTTTGTGTGTGTGTTGCAGTGTGGTGTGTGTGTGTGTGTGGTGTTGTGTGTGTGGTGGTGTGTGTGTGTTGTGTGTTGGGTATGGTGTGTGTTGGTGTGTGTGTAGAGAGAGAGAGAGAGAGAGAGAGAGAGAGAGAGAGAGAGAGAGAGAGAGAGAGAGAGAGAGAGAGAGAGAAGAGAGAGAGAGAGAGAGAGAGAGAGAGATCCTATCTCTGCAGTCACGAATGTTAACCTTATAAATACGTCATTGTTGGACGTTTCCCAGCTTAACACACATGAGGGTCACCCTAAACATGCATTCACTCTTCTCCACCATCACAACTGGAAACCACTGTGAGACTATCAATACACACTTGGAAAAAAAAGTTTGCCTGTATCGCTGCTTTTTAACAAAAGTATCTTGACATGATAGGTAACCACACTCTGGCTTCAGAAGATTTGGAGGAAAACCAGAGAGTAGATAGTTGTTGTTTTTTCATTTCAATAACCATTTCTTGGTAATACTGAAAAACTGCTGCTGTACTGCACTTTGCAGGTGAAGTAGGCTATACTACGGCATTAACTGAGGATTGTTAAACACGAAAAAGTGGAAACTGTGCAACGCTAAAGAGACGCTGTTTAAACGATTAAGTCGGTAACATGCAATATAAGGATCTAGGAGATTTTACGTCTGAAAAAGATTTTTTTTTTTTCGTTCCTCAGCTAGAGCTCCGAGTTTCACCAATGTTGAGCTTTTGCGTATGCGACCGTTGTTGCCCATTATAAAGGTAGCCGCATTCCGACTTCGGGGATGTATGCTGGGTGTGTTCGTGTTTCCCTAACCCATCGAATGCTGACATGAATAACGGGATATTGACCGTGCGTTTTTTATATTGTGTATGTGTATATACACACAGAGAATAAGGCACTGGTAGGTCTGCTTTTGAAGTTGGCCTGGGAGATCGTAAAAAGTCCCTACCCTTAATTTACCAGACGCCACCAGAATTCGAACCACGACTCCATGCCATACCCATGGGATTGAAGTAAAACAGTCTTAACCACTTAGGTGCGGCGTCCGTCAGAAAATGATTGAATCTTGGTATCCCCAGCGGGCACACATATCATTATCTCTGTTTTTCCCCCCCTCTACTTTTTCCTCAATATCATTGTCTCAGGGGTTATTTTTAGTAGTGTTATTTTTGCTGTGGTTCATGGCTTTTTGTTTGTTTGTTTCATTTATTTGTTTTGTTTCATTCATTTGCTTTGTTTCCTTGTAGATCTGCATTTTTTCGTTCTATATGCCAGGAAACATTTAGCTCAACACGCATTCTTAAACACACGTATTTTAAAATCAGCCCAACATTGCGACATGATGGAAAAGTCCTCAGCTCATATCTTAGAGCTTTTTGGTAAATGCAAAAAAGAGGAGGGGGCAAAGCTTACATCCTTGTAGAATGCTGCACAGAACAAAAAAAGCTTCAAAAAGGCACAACGTTTTATTGGAGTATGCTGGTATTTAATGTCCACATGTAAAAGAAACTGATGCGCACGCCATTATTATGTTTTTGAGGTAAAATTTAACAGTACGTCTATTTAAGAGCTGGGTATTGTTACAAGTATCAAATGCTGTATTCAAATCAATAAAGACAAAGACAAGAACAATGTTTGTCACTATAATAGATACCAAATGGTCAACAACACGAATGAGCGCTGTTTTGATACAGCCATTGGGTCTGTGTGCAGACAAGAGGTTAGCCCATGCATCATGTTTTGAAGAAATGTTCACCCAACTGTTTTGTGTTCTTAAAACCTAAATTTAAGCATACGGTACCACGGAGTGTATTTACTTTTTTTAAATTTAAAAACAAGCTTTTTTAGAGAGGGAAGACAGCAGCTGTTTTGAATGCTGAAGAAACACAATCCCAGACTGAATCTAGAATTCAATTCCTGTCATAAAACTAGCACAACCCCCCCCCCCCCCCCCCAAGAAATTCAACAACACACTAGAAGAGAAAGATCGGAAATTGATTATACGTTTTTAGATTTCAGGATCAGTTGGCGAGTTTGGTAGCATAGAAAAAACACAGCTAGCAGACCCTCAGATAAAGATCATTATCATCTGTTATCTGCGAGGAGCAACTTTGACTCAGATGTATTGTGTAAGAGAGTGAGCAGTATAGACCGTAGCAGACCATCAACATGCAACAAAACATCAGAGCTATCGTGCTTGTTCATCAAAGATTTAATAACAGAAAAAGTGCATCTAGGATTGAAGCAGTAACAACAGACTTTTTTTTTGGCAGTACTCGAATCTATGTGCCGGACATGGTAAAGCCAAAATTCCTTACGCAAATGCTCAACACACACACACACACACACACACACACACACACACACACACACACACACACACACACACACACACACACACACACACACACACACACACACACACCTTTTCATCGCACATAAATTACAGTAACAATAACAACATCATAACAAATAAACCCACATCACAATAACAATGAATAAACCTTAACGATCAGTACCATAAAACTTTTTCGAGAAAACATTACCTCACACAAAAGATCGATCTTTCCAAAGTCGCACACCCCAACCACACACACACACACACATCACACACACACACACACACACACACACACACACACACACACACACACACACACACACACCACCCACCACACATGCACGCACGCACGCACGTACGCACACGCACTCTCTCTCTCTCTCTCTCTCTCTCTCTCTCTTCTCTCTCTCTCTCTCTCTCTCTCTCTCTCTCTCTCTCTCTCTCTCTCTCTCTTCCTCTCTCTCTCTCACTCTCTCCTCCACACACCTCATCTCTCCACCCCCCACCCCCCACCCCCCCCCCCCCCCCCCCCCCCCAAAAAAAAGAAAGAAATCCCTGCAAGCTGGCTTGCATGGTCAGAATTGGGTACAGGTCAGGGACCGGGGTATACAGGAGCTCTGGACAGAGGCGGTGGACTGAGGCTGTATTTGACCAAAGACTTAGCCCCATACATCAATATTGTAGCGGCTGCGTAATGCACTGTGACCCGATCGCGTCACGGCAACATGGGTAATGGGAGTGATCTGCTAATGCCATGCATGCTTCATGCGTTTTGTGGACGCAGGGGGGGGGGGGGGGGGGGGGGGGGTAGGGGGGGATGAGTGAGAGAAAGGGTGGGTGAGGGATGAGGAGGGGGAGAGGGTAGTGATTGGAGAGAGAGTGAGGGGGGAGAAAGGAGAGGGAGGGAGGGAGGGAGGGAGGGAGAGAGAGACAGACAGACAGACAGACAGACAGACAGACAGACAGACAGACAGACAGAGAGTTGAAGCTACAGGTTTTTACTTATCTAGCTACAACAAAAGTCTTATCTATCTCTTTGCAAAACAAAAAAGCTGACGAAACGGCTCATGAACAGAATACATAAGCAAGTAGGTAAAGGTCAAGATACAGGTGCCCCATAACCTATGAGGTCGTAGGGGAGCGAGGCATCAAAGACCTCAGCTTCTCTAAGGGGCCAGCATATTGAGGACAGCGCCCATCTCCACTCCCTTGCTGCTTTACCTTCCCTGACCCTAAAGAGGGCAGGTACCCATTTACATCTGGGTGAGTTGGGGGACTGTGCTGAAGTCAAGGCACGCAACCGGTCCACCATCCAATTGGTAACCACGCTCAACGCTGCTTAACCTTAGCTGGGGGCAAGCGTCCCCACATAAACAAGTAAGTTAAGTATAAAAAAAAAAAATAATAATAAAATAAATAAAATAAAATAAAATAACTAACTAAATAAATAAAATAAAATAAAATGAAGTCAGGAACAACTGAAAACTGGCTTTTGCTGCAGATGTTCTTAAATAGATATCTGCACGATTTTAAACTTATCTTTTGTTCGATTCCCAGCTTTGCTCTTTCAACCCAGTTTGACACGAAAATCGAACAGAAAGTCAAAGACCTTCAAAAATGAGATTATAAACCGAGGCTTTGCGTGCGAAAGCACGCAGAACATCTTGCTCACACATTAAAAAAACCCGCTCCGCCTTTCAAAAGAGTAGATCATTTCGTGCAGGTAGGAATAGATGACAACATTTTTTCTTAAAACGCATGCACACAAGTGACGTGTTTAAACATCATCCCCAACATCTCACCGTTGTTGACCCCAAAACCTTAGCTTCTCTTTTGAACAAGGAACAAGATTCGCTGCTATAGCTTCAGTGGTCGGAAGGGGCTAGAAATATTGTGGCTGGACTGAAAAGTAGGTACAAAAAAAAAAAGCAAGATTGAAAATCAAGTAAACAGTGAATAAAACATTCAACTCTCACATCAGCAGAAGAATAATGATAATTATTATCATCATAATTGAATGGAATGGGTAGAAAAGATGACTGTTGAATGACAGCTCGAGGTAATACCATCATGATTGTAAAAAAAAAAAAAAAAAAAGGCTAGAAAATGGGACCCCTAGAACAAGAGAACACACACTAAGTCACTGAAGGGTGGGTAGGTGGGTGCAGGTGGGAAAGGGAGGTAAGCCGATGAAGGGAGCAGAAAGCAAAGAACAAGGGACATAACACGGGGCTGCAAAAACTGGTGACCCTTTAGTCTTGATCCCTTGATCCGCTGCATCAACAGTGTCCGCTGACCTGGTCAGCGTGCTGGGGCCAATCAAATCAACAATCAAATCAACACCACAAGCTATGGTGGTCACAGAAAGCTGAGAGAGAGAGAGAGAGAGAGAGAGAGAGAGAGAGAGAGAGAGAGAGAGAGAGAGAGAGAGAGAGAGAGAGAGAGAGAGAGAGAGACGATTTGTCCTGTGTCGGTTTGTGGAGATTTTGACATGTAGCGAGCATTGTGATCCTTTGCCCGTGTAGGACTATGGTCTCTTGCCGGCTCATTTTCCTGTCTCTGTGTCTGTCCATGTGTTTTTGTCTCTCTCTGTCCCCTTCCCCTTTCTCCCCCCCCCCTCCTCTCCATGTTTCTGTATGGTATAAACACTTATAGTTGTTGTTGTATAGCACTTGAAGTCACGGCAGAGCTCTTTGCGTAAAATTCGAGCTGCTCTCCCCTTGGAGAGCGCGTCCCCACAAGAGCAGCGCCACTTATTGTTCTTGATGTTGTTGGCAAAGAACATAGAACTTTTCAGTACGCTATAAACAATTACAAAAAGGTCTAACGCAAATCCTGATGGCATATAATTATCACGAACATATTCAAAGTTCCACTTCAAGTTGAAAATCAAATTTCGTATAACTGAAACAAACCTTAATTCCCGTCATTTTGGCCCTTCATAGCACCTGAAAATCTTATCGTGACACAGCTTCTATGGTCAGCGGGGTCAAAACAATATCATGGTTGGGTTGCTTTGCATCTAAAAATCTGAAACAGCGGTCTCTGACCTCAGGTGATGCTTATCTTCTTCCATCTTCTCTTCTTTTCCTACTCCTAAGGGTAAGGTAAAGTTTTAGCCTACGCAGTCCTTGGAGAGTGAAGTGACAGAGACCTCAACTTCTCTAGGGGGCCAGTGTAATTTGAGGATGGTGCCTGTCTCTTCACCTCCGCTGCTGTACCTTCCCTGCCCATAAAGAGGGCAGGTACTCATTTACAGCTGGGTGAACTTGGGGACTGTACTGAAGTCAGGGCGCACAGTCACCCATCTGCGGTATAACCGCGCTCAGTGCTGCTTAGGCTTAGCTTGGGGAGAGCTAGTGCTCTGACCACTGATCGAGTAATTCCGAACCCATCAATGCGTTTACAACTGTTCTGTCCTTGTCAGAGACCTTACTGGTGCTGAGTTTACTCAGTGCTGGGCAGTTTTCAGCAGGAGCATCCTGAGGGTTATCCACAACATACACTCTTCTTCTTCTTCTTCTTCTTCTTCTTCTTCTTCTTCTTCTTCTTCTTCTTCTTCTTCTTCTTCTTCTTCTTTGCATTCTTCTTCGCATTCTTCTTTGCATTCTTCTTTGCATTCTTCTTCTTTGTCATCGTCGTCGTCGTCGTCGTTGTCGTTGTGGAACCCTAAGACAGCAACTAACGCTGTCTGTCATAATATTATGAGCGAAAATGCGTTGTGCTAAGGCTAAGCGCCTGATAGGTCAGGCCCAGCGCATCCCACCTCGGAGTGGAAAAGATTTGTTATCTTTTTTTTAAGTCTTTCTGAAATAAAGGAACAAGATCGGGCTAAATAGGCAGAAAATACACAAGAAGAAGTTCTCTGGAGTTTATCCATTTTTGACAAGCTGATAAAAAAAAATTCAAATTTGTAAATATCTATAAGGTTCTCCACGTCAACTTCAAGTCCAGCTGATTTTTTTTGTCACCAACCGATGCCTCTTGTTTTGTTTTCCTACTTTTTATCACAATCCTTTCAGTATGAGTATTCTTTAAACTTGAGACACCAGTTTTATTAAAAATACAATAAACAAAGAAGCACTAACAACACATTGAATTTTAATGATCCTCAAAATATACATTAAACTTAACACGGAGAATTTTCAACAAGTAGTACACAATCAAAAAGACAGACAATAGGAAAATATAGCTATCGCTCTTTCCCTATTTCTGGCCCATCGATCTGGAATAACCTCCCTCTCTCTCTCTCTCTCTTCGCCAAGTCTACTTTCGACACTTTTAAATCCAACCTCAAGACACATTTATTTCAAACTTAATATTTTGCCCTCCATTTTTCATCTCCTGTCTGTCCCTGCCTTCAACATCTGAAATCCCCATCACCCTGTCAAAGTGTATAACCTGTGTGTGTGTGTGTGTGTGTGTGTGTGTGTGTGTGTGTGTGTGTGTGTGTGTGTGTGTGTGTGTGTGTGTGTGTGTGTGTGTGTGTGTGTAAGCGTGCACGTGTGTGTACATTCGAATTTGTTAAAACTATTAATTGTTAATGGTTGCTGTGTGTGTTACATAGATCGAATGCAAGCGCTTAGATCTGTTTTTGCAAGATATAGCGTTGTATTAATTCCATGTGCGATTGTTATTGTTATTGTTGTTGTTATTAGTATTGTTGTTATTATTATTATTGTTGTTGTTGTTGTAATTATTATTATTATTATTATTATTATTATTGTTGTTGTTGTTGTTGTTGTTATTATTATTGTTATTATTATTATTATTGTTACTATCTATAAAAAAAACAACTTTATGAGCAAACAATGTAACAAATACTTGCAACTACCACCAGGGTACAAACGTCAATGAATCATGATCAGTCTGTTATATCACTGTCCTGCCGCTATTCAATATTCAGTCATAATTCTTGGCAAGAGTCACGTATTCCCAATTCACACCTCTTTCGTGTCAAATGGGTATGTCCCCGTCACACTGTATGCAAGACTTGCACCCTTTTGATTCTAAAAATCGCAAATGGTGATTTTATTTCTTACCAGGGGTACATTTGCCATAGTGGTTTGCGCAATGGAGAAGTAAAAACTCATTTGCTCTCTGTATGTTTGCCTAAGTGTGGTTTTAGCTCCGGTGTAAGGACAGACGAAGTACTCTCTTATGTAGACTCCAAACGGGGTAATTTTTAAAATGGTTTCTGACCACGATATTGTATACCTTCTGTCGGTTATGATAACTATTTTACATCATTTCAAATATATCTTGCATAAGTATCTATCTGCATATATTTATACATCTATATATAATGACCACTTTTGTTCACGATTTTGACTGCATAAGTACACTATTGATTCAGGGAATTTTGTGATTGGTTGATTGGCTGGTTGGTTAATTGGTTAGCTCACTGACATACAAACCGAAATTGGCGTAATCTTGTGAATGGTTCTTCAGTGCAGTACCCCCAATGTCCCCTCAGAGAGTGACAGACAGAAAGAGAGATTTTTGAAATAAGAAGAGTATTCGGAAAACATGGAGCCTTTCGGATTTTTTCTTGTTTGAATAAAAATAAAAGACTGATACATAGCATATGTATAAATAATTTATTGTATTTTTCAAGTCAACTGGTCAGGTACAAATCCAGATTTATAACTGTTGTAAGTTGCATGTTTCTGAAGATAAATCGTAGTTTAAAGAGTTTGATACAGGAGAATTCAACTCTCTATAAAATCAGCTTGCCTCATGTTAGATAACATGTTCATTCCTCCTACTCGTCTTCTTTTTATTTCATTGATTAAACTCCCAAGGGGGGGAGGGGGTGTAAAAAAAAAACCAACTAACATTTCACGGTATGAGTGTTTAGTTGGTTTGTTTTTTTGTTTGAATGTTTGTTTGTTTCTACTGCTGTTCAATATCACATCTATCTATCTATCTATCTATCTATCTATCTATCTATCTATCTATCTATCTATTATCTATCTATCTATCTATCTATCTATCTATCTATCTATCTATCTAACTACCTACCTATCTATCTATCTACCTATCTATCTACCTATCTATCTATCAATCTACCTACCTATCTATCTATCTACCTATCTATCTATCCTTTAGTCTGGCGACCGTGGGAGCACCCCCTGAAGACTTGACAACCAGTTCCATCCATTCCTCTCTCTCTCTCTCTCTGTTCTGTCTTTCTCAAAATTTTGTTGAGTTCTAGGCCTGTACATTCAATCTGATGTTGTCCCCCCAACTCTTTCACAGAGACAAAAAAATCAGTGACCCTGCATTTATCACAGAGGGGGGGTCAAAAATGACTCGGGTAATTTCTCCCCCTTCACCGGGCGGTCAACCTCAGCCGAAAGCATTAAGACATGTTTTGATAACATGGCCATAAGAGCGTCATAGCCACTGACCAACAGACCGATTGTTCACTGAAGGGACGACAATCGTGTGTTGATCTGGTAACTAATCCTCCCCCATTTCAGCATTATTTTCTCTTTCTCTCTTTCTTTCTACTTGTCTCCCCCTTTCTCTTCACCCTCTCTCCGATAATCCGCCATCATAGCGCTCTTTTGGCCTGGAAATTACAGTCAGTCCTGGGTGGTATGCGGGACTGGGGTGGGGCGGCTGACAGAGAGGCTTTGTGCGTTTATGTGTCTGTGTATGGTGTGTGATTGAAAGTGTGGAAAACTGGGATATTTTGCCTTGCATTTCTTTTTTTTTCCTGTGGAAAAAAAACAACATCGAGTGAAAAATATTTCGTTGGAGCATCGTCAGTTTTCGTTTTTGACCCGTATTGGTTTGAATTCGTTTCATTGGAATGGTATTTTGTTTAAGGTAAAAAAAAAAATTTAAAAAAAAGAAAGAAAGAAAAAAGGAAAAGAAGAAAAGAAAAAGAAAGAAAGAGATGGACTAAAGATTTTGAAAGAATTTTTTTCCTGGAAGAGTTTATATTTTTGTTGTGATTTGTACTTAATTCATAAGTTCATTCGCTTATCTATCCGTTTAGTTACTTATCCATTCTTTTATTTATATATTTGTGTCTTTGATTATTTAATCGCTTTCTGTTTGTTAGTTTGTTTCAATAGTTTGTTTGTTGCTTTTTACTTTTTTTGTTTTGTTCTGTTTGTTTGTATCTTTTTTTTTCTTTTCGGTCACATTTTCCACTTTTTTGTTGTTTTAAAAAGTTCATGATCACTGTATACGTATCTTTGTGCCAAAGAAAAGAATTTTATAAAGGTCTGCTATATGAGTTTTTAGTTGGTTGGTTGGATAGTTGGGTGGGTGGGTTGGTTGGTTGGTTGGTTGGTTGGTTGGTTGGTTGGTTGGTTGGTTGGTTGGTTAAAAATTTACCTGATTTCTGATGTATGTGTTTTTAGTTGGTTGGCTGGTTGGTTGGCTGGTTGGTTGGCTGGTTGGCTGGCTGGCTGGCTGGTTGGCTGGCTGGTTGGCTGGCTGGCTGGCTGGTTGGCTGGTTAGCTTCAAATCTGATATTCACCCAGGTATTATCATAGAAAAAGTTTGGTCGGATGGTTTGTTAGTCGGTAAATGTTGTCTCTGTTTGTTTGTTTGGTTTTTTTGTCTTATATTGTGAGGATAATGGAATAATCAGTATGTGTTTTTTACATCCAGTCCCCATGTGTATGCAGTATTGTAAATTTTGTCATGTTGTTGCAGCTCCTTCTTGTTTATTTTGCAGTACCTATTGCTGTTACTGTTTATGTAGTCATTGTTTTTACAGTCGTTTTTTTTTGTTCTTGTTGCTGTTGTGTTTGTTTTGGTAACTACCTAGCTCCCCTTAAGGGCCATAATGCAGCCCATGTGGCATTTAAAATTGTAACATAGATAACAGAAAATTAGAAAACAAAACTCTACAACAACAACAAAAACAGCTACACATACAGCAACGATCCCTGATGACAGTACACAGAGAAATACAGGATCAGCCACTTAAATCAGTCAGTATATGTATAGAAAGCCTGGAACAGAAAACGGGACACATTTAGCTAAACCGATCTGTAAGGAATCCAGGAATAGTGTTTGTTTGTGACATAGGTCTTATCCTGGCTGTAATTTCTGCAACGATGTCTTAAAGAGAAACAAATATTTTTCCACAAAAATCTGTCAAACACGATTTTAAATGTTTACAAAATTCTATTGTTGTATACATCAATACACATATCATTTAATGTAGTCTCAAAAACAGGTAAGGTAAAAGACTAAACAACAAAACAATAGCTCATACGTTTTAAAGAGAAACACAAACAAAATAATAAAAATAATAAGCTGTACAGTTTAAAAAATATCAACTCTGCGTAAACAGTTGATCCAAAAAAATTCAAGTACAAAGCACTCTGGGACAGAGAGTCAAGTCAAAATGATCTTTATTAATGGTAAAAGTTTACACAGCTTTTTTCATCCTGCCCTCTCGAAAAGAATCAAGAAAATTGACTCACAAAAGCATTTAGTTATTCAATAATCAAGAAAGAGTGAGCAACAATACTCAGAGTCAGATCAAAGAGTAACAAAAAAAAAGAATTCCAACACAGAGTTTGCAAATTGTAAGGATTCTCTAGACTACAGTTTACGTCTCTCAAGACTTAGTGGCCACTTTCAATAAAAAGTCTTGTAGTGGATATGGTTTATTCCCCGCACAATAGCTCACTAACATGTTTGTTTAAAACAAAAAGGCCAAAACGTCTTTACCACTCCAGCTTTTCTTACGGGCAAGATGGATAAATAGATGAAATTCTTTTTTCTTCTGACTGAAGTTTGAGGTAAAATTTTATGCGACTTTGAGAGGATTCAGCTTGGGAAATGACAAAATCTCGCGGGTCAGCTTACATCATGCAGATTGTACTGGCGTTGTGTCTAAGTACTCTTTGTGTGTGTAGTCTAGCAACTATTTAGGAATGAGTGTTGAATATCTCTTTTACTTTCCACCATTTGGCACGAAGCGAAAATACAAACATACCCAGTATGTGTGCGATGATTAAGGATTACAGGCTTGTGAAACATCTGCAGAGTGGATCAAATTTGTTGCCAGGTTAAAATAACGTAATATTTCCACACCCCAATGCAAAGAGATAATAGTGTAAAGGAAAAGCAAAAGATAATATGGATTCAGAAGTACCCGAATTTCAACAGTAAAGATGACTACTACTTTTTGTCCAGAGAAGTCCAAGTGACCATCGTGAGACTGAGACTCAGATATCACATGTTTACCAAATTCCACATTGCTGATTCTGAGGCGTGCCCCTGTGACACTTCTCCCATAACGGTGGAACACTTCCCCCAGACCTGTCCAACACACCACAACCAGAGTACCGATATCTGGCCTACTGACCTACCGATGAGAGACAAGCTCTTCGGGTCCCTGGAAGACCTTCAACGTATAACATTTGTTAGAACTTCTTGAGTTGCTGTCTGAGCGTTTGACGACGAAGAAGAAAAAGAAAACAAAATTTTGAAACCTGACACTCAAATACTTAAACTTATAGTCTATCTGTCTACACCGCTATGATTGAAAACACTCTGGTGCGTCTGTGCATCTCACAGAACAGGTCCAATGC
>CM060326.1:46571144-46573644 GCA_030674155.1 Stramonita haemastoma | reverse complement strand
ATGACATGAGCCATCACAGCTGCCATGTTATAAAGACTGTGGCCATGGGCAAAATGGAGGGCGAGAGACAACAAGGAAGATAACTAACTTCCTGTATTGAGAACATAGCCAAGTAGATGGAGTTACCGAAAGATGAAATGTAGTTTCCAACCACGAAAAAAACAATTCCAAGACAATGCCTGAAAATGTAACTTAGGTTCTCAGTATGATACAAAAACGCTAAACTTTGCAAACTTACTGTAGCCATGAAAAGAATAACTCAGCTATGTTTGAACAAATATCAAAAGTAGCTGTGTCTTTTTTATTATGATTCGTATCAATATGCCTGCCGGTATTGTAATTACCTTTCATGGAGATGATTAAAGTGTTTTTGACTTGACTTGACTTGACTGGACTTGACTGGACTTGACTTGACTTGTCTCTGTGTGTGGCAGCGGAGAGCACGGTGTGTGCGGGGCTGACCTACTACACGGCCAACACCACCAGTCAGACCTTCACCTCCCCCAACTACCCCTCCAACTATGGCATGTGAGTTGACCACTCGTCCACTGCTGGCTGCTCTACACTCTTTCTGTTGTGTTTTGGGGGGATGGGACAGTTGTTGTTTTTTGTTTGTTTGTTGTGGAGGGGGGGGGGGGTGCTTTGTTTCTATTCCTTTTCTTTCTTTCTTTTTCTTTCCTTCCGTCCTTCCATGTTTCTGTCTTACAGCATGTATATCTTTGTTTGTCTTCCCCCTGAGTCAGTAGGGGGTCAAGCTGTTCTTTCACTGTTGTTTTCTCACCTTGGGATGAGACTATAAACCGAAATCCCTTATGCAAACACACGTATAATGTCTTGCGCATGCGTTAAATCATTTTCTGCTTTTCAGAAGAGTAGGCCGTTTGTGCTGGTGGAAATGGATGACAATTACAAAACTGCATGCATATTTCTTTTCAAAATTGACAAATCTGCATGCGCGTGGGAACTGTTTGTAAAAACACACATGCTTGTTCCATTATCCTTGAAATAAAAAAGAATGAATAAAAGAATAGATAAATGACTAAATACTTTATGGTGTCCTGTGATGTGGTATTTTAAAGTCTTTAACATGAATAAAAGAATAGATAAATGACTAAATACTTTATGGTGTCCTGTGATGTGGTATTTTAAAGTCTTCAACATGAATAAAAAAAATTTTAAAAAAGAAGATAAATGACTAAATACTTTATGGTGTCCTGTGATGTGGTATTTTAAAGTCTTTGACATGAATAAAAAAAAAAAAAAGATAAATGACTAAATACTTTATGGTGTCCTGTGATGTGGTATTTTAAAGTCTTTGACATGACTCAGCAACCGTGAATTCTTTCTTGGTGGTTGTCGCTAAACTCTTAAAAGGCTAACTGCATAATTATAGATATAGGGCTGCATAGATGATCAGGTTAGAACCCTGGCCTTGTAAAAACATCATGTCACATCCAACCGACGTTTAGTTCTTCTATTCACATCAACGGGATGTACTACCTGCCACGTGGAGGAGTAATGAGGTCAGAGTTCATGTCCTGTCACTGCTATACATGTAATTCTATACCACCATTAACTATTTGAAATAACAATTTTCCCGTAGGTGTGCCAGGGGCTTGTCAGTACAATTAGTATCCTCACCTTCTGGAAATTCTGTGCTAGGAGTTCCCTCATTTCTACCCCTCTCTTTGATTCTGTCTTGCTCCTTTTCTTCCTGTTACCTCCTTATTGACTATTTTCTTGGTTCGTTCTCCTGCCTTTTTTTCAGAAAAACTTAAGATATAAAAATTCTCTCCCATGCCAAAGTCGGATGTTAAAGTTAAAGTTAAAGTCTGTCCCGAGCCTAAGGCTCATCAGGCCAGTGCTTATCCCGGTTTCTGTGGCGTTAAGCGACTGAGAGTCATAGACTCCCCCCTGGATAGGACGCCAGTCTATTGCAGGGTTAACCCCCAACACAAGGTTGGTACCCCTTTTACACCTGGGTGGGGTGAGCAAATAGCCGTAAAGTGCCTTTTCCAAGGGCACAACGCCATAGCCGAAAGCTGGGATCGAACCCGCTACCTTTAGATTACGAGTCCAACGCCCTAACCACTAGACTACAACGGCGGCTTTACATCTATTTTGGCCTTATTTTTCCAAGCAGTGGCATATACTGCATGATAAATACTGTGTTTCTTCCTGGTTTCTTTGCAATAACGTCTACTAAGCAAGGAATAATGTGCTCTGGTTTTGTTTGTATGTCGTAGCATGTACCACACCCACAACAACACTACATCGCAGATGGTATATTTTTGTTTGTCTTGTGGGATATCTACTGCTGTAACAACTGGTATCAAAAAAAAGGTGGTTACTAGCTGGATGGGTGACGGTTTGCGCGCCTTGGCTTCAGTACAGTCCCCCAGTTCACCCAGCTGTAAATGGGTACCTGCCCTCTTTAGGCTCAGGGAAGGTAAAGCAGCTAGGGAGAGGAGATGGGCGCTGCCCTCCATATGCTGGCCCC
>CM060326.1:46563644-46566144 GCA_030674155.1 Stramonita haemastoma | reverse complement strand
TGGAAAAAGCTGCTCCTCCAACCAAGGAGAAATCTACGGTGGAAAAGACTGCTCCTCCATCCAAGGAGAAATCTACAGTGGCTAAAACTGCTCCCCCATCTAAGGAGAAATCTACAGTGGAAAAAACTGCTCCTCTCTCCAAGGAGAAATCCACAGTGGACAAATCGGCAGTCAAGAACAACGCCAAGGCAAAAGAAACTCCACCTAAGGAAAAACCCAAAGCGGAAAAATCGACCACCAAACCTAAAACCCCTCAGGCTTCAGAAACACCCAAGACAACTGACAAACCCAAGACAACACCGGATTCAGAAAAAGCCGAAGCCACCACAACCCCGATCCAAGACAGCCCTGAAGAAGAGAACAGCAGGATGAAAGCAACACCAACACCGACAGACCTCTTCGTCGTACAAACCACCACCACCACCACCACCACCGTCAAAGAAAAAACCAAACCAGACAAACCCTCCTCCAAACCAGAACCCCAGACAGACTCTCCAGTCAAGAAAGACAAAAAACAAGCCACGAAAAAGAAACCGAAAGGAAAAGTAGACAGCACAGAAACCACGGACCAATCGAAAGGAAAAGTAGACAACACAGAAACCACGGACCAATCGAAAGGAAAAGAAAACAACACAGAAACCACAGACCAAATCAGAACCGGTACCTCAACCCGAAACCAACAGGGATGCAGAAAACTCTAGCTCCCTCGCCCAGAAAGAACCAACAGGAATCGCTTTCGGTAACAGACCAGGTGAGGCCACCCGCCCTGGAAGTAAGGTGGTACTGCTGCCCACAGTGGTGATGGTGGAGAGTGCAGAGTCCAAGAAAAGGAGGAAACTGGAGGACCAGTGGGACAAACTCTCCACGGCCCGCGTGGACCAGGCCTCCGTGCAAGGCGGTGACGTCACGCCGCGTGTCACCACGGCCACCAGCTCCGTGCAGCGGAAGTACCAGCCCAACGCCGCCCACATCCGGGAGGAAGAGCTGGAGAGCAAGGTCAAGGCCGCCCATGATGACCTGGAAGGCAAACGCACTCAGACTTCCGGTAGCGTGGCTTCTTTGGAGAAAGATGAAGGGTAAGTGTTTGAATTACTAGGTTGGTGGGTTTTTGTTTTGGTTTGTTGGTTTTGTTTGTTGGTTTGTTTAGCTTTTTTTTGTTGTTGTTGGTCTGTGTGTTTGTTGGTGGTGCTTGTTTTGCCAGAAACTGATGATGTTTGGGACGTTCATGCAAGATTTGTTGCCATGTTTGTTTTGTGGACATGGAAGATTTCATGAAGTATTGGAACAGTAGCAGAAGGTATATAACAGTTCCTACTATTGAAACAAGAAGGATTTTGAAACAATATGATGGGAAAAGCGGCTGAAAGCGCACAATCTCGTCATTGGCAAACCTCGGAACAATTGCCAAGGAACAAAATATCCAACAACCCCCTCCTCCCCCTAAAATACCCCAAACATGTATAACTTTGTTTTAAAAAAAACTATCTTCCACAATGAATGTGTCAAAAAATCAACAAAATTCATGTAATAAGTACTTTAAGAATCTTTCCTCTTGTTTATCAGTTTCCTCAACTTCAACAGATTATTGTTGCTTAAAGATTACAAATAATTGATGTCAGAAACATATCTTTGTGGTCATACAGTATCACAAATTTCATAAGATTATACAAATTTCATTTTAATGTGTAAAGTAATACCGTCTACAACGTTCACATTAATTTGTTCATAAAGTCAGTTTTCGCGAACACTGATATTTGAAAGACGCTATGACGATGTAAGCTTGACAGCAAATCAATACGGCCTACTGTCAAAGTCACAGTGTATCTTGGGTCATATTGTTCTAGCGTTCAAACCAAAACCGAGAGTAGATAATTTAGAAAAGAATGACATCAGAACATGAGCTTCTGAGCAAACAAGAAACGCTGTATGTCTTCTTTCATTTTTTTAAAAAATATTGTCAGTCTGTTTTTTTGTTCTTTCTTTCTCTTTCCTTTTCCCTCAGTCTTTCCATAATTTCTCATTCTCAGTCTCTCTGTGTCTCTGTCTGCCTTTGTGTTACTTTTACTTTTTTCTAGCAAAGATTGCATTTGATGACTTTTTGTTTTTGTTGTTGATTTGCACATTGCAGCTCAACGGCCGTCGTTTTCATGTTAATTTTCATTCTTAAATTGTGCACACTTTAAGCTAAAGCTTCTTGTTGCTATAATTCTTAAATGCTGCTGGTTTCAATGTTTGTTCCAAATTCTGAATAAAATCTATTTAAACCAAATGTTGGATGCTGTCCAGCCCCAAGTGCAGAGCGCTCCCTATAGCGTGGCATCTTTTACTTGTTTCTGTCTGCATGTATGTGTACTTTGTTTCCCCGTCAGAATAGCTTTTGCTACGTCAAGGCCAACTGTTTTCTTGCCGCAGGCCTTATACAGGCTTAAATGCATGTTGGATGTTGCATGACTTTGTAGGACTTCAGTTTTATAGTCTATCTGGAAGACTAGCACTCAGA
>CM060326.1:46543644-46548644 GCA_030674155.1 Stramonita haemastoma | reverse complement strand
TTGTTTCTTTCTTCCATGCTTTTATTCTTCCTTGTTTTTATATTCGTTTATTACTATTTCTTGTCATTAATTGCACAACCCAAACAGCAAACTTACCACATGTCACTGAAACAAAAGAAAGCAAGAAATAAGTGCTCTTCATTTTGTTTGCTAATGAGCAATTAAAAAAAAACACAGTATTGCAATAATAATGATAGCAATCAACAACAAGATCATGATCATGAATAATGATCAGAACAACAACAGCACCAATAAACACAACAACAGCAACGGGAAAAATTATGATTTACTCGCAATAAAAGGGGGGGGGGATGAAGATGCCATTAGTATTAAACAACTTAATAATCAAAAATGAAAAGTTGATATGCACACTGTAATGCGGAGAAAGATGATAACTGGAAGGAAGTAGAATTTTTCTTCGTCGAACGTGCAGACAGCAGCTATTGTTGTCTGCCATATGAGCGAAAATGCGTTGCGCTGCCGTTAAACACCTGACAAGTCAGGCCCAGCACATCTTACTTCAGCATGGAAGAGAATTGTTGTCTTTTTAGTCTTTCTGGAAAAAAAAATGGGCCGGAGAATGGTTTGTGAAGGCAGAAAACAGACAAGAAAGAGGTGACAGGAAGAAAAGGAGCAAAGCAGATAGAAACGAAGAGAGGGATAGAAAATAGGGAATTCCTAGCACAAAATTTCCAGGCGGTGGGGATGCTGTTTATATACTGACAGGCCCCCAGGCATCTCCGTGGGGAAAACATTGCAATACAGAGTAAGGTAAATGGAATGGAGGGAATGAAAACACGGGGGAAAGAGGATTTAAAAGACAAGGACATTTTGGCCAACTTGAGTTCTAGGTTGGACTTTGTCGACCCCCATAGTTGACCATAGGGTATTGCACTGAACTGTGGCATACCGAACTGTATTGTACTGTACTGTATTGTTCTGTCCTGTGTTAATTTTTGTTGCATTGTATTGTATTGTATTGTATTGTATTGTATTGTATTGTATTGTATTGTATTGTGTTGTGTTGTGTTGTGTTGTGTTGTGTTGTGTTGCGTTGTGTTGTGCTTTACTATATTGTATTGTATTGCATTGTTATGTATTATATTGTATCATATTTTGTGACATTTACCATATCTTATTTATTTCGCTACGGCCCTTCAGAACAGTTTCATTCATTTTCAAACAAAAACCGTTCTATTGGCTTAAACATGAACTATTCACTACACACACAACATAAGCAAAACATCAATACAGCATAGGAAAGGCATCAAAATACAGCTTGTTTTTTTAAGCTAGACCCACGCCATGAGCTGTTAACACATAATGCTAATACAGACAAAATGGCAAACATAATAAAACACACACAAAAATCCATATAACACAGATACAGTCACACAAAACTTGAAGAAAAAAATATACAACACTACCAAACTGAAGTAAAAGAAACTAGCGTAACAGAAGCCTATGGGAAAATGATCTGGGGAGAGAAAAAAAAAACGGAGCAAAAAATACAGTAGCAGTATTAAGAGGACTCTCCAAAAGCGCTGCACATACCATTGGCCGTCAACTGAAGGATGCCCCCTGTGAAAGGGAAACTGGGAACAGTCGTGGACGTCTGGGTACTATTACACGTCTGTGGGTACTGGGTGGCGTACACATACCCGTCAGAACCATAGGAGATAGCCTGAACAAAACAAACAAAAGAAAAGAATTTATTTATCTATTTATTTATGTATACCACTGTGTGTCACAGCAGATTTCTCTGTGTGAAATTCGGGGCTGCTCTCCCCCAAGGAGAGCACGACGCCACAAATGCAGCGCCATCCTTTTTTTTTTTTCTTTTTCCTGTCTGCAACTGTATTTGTTTCCCTATCATCAGAGTGACTTTTTTCTACAGAATTTTGCCAGGGACAACCCTCTTGTTGCCATGGGTTCTTTTACGTGCGCTAAGTAATGATGTGTAACACACGGCACCTCGGTTTATCGTCTCATACGAAAGACTAGCGCCCAAACCACCACTCATTGTCTAATGGATGGGGGAAAAGTTTTATGCCCAAACGGGATTTGAACCCCCGCACACTCAGACCCGGACTTTTCGCTTTCTAGACAGGCGCGTTACCTCTAGACCACCGACAGATTTGATGGCCCGGAGAATAACATGTTAGTCAGAAAGCGGAAGGGAGAAGCTTAGCGGTTAGAGCGTTAATCTCGTTAGATAAAGGTAATAAAATAAATCACTGGGGCGCCGGTTCAAATCTGTGATGAGGTACGTGCCCAGTCTGAGAAAGTTTTGCTCTGGGAGCCAGAGGTAGGGCAACAAAGCAGTTTAACATGCACGCAACCAAACCAAGAGCAAATACAAGGTTGCGCTGTACTGCGGCGATGGTTTCTTTCTCGGGGAAAGGCCTGAATTCTCCACAGAGAAAGAAGACTTTTGTCACAGCGATACAGCATGAGTGATAATTATGCACACAGTATATATAAGCGGGAAATGGAGAAATCATCTGTACACATTGGTTCCCTCAAACATAGCATGAGGACACGCACACACACACGCACACACACACACACACACACACACACACACACACACACACACACACACACACACACAACATCACACATCCACTCACATACACACACGCGCGTGCGCGCGCACACACACAAAGCAATTGCACTGTTTACTCAATGTACCATCTGGAAATAAAAGTTTGACTTTGACTTTGACACACACACACACACCACGCACGCACGCACGCACACACACACACACACACACACACAACACCACACACACGTACATTCACACATGTATACACACACACACCCATCCCCCCACACACACACAACACATACACAAACACAAAACACACCCATCCACCCACATACACACACGCACGCACGCATATACACACACACGTGTATACACACACGGTCTACCCACACCAACACACACACACACACACACACACACACACACACACACACACACACACACACACACACACACACACACACATACATACATACATACACACGCACAAACCTACACCCACACCCTCCCCCACACACACACACACACACACAACAATCCACCAACACCCTCCCACCACCACCCCACCACCCTCACCCCCCCCCCACCCCCCCACCCCCCCACACACACACTGTACTTACGATACAGGAGAAGCGAAAGGTGTTGGAATTATCGACAGAGGAGTCAAAGTTGTAGACGTTGACGTAAAAGGTAGAGCCACTTTGGGAAGAGTACACACACTTCAGGTTCCCCTCACCTGCAACGTGCACCGAGTCAAAGGCAAGGTTTTTATTTCACCCATGTTACACTGAATAAGGTTGTTTTTAAACAAAAAAAAGGTAAAGGTGTCCCATGACATAATAATTATGTGGTCGTAGGAGAGCAAGGCATCAGAGACTTCAGCTTCTCTAAGGGGCCAGCATACTGAGGGCGGCGCCCATCTCTCTCTCTCTCTCTCTCTCTCTCTCTCTCTCTCTCTCTCTCTCTCTCTCTCTCTCCTCTCCTCTCTCTCCTCTCTCTCTCTCTCTCTCTCTCTCTCTCTCTCTCCTCTCTCCGCTGCTTTACCTTCCCTGACCCTAAAGAAGGTAAGTACGCATTTACAGCTGGGTGAACTGGGGGGACTGTACTGAAGCCAAGGCGCGCAAACGGCCACACATTCAATATTGGGAACCACGCTCGATGCTGTGGTTAACCTGGGCTGGGGAAAAGCGAGTGCTCTGACCACTGAGCCATCCCGTCCCCTGTTGCATTGAATAACGAATGCATTAAATTTGCTTTTTTTTCATGGAGCCATTCATCTGAGAGCCCCCACCCCCACCCCCACCCCCCACCCCCCCAAAAAGTAAGAAAAAATGGTATAGATATAATTATATTCAGTAGGCATCCTTCAGTCTCGGAAGACTATGGAGTTGTGCTCTAGATGTTTGTTCTGGTGCAGCGTCGGTTGTGTGGCTGGTCAGTCCGACACGGGAATGACAGTCCCTATGGTAGAGGGCACAGATGAAGTCTGACGCTGGTCTGTCTGCCTGCCTGGTCTGCAGCCTTTCTTCTCATTTTCTTTGCCTCGTGCTGCTGTACAAGTGTTTCTTCGAACTTGGAGAGACCTTTCTACACAGTCTGTCTCCAGGCTGACCGTTCGAGGGCTGTTGTTGCTTCCTTATTGTTGTGGTCGATGTTCAGGGCTTTTAAGTCCCTACTTGCGCACGTCTTTGAATCGTAACTGTGGTCTGTCTGTGGGAGTTTTCCTTGCACAAGTTCTCCATAGACATACACTAAACACATACACTTAATATACATAAAACACATCCTTACTTGAAAAGAAGAGTTTTTCGCTGCAGAGGGAGTAATCGACGGTGATGGTTTGGCGGTCGTCGCAGACGTTGATGTAGCCCCCATCTCCCCCACACTTCAGGCCGGACCCCTTGTCTATGGTGTAGTTGTTGAAGTTACCCAGCAGAGGGTTCGGACACTGCACTCCTGCATCTGCCTCCGAGCCTGCACAGTCATATATGACGATGATGATGATGATGATGATGTGTGGTGGTGGTGGTGGTGGTGGTGGTGGTGGTGGTGGTGTGATGATGATGATGGTGATGATGGTGGTGATGATGATGATGATGATGATGTGATGTGATGATGATGATGATGATGATGATGATGATGATGATGATGATGATGATGATGTGGTGGTGGTGGTGTGGTGGTGGTGGTGGTGGTGGTGGTGGTGGTGGTGGTGTGGATGGATGGTGGTGTGTGTGGTGGATGTGGTGGTGGTGGTGGTGGTGGTGGTGGTGGTGGTGATGATGATGATGATGATGATGATGATGATGATGATGATGATGGTGATGATGATGATGATGATGATGATGATGGTGATGAGACGACGACGACGACGACGACGATGACGAGGATGAGATGGATGATGATATGATGATGATGATGATATGATGATGATGATTGATGATGA
>CM060326.1:46528644-46541144 GCA_030674155.1 Stramonita haemastoma | reverse complement strand
CAGACAGACAGACAGACAGACAGAAACAAGAGATCAACAGACAGCCAGAGACAGACAGACAAACAAACAGAGACAGACAGACAGCCAGGCAGACAGTGACAGGAGATCAACAGACAGCCAGCCAGAGACAGACAGACAAACAAACAGAGACCAGACAGACAGACAGACAGACAGACAGTGACAAGAGATCAACAGACAGACAGCCAGAGACAGAACAACAAACAAACAGAGACAGACAGACAGACAGAGACAGTGACAAGAGATCAACAGACAGCCAGCCAGAGACAGACAGACAAACAAACAGAGACAGGCAGACACGACGACAGACAGACAGACAGACAGAGACAGACAGACAACAGACAGAGACAGGCAGACAACAAACATGCAGACAGACAGAGACAAGAGATCAACAGACAGACAGACAAACAAACACAGACAGACAAACAAGCAAACAGACACTCAGACAGGCACACACACACACACACACACACACACACACACACACACACACACACACACACACACACACACAACACACACACACACACACACACAGAGAGAGAGAGAGAGAGAGAGAGAGAATGAGGATGGATGGATGGATGGATGGATGGATGGATGGATGGATGGTGATGGATGGATGGATGGATGGAATGAGACACTGACCGGTGCCATAGTAGTAGTAAAACTTGGTAGTGGTCAGCTGTCGCATGTCCAAACAGGTGATCACGTCCACCTGATTGGTCAACACGGTCACTGTGGTAGTGGACCTTGAACAGCCAACACATCAGAAAGGTCAACTTTGGTTAACGAGTCTATTTATTTTTTTATTTTATTTTTTTATTATTATTCTTTATATCGAGGATAATGGAATAAGCATTCTTATTTTTTTTCCCATTCAGTCCCCGTGTGTATGCAGTTGTGTAAATATTGTCATCTGTTCCCACCGGCACACGATGGCCTACTCTTACGAAAAGCGGAACAGGATTTAACGTGTGCGCAAGATGTTCTGCGTGCGTTCGCACACGGGGCCTCGGTTTAAAGTCTCATCTGAAGGACTTTGGGGAGAGTGGGGTCAGCACTGATGTTAACTCCAGAGGAAAAATCCCCTCGAACGGGAATCGAACCCGGGTCGTTAAATTGCGAGCGCAATGTTCTGACCACTGGGCAACTTTGGTTAACGAGTCTACAGTATCGTCAGGGGCGGGAGTAAACCGTGAGGTTCTGGGTTCGATTCTCAGTCTCGCCCTTTCTTCCCAGTTTGACGAAAAAATCGAACTCAATGTCAAAGTCATTCGGATGAGACTAGAAACCGAGGACCCCGTGTGCGAACCACGCTGAAGTTACATCTTGCGCACATGTTAAAACCCCGTTCCGCCTTTCGGAAGAGCAGGCCATTGTGTGCCGGTAGGAGCGGATGACAAGATTATAAAAAAATAATAAACCAGAATGCACACAAGTGTAGTGCTTAGACACCATCCCTGAGGAAAAATCGGGGAGTTGGAGTCCCCAGGGCGGCTCGGGTTATATAAAAAAATGAAATGGGTAGGCGCTGCACTTGTGGCGACGCGCTCTCCCCGGGTAGAGCAGCAGAATTTCACGCGCAGAAATCTGCTGTGACATAAAGCGGTATAATTTTTTTTTTTTTAAATTGCTCAGTGGTCAGAGCACTCGCTTTCCCCAAGATCAAGTTAAGCAGTGTCAAGCGTGGTTACCAATTGGATGGGTGACCGTTTGCGCTTTGGCTTCAGTACATCTCCCCAGTTCACCCAGCTGTAAATGGGTACCTGCCCTCTTTAGGGTCAGGGAAGGTAAGGCAGCGAGGGAGAGGAGATGGGCGCTGCCCTCAACATGCTGGCCCCTAGAGAACTTGAGGTCTCTGACGCCTCGCTCCCCTACGACCCCTAAGGTTATGGGACACCTTTACCTTCATTTTTTTTACATTTTTTATACAGTATCTTATTGTATCGTATTGTATTTTAATTTTGCGCATTGTATCGTATTGTATTGTATTGTATTGTATTGTATTGTACTGTATTGTATTGTATTGTATTGTATTGTATTGTATTGTATTGTATTGTATACCACTTTATGTCAGATGATAGGAAACAAACAAAACAAAAGAAATTCGAAAACATACCCTCATCCACCCATCCAGCCCCCTACCTCTTTTCCCCCTCTCCCCCCCCCCCCCCCCCCCCCCGCCCCCCCCAAAAAAAAAAACCCTCTCAGGGAAAACAAATATACTCAGGTGACACCATGACCCCAAAAAAGAAAAGAAAATTAGCAGTATAAAGCTATAGTACACTTCACTGCACTGCACTGTGCTACACTGCACTGCACTGCACTGTACTGCACTGCACTACACTGCACTGAACTAACTAACTACACTACATTACACTACACTACACAACACCCCCTACACCACACCACACCACACTACACAACACTACCCCACACAACACTGCATTACGCTACATTATACCACACTACACTACACACTCCATCACACTCTATCCACTCCACTCCACCCACTCCACTCCACTCCACTCTCCACTCCACTCCACTCCACTCCACTCCACTCCACTCCACTACCACTCCACTACTACACTCCACTACACACTACACTACCACTACACTACACTTCACTACACTGCTTCAAATACAGACCTGCAGTGCCATAACTGTATTCGTGTACATACACATGCTGAAGATCGAAATATGCATTTTGAAGATTCCTGTTCCCCTGCGGGATGCCGGGTGTCTGTCAGTATAAATAGCATCCTCCCCACCTTCTGGAAAGTTCTGTGCTAGGAATTCCCGCTTTTCTATCCCTGTCTTCGTTCCTGTCTTGCTCCTCTACCTCCTTCGTGTTATTTTCTGCTTTTTTTTCTTTTTAGTCCAGTCTGCTTTTTTTCCCCTCCAGACTGACTTGAAACATAACAATTCTCTTCCATACCGAAATGGGATGCGCTAGGCCTGACCTTTAAGGCGCTTAAAGGCAGCCCAACGCATTTTCGCTCATAATTATAGCCTACCAGACAATAATTGCCGTCTGAGCGTTCGACAAAAAAAAAAAGATTAAAAAAGAAATAGATCCCGTAATTCATGTCATTGTTCGGTGGGTTAGGGAAATGCAATCATACCCAGCATGCATCATGTACAAGAACATGAGCTTCTCTGAAGTCGGAATGTGTCAGGTGAGGCGAGCGGGCAAGCCCTCTGCGAATAACAAGCTCTGAGGAAGATGAGGTGATACGCACCCCACCCGGAAAGAGAGCACGGAGAAGAGAGACGAAAAGACAACCGTCATTATCTTGAGAGCTAAACGTATGTTGTACACGTTACTTCGTTTGGGTCGGTGGTCTAGAGGTAGCGCGCCTGTTTAGAAGGCGAAGTCCGGGTCGGAAGTGAGCGGTGGTTCGAATCCCGTTTGGGCCCAAAACTTTTCCCCCATCCATTAGACCATAAGTGGTGGTCTGTGTGCTAGCCTTTCGGATGAGACGATAAATTGAGGTCCTGTGTATTACACATTATTATTTAGCGCACGTAAAAGAACTCACGGCAACAAGAGGGTTGTCCCTGGTAAAATTCTGTAGAAAAAAAAAGCTACTCTGATAGGGAAACAAATACAGTTGCAGGCAAGAAAAAGAAAAAAAGAAATGATTGGTGGCGCTGCATTTGTGGCGACGCGCTTTCCTTGGAAGAGCAGCCCGAATTTCATGCAGAGAAATCTGCTGTGACATAGAGTGGTAAATAAAATAAAATAAAATAAAATAAAATAAAATAAAGCAAAGTATGAAAAAGAGTCTCATCTAGAAAAATAAAATCGGTTCCTAAATAAACTACGACCTCAAATCTAAGAGATACGCAAACGTCCAGCAGTAGACCGGATTCGAACCCTTAATCTGCTATCTTCCAGACATACCTGAGAATGTAGATGGAGCCAGACTGGATCTCGCACTCGAAGGTGACGGTGCCGATAGCCAGGGAAGTCACCGTCAGAATGTTAGAGGAGAAAGTGACGTCACCCCATCGACTGCTGCGCCAGGTCCCCGTCAGATCGCTCGGAAATACGCAGCTGCCGTCTGTATAGCCACACAGAAAACATGGCGGAGTGACCAAGAGAATTACAAACGTTTCTGTGAGATAACTCATAGTGTGTGTATGAAACTTGACACCAAATAGCTTCATAATAAATGTTACAAAACAAAAAAAAAAAAGGTTATCATGTCAGTTAAAAAGTCTTCTCTTGTGGATGAAATCATCATGAATGATAATCATCATCATCATTATCAATCATCATCGTCGTCGGGCGTCGTCATCGTATTGTTATCATCATTATCGTCGTCGTCATCGTCATCATCATTTTCTCATCATCATCATCATCATCACAAGAACAACAGCAACAACCATTACCATCATCTTCATCACCATTATCATAATTGTTGATAAAACCAGAAAACAATCAATAAACTGATAAAACCAGAAAACAATCAACAAACTATCTCTAGCACGTCAATGCCGCAATAACAGCAACAAAATAAAACACAAAAATACCATTAATATTGTAAACTAAACGAACCAACAGAACAAGAACAATCAATGGCGTCTTTTCATTTCAAAACCAGTCGTGGTGTCTTCAACAGACATAGCTAACCTACTACTGGTAACAAAACAAAAAGGGTTGTCAACATCACTCCTGTGATTAGCCTATAACTCCTTTTTTTAAGTCTACATTGTAAGACTATGTTTGCATGCGTTAGTGTTAGCTAACACACACATACGAACACATGCCTGCACACACACACACACACACACACACACACACACACACACACACACACACACACACACACACACACACACACACACACACACACACACACTGGGCATGCACTTAGACATCACCGATCACTTTTCATTATCCTGTGACGTGTATTTTCTCCCTATTTTGTATCAGAGGGAAAAAAAAGAGATTGTTTCATCCAAAACATTATCTTTCAGACATAAAAATCATGGTTTGTATTATCATACTCGTACAGGGACAATCATAGGTGTGTGTGTGTGTGTGTGTGTGTGTGTGTGTGTGTGTGTGTGTGTGTGTGTGTGTGTGTGTGTGTGTGTGCGCGCGGCGCGTACGTACGTGTGCGTGCGTGCGTCTGCGTGCGTGTGTGCCTTTGTGTGTGGTGTGTGTGTGTGTGCGCGCGCGCGCGTCCCCGCGTGTCTTGAGTTTCTATGTACCTGTGTGTTTGCAACTGTGTCTAAATGTGTGACATACACGGTTCAAGCAATCAGAAGGGGGGGGGGGGGAAGTGGGAAGAGAGGGGGGGGGGGCGAGAAAATCAGATTACCACTAAGAGTCTAGAACCACCAGAAACCTATTCAGAGAACCTAGCGGCAACATAGTCGTGGAATGTCGAGGGACAAAAACCAAAGCTGTGCCCACCTCTCCACACTCCCACCCCCACCCCACCCCCACTCCACCCTGCTTCCTTTTTTTCCCTGACTTTGTCAAATCAGCGGAATATCGTGACAAAGTCTGTACTAAGCAAAATGCTGCAGGTTGGAGTCCCAAAACCGAACCCCCATGTTTTCCCTATGCACTGAACCATGAGTTGTGGTGTGGTTGCTATCTTTCAGATGAGATGATAAACTTGGGTTCCCAATGAAACAGACGTAAAGCGCGTATTAAAGATCCGAAGCAACAAGAGGGATGTCCCCGACAAAAAGTCTGTTAAATTTAGCCACAGAGAATGGGAAGAATAGAAGAACAAAGCAAGACAAAGAAAAATAGAGACGAAAATTCAAGGAACAAAGAAAAAGAGAAACAAAAGAAAAGCAAGGAAATAAAAAAAAGAACACACAGAATAGATGAAAAAAAAACAGGAATACAAAAAGAAACGAAAAGTAAAGAAAGAAAAAAAAGGAAAAAAAAGAATGAAAATTGAAAAGAAAGGAAAGAAAAGAAAAACGAGGAAGAAAGAAAAAAAACAGAAAAAAGAGAGAAAGAACGGAACATAAGGGAAGATAAAAAGAAAGAACAAAAAAACAAATGCAAAGCAAAACAAAGAAAAGTAAATAAGAAAGAAAGAAAATTTGGTTCTACAGAATAAAGATGTAAAGAAGCACTCTCCCGGGGAGAGCAACCCGAATCACTTTTATGGACCATACCATACCATACCATATACCATACCATACCATACAATACAATACAATAAATACAATACAATATAATACAATGAATACAATACAACATACAGCGGAGTCATTCAATTTAGGAACTGAGCTATCAACAAACCACAACTACCCTTGTTATTTAGTGTAAAATATAATAGTTGGTTGGCTGGTTTGGTTGTGTTGTAGTCCCAGCGGAGCTGTCAACCTTATGGACAACACTATCATCCAACCATCACCTCCACAAAAAAAAGAAGTAAAAATCACATAATTGGTATAGTCTGGTTATATCAGAGTCCCGGCGGGGCTATCCTATTTAGAAACAGCAGTATCAACAAACTCTAAATACACGAAAGGTATAGGCTGGGCTATAGCGGAAAATCAATCTATTTACTGACAGAAGTTATTTTGAATCATAATCGACTGACTGAACTTACGTCCCAGCGGAGATTTTCGATTTAGAGGGGAATAAAGGCCATTAGTTTCAGTGTAACGTTCAATATAAAATTTTATCTTTTCAGTCTCCCGTTCTGAGGTGTTCAAGACGTGCACAAGCAAGCTAACTCTCACTCTCGCTTAACATTTCTCGAAGTATGCGTAACAACAATCTATCAACTGCGGCTGGAAGGATTTATTATTGTTTACAATAATGCAAGAAATTTGAGAAACAAGAACAGGAGATAAAGCATTTCACGGTATACTTTTTTCTGCTATTGTAACCCTTCAATCTGCTCCACACGAATGCGCGACGCTTTTTAATTCTTTCCCCTGAATGAAAGAACGCAGTCGTCTTCTTTGGGGCAACTAAAAATCATAAAGGTTCGGTCTATCATGGGAGTTAATTCATGCGCATGCGCAAAGCCTTTAAATTGTTTCCCCTTGGTGAAAGAACGCTGTCGCCTTCTTTGCTATCACTAAAATTCATAAAGGCCCGCTCTATAAGGGGAGTTTATTTGAGAAACTCGCATGCCGACTTTCTGCTATCGAATTCTGCCGTGCCCTATTCTTGTCCAAATGACACCTTTTAAATCGCAAGAAATACCATGCGAAGGCTGAATACATCACAGCTATTTACTCAGTGATATTACAAAATAGATAGAAAAATAAAAACAAAAATCTAATGAAATTTCCTGGCCTGCGAGAATAGCTGCTTAGATTATATATATTATATATATATATATATATATATATATATATATATATATATATATATATATATCTTGGTTGCAATTTTGTGTTTTTGTTGTTGTTAACAAGGCACATAAGTTCATGTTTACGACAAATGATATATAATATGTTGAACATGTAATCTCTGTAAAATCCCATCACCTGTGTGTGTGTGTGATGTATGAGAGAGAGAGAGAGAGAGATTTGAAAGAGCGGAGACTGGGTGTAGAAAAAGAGCAAGAGTGAACCCAGATTGCCTGCTTCTGATGGTGTTGGCTTGTTTTTTTTTTTTGATTTTTCTTTTTTTTTTTTTTTTTATTGGTGGGGAGGACGGTGCTTATTATTTGTATTTTGTTTAAAAGTACACAAAAAAACTTGAAAAACACACACACATTCAAACCATCACACTCACCTCACTCCCTCACCACACACTCCTCATTTCATCCATCTCTGTCAACATGATACATATAAATGAATATTATTGATCACAATAATAAATACAATACAATACAACAAACAAGAATAACTACAATAAGCAGGTTACTGCGAATAATAATATTAAAATTCAGCACTGCATCGTACAATAATACAGTGACAGGGTTGTTTGTGTCTGGCTGGACATGTCTCTTTCCGTGTCTCGTGACGTTCGTGCGTGGTGCCGTCAGCGTGCTGGTATGAATCGTGTGGAGGGTGGGGGGTCCGGTCTAGCTGTGTGTGTGTGTGTGTGTGTGTGTGTGTGTGTGTGTGTGTGTGTGTGTACGCGCTCACGGACAGAATGCATACATTTCAAAATCCACGAAACAAATGAAAAGCCTTATTTACAAGATGGGGTGGGGATCGTGGTATCACTTTATCTACCCACCTAAAAGTAAGAATAAAAGAAAAAATGCAACAAAAATAAATTTCTAAATCAATTTTTTCATGTTTCAGAATTAAGCATTAATTATCAAACAAAACTAAACAAAACAGAACAATTATTTTTTAAGAAAAAAACATAACAAAAACCAAGCCCAAACTTACCAGCGTTATGTAGAAAAATAGACAATAGGGATAGCACCAGTAAATTCATCCCAAGTCTAAACCTTGTTTGCGTCTGCATGGTATATGTGTAGATAGGCGCACCAACCCTTATTAGAACACAGCAATAAAAACAGCACAAAAAAGCAATGTCCTCACATAAAACAAACTATACAAAAACGATTCCAGAGAAAAATGTCTGTGCACTTTTCAACAGAATCATTGCATTCTGCTGTGTGCATAAGCTGAAAAATTCTGACTAGATCTACAAAATGTCATCCATTCAGTGGGAGAGGAAGACGTCAGCAGACGAAAAATGGAGACATTTAAACTCGTTATAGGTGACTCTCAAACGTCCTGAGTGGTTACTAGGGTAGGTAAGAACGGGTGCAGCTAACGTGTGGGCGCTAGGATATGCAAACCAGAGATTAACAAGATCTGATTGTGGTCCTGATTATGATTGTGTCGATACCAGGCTTTGAACACTTTTACGGATATTCGCCCCTGTTTAATACCCTTCACCGAACGTACTTCATGGATGTGAGGGTTCATTTGTAGTCATTATAAAATTGATCAAGAATGTAGGTTCCGTAAGAATGGCTTGAAATGTGTGTGCGTACCTTCAACTCTTTATGAACTTGTTCAGTTTTATTTTATTTTGGTTTATCGATGAATAACTCGTTTTTAGACACTTCCACTGAGTCTACTTTCTTCAAGGAGCTCATAGTTTCAGCATCTTATACATTGTCAACGGAAAAAAAAGATTACTGATTCCCCACCACTACCATCACCGCCCTATTTCTTTGGTCCTTCCAGATTCATATTCTGGTATCTTAAAAAAAAAAAAAAAATGAACACTTTTTTTAAATCACAGATCTAGATTTCGGTTGTTATCTAGTTCCAAAATTCTGCTTTTGTCAAATCAATGTTTGTGTTGGTTATAAGAGGCATACAAACGTAGGGATAGGTGGTAAATAAACAAGTACAGTGAAAGTTTAAGGTCGGGGATTATAATGTCAGGGATAGTTCTTGTTGAGTTTTACAAGAAAGGACGAAGTGGAAGTTCAATGAATGAGATATTTATGAACAAAAATTGGTGTGGGGGGGGGGGGGGGGGGGGGGGGTGATACATACACGCGTGCACTTGCAATGGCGATGTATGTACACAAATGTATATGTGCGAGTAAAGTTGTGAGCACGTCTGTGTGTTTGTGTTTAAAATTATCTAGAGAGACAGACAGACAGTGAAGAAGAACAGACAGACAGACAGACAGAAGAGAGAGAGAGAGAGAGAGAGAGAGAGAGAGAGAGAGAGAGAGAGAGAGAGAGAGAGAGATTATAACCCATAACGTGTACATTAAACTCTCTCTAATAATTAATAATAATTTGTCAAAAATGAAAGGAGTTGCTGACCACGGTTGATATCAGCTCCTGCGTCCGCACCCCACGGCTGGTGTGTTGAGAGAGATACATTCCAGATCTCGTTGCTCTAGTGCTGCGGTTTCTAATCGGATAACTCCGCTGGACTGTGATACACTCAGCCTTAATCTGTCAATAATCCCCGCAGTTGGAATTAGACAGATTTCCCCAGGAGGGTGACTGGCGCTGGGTGTTTAGGCTTGAGAGGCCATTCACACACAGTCAGGCCTCTTTTCTCTAAGCAGATTAAATGCCAGAGACTACACGATATTGTACCGAGTTAGAGTATATTATTGACTTGTATTGTGTGGTTTTCAGGGGTGTGTGTTGTGTGTGTGTGTGTGTGTGTGTGTGTGTGTGGGGTGTGTGTGCGTGCGTGCGTGCGTGCGTGCGTGCGTGCGTGCGTGTGTGTTTATTAAAATTTCTAAAGGTTTTACCGCCTGCAGGAGACTTCATATAATTGTTATAATATGATTAACTACAACGATTATATTATTGTGGTGTGCAAAGTGCACACTGTAACTTTTAAACTGTAACACCCCCCCCCCCCCCCCCCCCCCTTTCCCTTTTCCCTTATGGACAGGATAATTGTCATGATACAATTAAATATGATAATCATAAATTATCATGATTGTTAGTTGCAAAGTCCGTACTATAATTTTTAACTGTACTTCCCCCTTTCCCTTACAGAGGGGATGTGTTCCACTGTGTTCAACTTCGTGATTTGCTGAGGTCATTGGTTCTCAAGTATCTGTCCCTTCTCTTCTGTTACAGCAACCAAACTGTCTGGTGCATAGGCCTAGTGGTTTTTGCGTCTTGGGGTATGGCAGTATAGTGTAGTGTTGTGTAGAGTAATGAAGTGTAGTAATTTTATTACTCTCTGTGACAAATTTTGTTTCAGTTTTTGTTTGTTTCAGTTTGTTTCAGTTTTTACATGGCTTGTAACCCACATGAGTTCCTCCATTTGTTCAGACAATTAAGTAGTGTAAAGTAGTGTAGTGTAATGTTGGGTGGTGTAGTGTAGCGCATTTTAATGCAGTGCGGTGCGGTGTACCGCAGTGTGGTGTAGTGTATTGTAGTATAGTGTGGTGTAATGTAGTGTGGTGCATTTTAATGCAGTGCTGTGCGGTGTAGTGCATTGCGATGTAGTGTATGTAGTATAGTGTGGTGTAATGTAGTGTAGTGTAGTGCAGTTTAGTGCAGTTCAGTGCAGTTTAGTGCAGTGTAGTGCAGTGCCTACCATTTACATCACAGCAGGTTTCTCCACATGGAATGTGGGCTGCTTTATCCGTGACGAATTTTCGCTGCTAATGCAGCACCAATCTTTTTTCCTCTTTTCTGTTATACCAGGGGCTGTATTTGTTTCCTTATTAGGGTGAATTTTTCTGGGGACAAATATCCTGTTGCCATGGGTTCTTCTCCTCACCTCACTTCACCTAACTTGTTGTCTAATTGACTGTTGTGGCACCGCTGAAGATATTGCAACCAGCTTCCTCCACACCTCGGGGTCCTCAGCTTTCCGTAGCGAATCGTTTCACCCATGGCCAGTGCAGTTCCCTATGAGATGTTGTCTTCCCATCGTTTCCTCTGTCTGCCTCTTCGTCTCCCTCCTTGTACTGTTCTCTGTAGGGCAGTCTTGGCCAGTCCAGATGTTCGTGTGACATTCACAAACTCCCATCTAAGTATGTTGTTTCTTTTTGCAAATCAGATAACATTGCCGGCTTTTGCTTTGTCCCAGACTAACATTGCTTTTTCAAGGGGCAGAAATTGTCAATTTTGCTTTCACTTTGCCAAAGAGGAAGGTGTCAAAATGCGGTCATAGTTTGTTTTCATTTCTAATTCTTGTGTGTGTGTGTGTGTGTGTGTGTGTGTGTGTGTGCGTGCGTGCGTGCGTGCGTGCGTGCGTGCGTGCGTGCGTGCGTGCGTGCGTGCGTGCGTGCGTGTGTGTGAAAAGTTAAAGAGTAAAAAAAAAAAAAAAAATGATACAAAGTAACTACGTGTCTAACTAGCTAATTAATGGATTTAACTACCTACCTATCTAATCAGATAACCAGCTAGTGAATAGATAGATAGATAGAGGAGAGAGAGAGAGAGAGAGAGAGAGAGAGAGAGAGAGAGAGAGAGAGAGAGAGAGAGAGAGAGAGAGAGAGATCATCAAACACCAACAGGCAGACTGTTACAGCTAGCCGCGGGAGTGCCACCAAGGAAAGACGAACCGTTTAAACATCACCATCATCAGTTTATTAGTTTTAAGTCGTCTTACAAACAGTGCATCTATTGATGTTGTGTAATGATAATCTTTTTCTGTATTGGATAGAATATTTGTTTCGGTCAAAGTTTTTTGTTGTTGTTGTTTTTTAAAACATGTGTCTTGTTCTTCTTTACGTTACACGGTCCAGAAATAACTTGTTTTCTTTCCTACACGGCCGGTCAGCTGGCCAAACTGGTCAAACTTGACTAAGGAGTGTCGCGCACAAGCATGATCAAAGATTAATCACACGCCGCGTGTCCACTAAATTTGTGCACCGCAGTGTAAAATCCCTTTTGAAAGTGATTGTTGTGGTTTCGCCTAGGAATGGCTTACTAATCATTACTGTCATGCAGTAAATTCGTTCAATTGGTGATTAATAAATCTATACCATGCATGAAAGGTGGGGTTACTTCGTCTTCTTCATCGAACGCTCAGACAGCAACTATTGTTGTCTGTCATATGAGCGAATATA
>CM060326.1:46498644-46523644 GCA_030674155.1 Stramonita haemastoma | reverse complement strand
CCTGGGTCTACAAACTTCACAATAAAGTCAAGAGCCTGGTAGAGAGTCAGAGACCTAACGATTCTTCGACACAACAATGAAAAAAAAATTTTTTTGTTTTGTTTTAAATCCACCACCACAAAAAGGCCCTACTCTACTGACCAGCAAACATATCAGATCAGCCAGCACACAGACCTGTCAACGTGAGATTCTGTAGAACAAATCTGCCCTGATGACTGTGATCAATCTCCTCATCACTTCCATACTGCTTGCTACTACTCCCTGCTTGCTTGAAGCAAGGAGAAGCAGCGGCAGCAGTGTGAGAAATGGCCCTGGTTTATGGCAATAACGCTGTGTATTCCTTCTTCAATTTTCACCACCAACAAAAAGGTAACAAACAACAATATACGTATGTGTAACAATCTGAAATAAACACTCTTTACTAAGATCAGAATGATTTTTTTTTTAACCAGAAAGAGTTAGTGTTTTTAGCAGTGCAGCACCCTACTATCACTATCCGCTATTAAAAAAATTGTGTCGGATTATGTAGAAAATACTAATCTTAAGAGAGCAAGCAGGAGAGAGAGAGACAGAGAGAGAGTGAATTGAATCCAATTGAATTGAATTTTATTGCTGTCAAGCCATACAGCAAGCACTGGTATTACATAACTTCGACTCAATGTTTTATCATTGAAAGAGAGAGAGAGAGAGATGCACATCAATGTGAAAAGTGTTGTTCAGGTACAGTCTACAGCCCCTTTCTGAAGGGCATCAAATATTTGACAAAGAAAGGAAAACATAATAACATGATAGACGATTAACAACACACACACACACACACACACACACACACACACAACACACACACACTAAATGACTGAAAACAGTTAACACAACATTGCTCAACACCAAACATTTAACAAAGTCACACATTGTGAATTCTTTCTCTGACTTCTCCCTTAACTCCTTGAGGAGTCAGTGAGGAACTGCATTCAATTTTTCAGGCAGATTGTTTTTTGTTGCTCACAAATTATAATGACTAAACTTGACAGAGTGTGTCAATGCTCTGCTGGCAATAGATATTTCATCTATCTAAAAAAAAAAAAAAAAAAAAATTACCCATGTCTTGATGTCCAGCTGACAGTAGCTATTCAAACCATCTTTAAAAAAAAAAAAAAAAAAGACAATGCAAACTTATGTTGTATTTCCCTGACAAAACCAAATCTATCTTTAAATAGACAAACAAACCAAAGTGACAGATTTTCATAAGTTTGGTCGAAATGATATCAATGCCAGATCACTCAAACCACAACAAGAAATTTGTAAAAATGATGTAATGCATCTTCTTTTGCTATGTAACACACACAGCTTGTAAAAAGCAAACACACACACACATACATTTGGCACAGTAGAGATCATCTACAACTATAGAAAGCCATAATTATCAGAAACAACAACTCTTGATTAACCTAGTCATGATCACTCTATCAACATAACTTGTTTCCATGTTGTTCCATAAATGCAATGTTTTAAATGTCTGACAATTGCAAATGTGGACTAAATGGTTTGCATTATACGACAATGCCATCTGCTGTTTAAAACTGTGTAAAAAAAAAATCAAGAGAGTGAAAATGGGAGCAGGAGGATGAGAGAGAGAAAAAGAGACAAGACAGATAGAGGGGCTGACAATAGTCAACAGTAACAGCAAGAAGTCAGCATTTCTACATTAATAATGTTCTCATAAATTCCCTCAATAATCTAACTGATATAACACGACAAGGGATTTGGCAGAGCACTAGCAAAAGCAGCTATGACACTGTGCGTGGCAGACCATACATACAGGATACTGCCACTTTCCCCACAACTGCAGTAAGAGGAAAGAAAATAACACTGAATATTAGAAATGACAACTTTATCACTAAACTTTACATCCACTCCCTACTCTACCCCTGTCCCCCTTTAAACACACACACACACACACACACACACACACACACACACACACACACACATAAAAAAACACTTGTAAAAAGATTTCACACATGTATCACTGCTGTACTTGAATCAAGCTAGATAGATCATACCCTGTCTCTGATTGTCTGAAGTAAAGGGATGACCAAAAATACTACTGATATGACTTGTTACCTAGGTTGATTGCATGCATCTTCTAGTGCATTCAGTTTGAAAATGATACTGATGGAAAATGTCTCTGTGAAGCTTCCACAAAGTATAAAGCAGTTTTGTTCTTTTGAGCCCATGGGCTTGTAAAATCCACAACATAGGGACAGGGAGTATATGAGTGTGTTTTTGTTCCTTGCACAGTGTAAAAAGCTGGGTCGGTCACACCAGTGAAGCAAGAATAGGGATACCCACAACACAACACTTTTTTTTAGGAGTGGTGGGAGGGTACTTTTGATTCACGAAAATGAATGAAATTGAAAGATACAAAGAAATAGTTATGTTGTTATTTTGAGAAAAGAACAAACATGGTGAATTTGATGGTGTTGAAGTGATGTGAATTTGTTCCCTTGTTGGCCCTCTCTTGAGCTGCTCGCTTAGCAAGCATCCCTTAAGAGTAAAAATATCAAACAGTTTTGTGTGATCCGGGTGATGCTTTACAATGTCCATCTAAAACAATATCAATCACATTTTAACATGTTTGTTTGTTCAAAAACAGCTGCCATGTCTGGCCATGAAATGCTTGGCTGAGTGTATTATTTTCTGCTTTGAAGCTCACAGTTTCTGATAAAAGTGTTATTTCATTTTTTTTGTGTGTGTGCAAAAAATACTACAATCATTGTCATGTCAGATCTCATGTAAGCAGTTCTAAAACAAACAAAAAGTCTTTAAAAAAAGTCTTTCAAATATAACTACAGCTTTATATTGGTCAGGAAAAAAAAAAAGAATTAAAGACAGAAGTCATGGAAACATTGAAAAAGGGCTTTTTTTTTTTTTTTTTTTTTGATTTCCCATCCTTACAATGCAAAAAAATGTCATGATAAGAGATTGTTAGTAACAGGCTAAACAACATTGTGATAAACATTGTGGAGAGAGTTGCAGCTTTAACACACACACACACACACACACACACACACACACATATATATATATACACACACAACACACACACGCACACAACACACACACACCTTTAAAACTACAATGCACTTGGCTGAAATATACAACTAGGTTTCTTTCATGTAACAGTTCTTTCTTCATTTTTGATAGTGCGTCCATTATTCTTTCAATTTTGGTTTTAAAAAAACAACCAAAAACAAAATCCACACACACACACAACAAGAAACGCCATGACATGATCTCTTTGTGAGGAGAATGTAAATCATTTTCTGTCAATACAAACTGCTCTGAGAGGACAGTATGATTCACTCTAACTGTTATATTGAAACTGACTGAACAATCAAAGAAAATGTGACCCTCTTGTGCGCATAAACACAAAAACAATAACTGTTACCAAAACACAAGCACATATGCACATATCCTCCACCCCTAATCCTCCTCTTCCTCCACACTCGCATAACATTGCTTGCAGTGTTGCACATACAAGCATGCACACATGTGCACACACACACACACACACACACACACACACACACACACACACACACACAACACACACACAGGCATGCACATTCTTACCCTCTTTCTCGGAAAAATCCTTGGATAAGATTTTTTTAAATCTTAATTTGGCATTTCGTATAACAAAATCTTTAAAGAATAGTTCTTTAGGAAATTTGTAATAGTTTTAAGTCATACTAGCAATTGTTATGTATTTACTTGTTGTTATCACTGTTTAGCCCAAATCTATGTACTGTATACATTATTAAGAAAAAGACACCCATTTTACTGCACACATCCATCAACATGCTAGACCCTTCCCTTCCCATCATCTAATATCACTTTGGGTGAACAGACGTAAAATCGCAGCAACAACAACAACGCATGCACTTTTTAAACCTTGACTAGATAAACTCTATACTAAAATGGTCATACACTCATCACATACAATAACACTTCACAAATAGATATAATTTTCACGATTGTTTTTCAAACCATCGAAAATATAATAAAGAATATGAACACTGATCACAGGTGTCATGTGATCTTCAGTGATTATATATTATATATATATATATATATATATATATATATATATATATATATATATATATATATATAATGTGTGTGCGTGTGATGCGTGCTCTCCTACTGTTTGCACCTAAGACACAGTAAGAGACGTCTATCGTTTAGAAATGTGTGATGCGCCATAACAGTGCATAACTGCACAATGTGTCATGCTAACAGCACATGAAAAAAAGGCATCTAGCACTCCAATAATTGTAGCCATATTGATGGAGTTAAAGTGATGTTACTTTAACATTACACACTTCTACAATATAGTAATAATAATATATATATATATATGGAATTAGTGTAGCACTGAATCTTGTAAAGCAAACAAATCAAAGCGCTAATATAGTGCTCACAGGTTACTTTTGTTTGCTAAGAGCAGAAGACAAACTACAACCCCTCTCTGTCTATCTCTTTGCCATTCCAAACAATAGGTAAGTAAATAACCACAGCATCCCCTCTTTGTCATTACACGGCTGTCAATTCAACAACCAAAATCTATTATTGTAAACTGGAAACTTTGCACTGAACAGATTTTTACACTAGGTGAAGTATGCAGAATGTATAAGTAGCTTTGAAATTGTAAATTCCCATTACAGGATACATTTAATTCAACGATTTCTCAATTAGAAAAAAAAAAAAAAATTCAAAATTGACAAAAATGCTGGTTTCCAGTAGGTGATGTGAACCATACTCACACCACTGTCCAGTGATGTCATGCACGGATTTCACGTTCTGTGCCTGCCCTGTCCACAGGATGCTTTAAAACACTGCAGCTGTGATTTCCTTCAAAGTTAACAACATTTGCCTTCATTATCCAACCATTTTCCTCCTGCAATTTCACAACCTCCTAGTTTCTGTTCATGTCCTCATTAAAAAAAAAAAAAAAAGTGACAAAGAAAGGAACAAAAAACCACAATAAACAACTTGTATTTTGCTGACTTTATAGATCCACCCCTCCTTCAAAAAGAACATCAAAAACAAACAAAAAAATCTTTGGGTTAGCTGCTTACATTACCCTGTTTTCCAGGCTAGGAGCTGCTACTTATTTTTAGCCACACTAATCCTCCCCACCCCCTCCCCTTCCCTCCGTGTTTACAGACATACATGGCCTACAAATATGTCTTGAATTTCCAATCCCGTTTTAGAAACAAAATCAAAGTTCTTCTAGTCTAGACTAGTGACTTTGTTTTCTGCATACTATCTGTATGTTTTGTGTTAAAACAAAATGCAATAAGAGCTCAACATTCTTTGTACTGATATCAAGTCCAACATCTTGGATTAAAAACAAACAAACAAACAAAACAATCATAAAGAGAACAGAACAAACAGACAAATAAAAAACAAACAAACATCAAATTATCTGCCAACAAAGTTTGTCAAAACAGACGTTTTCTTTAAATGTCATGAGATCCTGTGCTCTAGTCTCAAAAAAAATTTGGCCGATAAAATAAACCACACAATCGAGTATTTGCTGCAATAACAAATTGGCAGCTGGACCGTATTATTTTTGTTACATGTCATTTTTGGCTTATATAATGTCAATGTGCCTTATACATAATGATGTGACCTCCACAAAAGATATTAACTAATCATGATAAAGCAGTGCATGTTGTAAGTCCATTGCTCTCTACACTGGCTTTTGGTCTCCTTCTTCCTTCCTTCCTTCTACAGTCTGACACACACAACCAAGAACAGTTGTGGCAAACATACTGACCCATAATAGAGACCTTCACTTCCACTGGCCTGGCAGAGACAGGACAGAAACAATCCTATTCCCCACCATGGGAAAGCTGGCTAGACCTCTTCACAACGTACCCCCTAACCATATACATTTACATAGCCAGAGTCGGAGATGAAACAGTCACAGACAGAACTAACAGAAAGACAGAGACTTTTTTTTTTTAAATCACAGAATACGCTTTATGCATTAATTTTTATTTTTTATAATTGATCTGATGCTTCATTGTCAACCACACTTCACTGATAAACATTGGCAAAACTCAGCTGCCAAGAACGACAATGGCTAAGCCACAGAGACAAATTCCCATTTTTCTTTTTGTTTTGGGTGAGTTTTTTTCAAATATAGGATCATGATTTACAAGCAAGGAAATTAAAGCTTTCACCCCCCACCCCTCCACAATTCAGACATATATTTCAATTTTAAAACTAATGCAAACATCCAAGATCATTAGTGTATTCAGGTGACCCAGTTCCATCACTCTGGCTATCTTCTCCACGTCTTGACACTTTACCAGCACAATTTTTGATTAAATGCTCTACAGACTTGACAGAATTGATGTAAGTATTGAATGAAGGTATATATATGCACATTAAAGATACCATAGGTCATGTCAGCATTTGAAGGGTTACAGAAACACAAACATAGCCAGCATGCAACCTGTACAATGAAATGAGCTGCTTTGAAGTCAGAATGTGTCGACGGAGGTCAGAGGGCGTACCAAAAATGTCATAAGCACTTGAGATGGCCAGACAGTGCACACCCTGCCCAGTAAAAGGAATAAGAGAATGCACAGAGAGAGAGAGGGGGGGGGGGGAGGGACAGAGAGGGGGATGAACAGAACAGACAGACAAAAAGAGACAGAGAGAGAGAGAGTGAGCTGTTGAATTAATCACTGACTACAGAAGACATATGAAACATAACTATATTCAACTGAGAAGGCATAAAATATCAATAACCTGACCAACTGCACTGAAAAAAAAAAAAAGCAATGAATGATTTCACACCAAAGGAATGTTCTACACATAGCATCCATGTGAAGTCATAGGCAAGTCAAACACTGCATACAAGAAATAAAAATGTCACTGCACTCGACAGAATCTGACTTTTGATTTGTTACAAAAAAAGACTTTGTTCTAGTAAAAATAAAACTCTCTCTTATATATGGGTTAAGCTTCAACACAGAGCCAATGAGTTAAAAAGAAAGACAACAGCGAGTAACAGTGAGAGAAAATAATTACAAAACTCAAACAAAACAGCACAACAAAAACTAAATATAACCATTAAAACTATCGACAAACAGGCAGAGAGTGAAATATTGATAAACAAAGAGAGACACAGTGAGAAAAAAAACTTGATATATAGAGATCCAATGTACTTTAACAAACGTTTAACTGGAGAAAAAAAAACACACACAAACAAAAACAAAATTCACTCCAAACTTTTTCATCAGCATCAGCAAAAATCCCCCCAAAACAACAACATTTTTTTCAGCAACACTTATTGCACTGGATTTTTTTGCTCCCTTATCATTAAACATGCTTTCCTTTCCTGCCATTAACATGTCCTATCTTTGAGTTTTACACCATGATCAACATGTCTTACCTATGTATTTTACACTGTGATCAACATGTCCTATCTTTGAGTTTTACACTGTGATCAACATGTCCTATCTATGTGTTTTACACTGTGATCAACATGTCCTATCTTTGAGTTTTACTCTGTGATCAACATGTCCTATCTATGTGTTTTACACTGTGATCAACATGTTTTAAACTGTGATGAAAATGTCCTACCTATGTGTTTTACACTGTGATCAACATGTCCTACCTATGTGTTTTACACTGTGATCAACATGTCCTACCTATGTGTTTTACACTGTGATTAACATGTCCTACCTATGAGTTTTACACTGTGATTAACATGTCCTATCTATGAGTTTTACACTGTGATTAACATGTCCCATCGTTGAGTTTTACACTGTGATTAACATGTCCTACCTATGTGTTTTACACTGTGATCAACATGTCCTACCTATGAGTTTTACACTGTGATCAACATGTCCTACCTATGAGTTTTACACTGTGATCAACATGTCCTACCTATGAGTTTTACACTGTGATCAACATGTTTTAAACTGTGATCAAAATGTCCTACATGTTTTACACTGTGATCAACATGTCCTACATATGTGTTTTACACTGTGATCAACATGTTTTAAACTGTGATCAAAATGTCCTACATGTTTTACACTGATCAAAATGTCATATATTTGTGTTTCACATAGTAATATTTCAGATACAGTCATCACAACAAGCATGCTTAACCCTGTTTTTGATCTGGCTGCAACTCTGCCATATTTTTGTTTTGGTTTGTGTGTGTGTGTTGGGGGGAAGGGTTGGGGGAGGGGGGCGGGAGTTTGAAAACAGAGACAGAGACAGAGGCAGAGACACAAAGAGAGAGAGAGAAGAGAGAGAGAGAGAGAGAGAGAGAGAGAGAGAGAGAGAGAGAGAGAGAGAGAAGAGAGAGAGAGAGAGAGAGAACGCATGGAAAATATTTCAGTTTTAAAATATGTCATTCAGTTTTAGGTAATGAAAAAAGTGTGTGTTCGTGTGTGTGTGTGCACACGCATGAGCGTAAACATAAAATTTACATGTGTATTCTAATACACGCTGTGTTTGCTATTATGCTGTTTTCAAACACAGTCACATGTTTTCAAACACAGTCACAGTGCTGACTAAAGATCTTTGTTCTAGGCAGGAGTACATAAAGCACGTTCGTTTTTAACTTTCAATTAAGCACTGGTATCATCTGAACCTGACACAAGTGTGAGACAAAAGACAGTACTACATCACAGAAGAAAAGGTCAGTCACAAGCATTACTATGAAATAATTAAATGCTCAGTTCCTCAGATAAAGAACAAGCATTGACAAAAAATAATAAAGATTCTATTGCACACAAAGGAGGCATGTGTAGAACTGATTCAACAAAATGAAAACCCTTTTTTTCCCCTTCTCTACTATGTAGAATCAAAAATGAGGAAAAAAGAAAACAAAGCAAAACTTGTATCAGTAAAAAAAAAATAAAATAAAAAAAATCAGCTAAAAGTGGTCTACCCATAAAAAAAGACTGTGCTGACACCACTGACGACCTGAGGGAACAAAATTGGCAGTTATGCTATGTTTGTAAGCAGACTTACATTTGTCCCTGCTTTTTTCTTTTCTTTTTCAAACTTTCCCAAAAAGAGACTGTGTGGAAAAAAAAAAAACAACAACAAAAAAAACAAGCAGCATTCTCAGACTGGCAACTGAATTTCACGTATCTCCCTCAACAATCGTACTTTTTTGATCTTTCCAAAACAAAATTTTAAAAAAATGAACAAACAAAAAAAAAAAAAAAAATTCACACACCCACACACACACATATCAATAAAACCACACACACAACTTATGAACAACAACAACACAACAGAAATCAACTACCCTGAGAGTTGTCATTGTCGTCTTCTGCGCGCTGTGCCGTTAGCACCAGCGCCAACAGCAGGGGAGGAGGTGGGGGGGACGGAGCGAGAGTTGTTGTTGTCCATGACGGCGCCGTTGGCGGTGTGACAGGAGGTCAGCGGGGTTGCCACCAGCCACTCTTTGTCCTTGAACTCCAGGTAGGCGGTGACGTGGTACCCATGTTGGTGTAGGCGATGATGTATTCGCACAGGGAGAAGTAGCTGAATGCTGCACACACACACACAAACATACATACAGACGCATGCAAGCTTATTACATGTTGGTAAGAGTGCAGGCATGCCGGTACACATACACACACACACTGTGCAAATCTGTGCATGCATGCATGCTCATGCATGCATGCATGCACGCACGCACGCACAACACACACACACCACACACACCCATGTTCATCAGTGCAAATGCCACACACACACACACACACACACACACACACACACACACACACACACATCTCACACACACACAACACACACACATGTTCATCAGTGCAAATGCTACCATACCTCCTGGTTCACAGAAGAGGCGATGTTTGATGAAGAAATAAATCAGGCCGGCAGTGGCAGACATGATGGCAGCAAACATCATTTTCTTCCAAAAGTACGACCTCTCCTCCTGAAACCGAACGCAGATAGAATTTTAGAATGAGTCACTCACCCATTTAAACCATCATTCTCTTTAACTGATTTTCCACCCAAAGACGCAGAAAAGAGCCAAAGTATTGCTCTTCCATAATTTGTCGAAAAAGACTGGCACTTTTACAAGTGCTGAACACTGTTATGGACAATTGTTCATGCTTCTACACATAATTCCATACACCATTACTCAGTCCAAACATAGATTTTTACTGATTCGCACAGGGAGAAGTAGCTGAATGGACCCACATGGAAGGCATGGACCCACAATGGGTTATCTGGTCTGTCCTATCACTACTTTTATGGATAACTTTCAAAAACAAAACATTATAATTAATACAGATCTACCCTCAACAATTATAGATTAATAATACACTATTTTCACAATAGATGATATCAATACTAAGACAACTTTCAAATATATGCAGAAATTGGAACACAATCCTCTCAGCTCTATTATGTATATTTATAAACAAGACAATGTATAACTGTGTCTGTAGTGTAATCTCAGTCTTTTCAGCTCCATGAAGTCCATGCAGCAAACAGACTTTGGGCAGCAGCAGCTGGCCGAAGTTCATCAAAACTTGCCTCTTACGGCATTTAACCCTCTTGCATTCAGATTCTTTGAACACAACTGCCCCTAGATTTCGTATTCCATCACAAAATCAGGTCAGGCACACATGCTTGCTCACCTTTTCCTCCTTCTAAGTACATACCATCAGCTATAATTACTTCCAGACTCTCAGCAGGGTTTCTACCTCTAGCGTGATAGAGCTTTCGCATGCTGTAGCAATTAGTGATGGAAAATCTACTGTGTGTAAATCCTGGCAAATCCCAGTTCGGGATTCGGGGGGGGGGGGGGGAGATACAATTATTCAATCTCGGCAAATCCATGTTCAGGACTCCACCACTCTTCCAGCCAGACACCCCATGCAGCAAACAGCTCCTGGTCCATCAGGTTCATCTGTCAGTGATGACCAATGATGACAGTCTATAGATCTACATGCTGACATTGTATTAAGGATACTTCTCCTATATTTGTCCTATAACTGCACTTTCTCCCTCGCCCCCCTGCCCCAAACCTCCCCTGCCCTCCCTTCAAAAAAGCACAGCTTTGTGCTCTTGTTTTAGTACAGTCCATTCTCATTACCAATAATTTTCATCACTGCATGAAAAAGTGACCAGTCAGTGTATCACTCACATCAGCCGTCATGGTGGGCCCTCTGCTCATCTTGAAACAGATAGTGTTACACAGCATGTAGCACAGTGAGGTCACCATGAAGACCACAAAGATTTTCTCATGCACAGCTGAAAGAGAACCGAGTGCATAATATCAATTAACTGATACCATTTCTTCATTTACCTGTTGATTATACTAAGCCATTGGACAAATCACTCTTAATCAGTGAATAAATCCACAAATATATATATTACTAAATACTGTGACAAGATACCTGAATGGGTTCAGTAGATGATTAGAATTTATCACCAACCAGACCTATCAACAATCAAGTAATCAAGCAATGATCAACCAATTTAAGCCATATATTATGTATTATAAAAACTAATCTATTAATAGTTACTTACTTCTAATGAATCAAACAAATTTAACGGTAAATTTTCTGGAGCCTGCAAACCTATATTTTTAACAATTTCTCTCACTTCCTGGAAAAATCTCAATCTGTGGCAAGACAGGTGCACCACACACACACACACACACACACACTCACATCACACACACACCACACACATCAATTTGTATCATAATGTATGCTTTACACATTGAATGTACCACAATCCACGCATGCTTGTGCACACACACAAACACACACAACTGCGACAGTGACACATTTTATACATTAGATAACAAATTGATCATGATAGCGTTCTTGAACTGAAGTCAAGGGCAACTCACGATATTTTCTCTATTGTGATATAGAACAAGATAGATTTCAATAGTGTGACAAAGTGAGCTGATCAGCATTCTGAAGAAACCACGGCGACTCTCTTTGACAAAGCCAATACGCTGGAGGTAGTAGTGGTAGTGGATGACACCAATGGCAAAGCGAGGCGCCGAATGAAGAGCAATGCCAATCCGCCACACGTAGGTCTGCGGTGTGATGCCAGTTACTGCACTAATTGATGGAATGAAGTTCTTTACCTGTGTGTTTGAAAACAAGAAATTTATGGAACAGGATTAAGATTAAGGATTAATTAACTATTAATCAGTTGAGTTCTTCACTAGTCAATCAAAGAATAACATTAATGATGGGTAATTTAGTTATTCTGTTTCTCAACAAGAGCTCCAAGGTTTACTAATGGTGAGATTTATTAATGTGTGATATAATCATATATCATACGTATGCAACCTTTTTGCCCACCACTAAGGTAGTCTCATTCTGACTATGGAATTTTCAAATGGTGTCTAAACAGACACCCACGAGCATCATTATTGTAATTTTGTCATCTATTCTTACTCAGTTACTGGCACACAGTGTCAATGGCCTTCTATTCCAAAAGGTACAAGGTAGAAACGATTTTTAACACACCCAACTTTGGTTGAAAAGTGCAAAATGTTGCCTGCTCCTGTCCAGGAATCCAGGCAGTCACATTCCAATAAATGAGCTCCTGTCTGATATTTTTTGCTTTTAGATGCATGTGTGCTTGTGTGTGTGCATGCATGTGTGCATGTATGCATGCCTGTGTGTGTGTGTGTATTCATTTATTTCAAGGATGAGAGTGTGTGTGTGTGTGTGTGTGTGTGTGTGTGTGTGTGTGTGTGTGTGTGTGTGTGTGTGTGTGTGTTGTGTGTGTGACTCACTATGTGTATGATTCTCTGTGGTGTGTGTGTGTGCATGCGTGCGTGCATGCATGTGTGTGTGTGTGTGTGTGTGTGTGTGTGTGTGTGTGTGTGTGTGTGTGTGTGTGTGTGTTGTAGACTGTGTGTGTCTACATGTGTGTGTGTGCATGCACATGTGTGTGTGTGTGTGTGTGTGTGTGTGTGTGTGTGTGTGTGTGTGTGTTTGTGTTGTGTGTGTGTGTGTGTGTGGTTGTGTGAGTGATGTGAGTGAGTGAGGAGGGTGCCATTCTGTCTTCTCAGCCAGCTTTAATCAAAGACACTGTGAAATTGATAACAAAACTCATAAATCTAGACTGTTATTGCTGCAAGTCTTAACAATAATATGTAGAGTATCACACAGCTGAAACAACTGTGATGCACTGCTTTCAATTCAGTATCATTACATGTCTGTAAGTAAAGCGAACATGAACCACACCCTTCCCTGTAACCAGAATGACAAGGATAGTCCTGAGTTTAGTAACCGACTTCAGTAACTGTAACCCACTGGGAAATCATATCATGTTAGTATCAGCTTCCATCAATTGTCAATGTCATGAAGTGGGTGTAGTCTGATGGAATACATCAAAACACGGGGCCTTTAAAGTTTAAAATGCCAGGTTCATCCACATCTGAAAAACATCTAGTTAGATTGGAAGCATAATCCACCATGAAAAAGAAAAGTTTTTTTTAACAGCCTAATATCTTGCAAAAAATAGACAGAGCAGGACAAAAACTTTTTTTTTTAAACTCCCACTGACCTGGCACTATAGTTTCGTTGACATCATCGAAGCGAAAAATGAAACCCGTAATAAAACAGATCGCCAGGGAAACGGCAGGCAGAGAAACTGTTGTGATAGAAAACGGCCAAAATCTTATTCGAAGATACACTCCTTCTGTGGAAATGGAGCCCCCTTCTTTTCCCATGGTGTTCTAGTATCGTTTCAAAATGTGTCAGGCACTAAACTAAGACCAAAAATAGGTATGATCCGCGGAAAGATTGTTATTTATTATCCGTTGATTGATCTTGTCTGTGATCTCGCCTGAACAACCCTCTTCCCGGAAGAGGCCGGCACGCGAATTGATCATCTTGGTAACTCAAACACAAACACCTATTGTCTTCTAAATTCTTATGATTTTAGACAAAGTTTTTAACCAAAATCTCTTTTTTAAAAATATTTTTTCATTTAAATCGTAACTATATGTGCATTAGCAACATCTGATGAATAAATTCAAATAGTATCTTAATCTCGTGTCCAGCGCGATAACTTTCAGTTTAGTAAAATCCACAGCTGTATAAAAAGCTAAACCTTTTTATTTAAAACGTTAGAAATAAGTATAGCTATAATGTATAAACCAACCCTAAAACAAAGTAAATAAGCAAATCATGATACAATAACCTAAGTAACTAAATTAATGATAAAAGATGTTCTCCCCTCTTCAATCATATTTATCTGTAACCCTTTGTCATCCAGGAACCTCTCTCCTTTTGCCATCTCCCTTCCTTTACCCTTCCACCTTCTATCCAACCAGCAATCCCTTTGCTTGAAACCTTGGTTCACATTTACCTCAGTGGGAACCTCAAATTCAGTAAAGTGAGATACCTAGGTTTGTTTATGTTCATTTTGATTTTATTACTTCTTTTTTTTTTTTAAATCTTTTATATGGAGGATAATGGGAAACGAATTCATGTGTTTGTTTTTTTTTCATCCAGTCACTGTGTGTATGCAGTTTTGTAAATCTTGTCATCTGTTTCCACTGGCACACGATGGCCTACACTTACAAAAAGCGGAACAAGATTTAACGTGTGCGCGAGATGTTCTGCGTGCGTTCACACGTGGGGCCTCGGTTTATAGTCTCATCAAGGACTTTTGGAGAGAGTGGAGTCAGCACTGATGTTAACTCCAGGGGAAAATTCCCCTTGAACAGGAATCGAACTGGGTTGTCAAATTGCAAGGGCAATGTTTTGACCACTAGGCTATCCTGTCCCTGAGAGAGGAGGGGGGGGGGGGTGAGAAAGTTAGCCTTTGAACAGTATGGAACATAGACTTGCGAATTAAAGCAAGTCCAGTTTAATTGTGGCTTGCAAAGGCTGGTAAAGCCCCTATTATGATAATTATTTGATGGAAAATTTAGTGGGTGAAAAGGGAATTATAGGGAAACACAAGGGTTCGGATGGTAAAGAGGGGTTAGGGATGTCAATTGTAGCCAACAGGACTGACAGGGGGACGATTGGAATAACCTAGTGGTCAGAACATTGTGCTGGAAATTTGACCACCTGGTTCGAGTCCTGTTTGAGGGAACTTTTCCCCTGGAATTAACATCAGTGCTAACTCCACTCTCCCCAAAAGTAGTGTGCAATGCATGCAAAGCATCTTGTGCACAGGTTAAATCCTGGTCCGCTTTTTGTAAGAGTAGGCCATTGTGTGCCGGTAGGAACAGATGACAAGATTTTCAAAATTGCAAACACAGGAACCCGGTGTCAGAAAGCACATGAGTGCTTATTCCATTATCTTCGACATAAAAGAATAACAGAGAAGAAAAAAAAGAATGCATCTCTTACCCCCCCCCCCCCCCCCCCCCCCCCCCCCCCCCCCCCCCCCCCCCTCATGTGTGTGGTGCCCTCAATGGGACAGCAGTTATTAGAAACTGGAATCAGATGTTGTGTACGAATATCATTAACCTAAAGAACACAAAGAGGTAGATGCGAAGGTGAGTTAAAAATACAAAACAAAAAACAACTGAAGGTGAAAAAGATGTTAGGGCCTTTAATTTTGTACTCAAGACTGAAATTGCTGAAAGCACATGCCTATTGCCTTGCTCAAAGCTGTATTGTAACCGCGGCAAACGTCAGCACTTGTCGCTGATTGGTCAACATTTATCTACCGGAAATTCGCCTCGTGCTTGGCCTTGCACGTACTGTGTGAGATCCAGTGAGAACAAATTCGTTTTCAAGAACATTGCTTTTTTTTACAGCAGAGAAACAGAAGCCGAGAAGTAAACTGCAAAGAGGTATTTGCTGTTGAAACTTTCCCAAGGTTAGGGTCATGCTGTCCAGGAGCTGTTGGCCTTTGAATATAAACAATTAGGTAAGATTCTTCATTTCATTGCCTTTTGAATGCCTGCCATTTGTAAGCTTCACATTTGATTATGTACTCACAGGAAGTAGCCTACTTGTCACAATGAGAGTTTAACCAAATGGACTAAAGATTTTCTATCGAAAAGAAAAGAGAGTGTTGGCTCTGATTATTGACTGACACCAACGTTCTCTGTGGAAGAGCAGCATCGTTGGATCTAGACATTTTATAACCATTTGTGCATCAGTATGTGTACATAGCCTACAGCCAGTACAGGTCATGTGCTATGTGTGTGTAAAGGGAGAGGGGGGGGGGGGGAACAAGATAGCCTAGTGGTCAGAACATTGCCTCACAATTCGAGGACCCAAGTACCATTCCTGTTCGAGGGGATTTTTCCCCTGGAGTTAACATCAGTGCTGACACCACTCTCCCTAAAAGTCCTTCCATGAAACTCTAAACCAAGGCCCACGTGCGTTGCAGAACATCTTGTGCACATGTTAAATCCTGTTCTACTTTTCGTAAGAGTAGGCCATTGTGTGCCGGTGGAACAGATAAGATTTACAAAAACTGCATACACACGGGGACTGGATGTAAAAAAGCATGAGTGCTTATTCCTTTATCATCTATATATAGAAATAAATAAAGGAGAGGGGTGCAAGTTTTATTTGTGTACATGTATGCATGTGTGGAATTTTTAAGACTGAATTTTATTACCCTGTGATAAATGTTTTTTCTTTGATACTTCAATGACCCAGACGAATTTCCCTACCTGTTGAGATGATAATAAATGGTGGTGAAATTTTATAGATGAAGTAGTACCTGCAAAGTTTTGCCAATGACACAAGCTTTTGAACAAAATTTCATAAAGCAGCACTGTCCAAAATTATTTTTTAAAATAATTTTCAAATGAATGGAAATATTTCAATGTCTCCAAAAACGGAAAAGAAACCCTGAACTTGATTTCTTTGTGCAACAGTAAAATCATTTATGTTTTATAATACATTATTTGACAAGCATATAGAAAGACAAGCAAAACAAAGCAAAGGCACTGGTAAGATTTAAAAACGACAACAACAAAAAAAGCACCCAAACCTTTTGTTTAATTACATATTTTTACTCAAGATCAGTGGTTAGGTCCCATTGCCCATATGATAATGTTATGTTGTTTCCATATTCAAAAAGACTAATCTGCAACTGTTCAGAGAATCCACAGAAGACCAAGGTTTCTCATTTCAATGTACATATTGATTCAGTCAATATATTCTGTCATGGTTTATCATTAAAGAGACCAAAACTATCCCAACCAAACTAATGTATTTTCATTATGTGACAGGAAACAAGAAGTGACCCTGCAAGCTGGAGAGAGATGGATGCCACCCGATTGTTGCCACACCACACTGCCTGCAAATCACTGCACTGGCCTGATGACCACAACACACTGCCTGCAAAATCACTGCACTGCCCTGATGACCACTGCAACACACTGCCTGCAAAATCACTACACTGCCCTGAGGACCACAATACTGCCTGCAAAACCACTACACTGCCCTGAGGACCACATTGCCTGCAAAACACTACACTGCCCTGAGGACCACAAAATTGCCTGCAAAACCACTACACTGCCCTGAGGACCACAAACACACTGCCTGCAAAACCACTACACTGCCCTGATGACCACAACACACTGCCTGCAAAATCACTGCACTGATGACCACAGCACACTGCCTGAAACATCACTTCACTGCCCTAGTGACCACCAGATTCAAGTTGCCTACAACACTGCCTGCAAAATCCACTGCTGTGCTGCACTGATCACCACCAGATTCCAGCCTACAACACTGCCTGCAATATCACTACTGTGCTGCACTGATCACCACCAGATTCCAGCCTATAGCACTGCCTGCAAAATCCACTGCTGTGCTGCACTGATCACCACCAGATTCCAGCCTATAACACTGCCTGCAAAATCCACTACTGTGCTGCACTGATCACCACTAGATTCCAGCCTATAACACTGCCTGCAAAATCCACTGTTGTGCTGCACTGATCACCACCAGATTCCAGCCTATAACACTGCCTGCAAAATCCACTGCTGTGCTGCACTGATCACCTCCAGATTCCAGCCTATAACACTGCCTGCAAAATCCACTGCTGTGCTGCACTGATCACCACCAGATTCCAGCCTATAACACTGCCTGCAAAATCCACTGCTGTGCTGCACTGATCACCACCAGATTCCAGCCTATAACACTGCCTGCAACATCACTACACTGCCCTGATGACTCCCGGAGAGCTGAAGAAGCCAAGTCAAGAGGTAAAAACTATGATTTTTTAAAAATAAAAATGGTAGTGAATGAATTAAATCAAGATTTTATTTACTGTATTTATTTTAGTATATACTTGTGCAGCAGTGACAAGACTTGCAGACATGGTTTATAAACTTTATTGCACATTTAGATAGGAAAGTCATGGGATAAGGATACAGTTGTTTGGGATTCATTCAACCTGAATGGTTCACATAGATCCCTCAGAATATTGCGTGTCAGATTCATTCTGTCAAAATGAAACGGGGACTGCAATTTACAATCTCATATCTGGGATGGATGTCTGCATAGATGTCTGCAGTATAAAGTTGAACAAAATGAAATTGGAGAGAGTGGATCTGAATTTTATTTTTAGTTGATTCTCTTTAAATTCTTACGAACCCCCAAATTAAAAGGACTATCATATTATTGCAATTTACCAGTATTTCTTGATTTAGATTCAAATTAATAATCATTCAGTTGCTACTTAAAAGGGATTGAGTCATTGAGTGAATGGTGTTGCACGTGAAATCATTTTTGTAAACATTGTAATGTGAATACTGAAAGGAAATATCCAAAGTTTTCTGTATCAAATTGTAGTATCACATAGATATCTATATCCAAGATCATTAATTTTATGTTATGTTTTTCAATGTGTTTTCTGAAAGATAATGAGATTGAGCTTGTGTGTTTAAAAAAAAAAAGAAAAAAAGTTAAAGTTGAAAGAAATTGTTTAAAAGATTGACTTCAGTACTTCTGAATCATATAAAATCAAAATGCTTAACATTTTCTATTGTCACAGTAGTTATTGTTGATGTTGCTTCAAGAAATCATGTGCTCCAATAGGGTCACAAGCTAAAATCTTAAAATTAAAACTGACTTTTGAATCTTTGCGGTGGATATAAAGCATTCTCTCTCTGTGTCTGTCACTCTGTGTGTCTGTGTCTGTCTGTGTCTGTCTCTTTGTCTGTCTCTTTCTGTCTGTCTCTCTCTGTCTGTCTCTCTCCCTCTCTGTCTGTCTCTCTCTCACATGTTTATTACACTTTATGACCTTGTGTTGTCAGATAGCTGCCCAGTGTAAAAAGCAGAAAGGGAAGAGTAAGAAGTGAAAACATGAACCGAAGAACCCACCAGCCAACAACAGTTCCAGCTCCTTCCTTCCTTCTGTCATCTGCCTAGCATGCAGTACCATATGCTCCTCACATCGGCCTCTTCAGTCACCAGAGGACTTGTAGACGCTGAAACCATCTCCTTTCTTCCCAGGATCTTTGCATGTGAGGAACCAGCCATCATCGTTATCTTCAACAAAATGGCCAGCATTCCTAGCAGAACTTGTCAACAAGGACTTCGGATGGATGCCACTGCTAGGGTACCAGACCTCTGAACTAAAGTATGTATCCACATGTGGGTTTATTGCTCTGTTAGGTCCCTGGGTAGAGGGTAGGTAATGGAGGACAAAGGAAGCACTGTTGCAAAGCTCTGAAGACTAGTGCTGAAGACACAGAGCACAGGTGAGCACGTGCTTTGGCCGAAAGAATGGGGATGTTATGTTGTCGCAGTGCCAATCATCATAACAATTGAAGACAGTTGCCACTTTCCTAAGGTAACTGCAGCACTGCTGAAACATTTAAAACTTTTGCAACAGTGCAGAATCAAAGCGCGCGCTGTATGGTTGAAACACTTCACCATCAACCTATTCCTTGGTCAAGTAGACCACTGGGGCACCACTGAAGATTTTGCAATCAGCTTCCTGCACTTCGTGGTTCTTGGCTTTTCCCAGTAAGTTGTTCCACTCATGGGCAGTCCATCTCTGATGTGATCTTCCCATCGTTTTCTCTGCTTCTTCATCTCCCACCTTGTACTGTTCCCGGTACAACAGTCTAGGTGAGTCCAGATGTTTGTGGGATGTTGCCTTTACCATATCGGTTTGCGTTTGCGTTTTCAACACTTCAGGGGGCCAAAATGTGAGCAGTGAGCAATTACAGAAAATTGCTGTTCAACATAAAGTTGAAGAACTGAAGGGGCAGAAATGCATAGGCACCAGCCAAGCAGCCTCCCACAGCTGACAGGCATGTTGAAAAAAGCAGCCTGTGAAGCCTGTGTTTGCATTGCTCATACAGGGAAGTGACTTGTGTCACCCAGTACCTTTGCATCAGTTCTGATGAAAAATGTTGCCCCAGAAGTTGCGATTTCGGTTTACTGAGCGCGTGACTATTGTCAACTGCCTTCAGTCACTGGGCACCAATTTTCAGATTGCATCAATACCTCTGGCTTAAAAAGATAAAATAGAATGAACAAACAAAATAACATAAAATGTAGAAAATAAGAGAATTAATTTTCCATAAATTAGATTTGATAAAGAAGAGAAATAAAATGAAATAATAAACCAAAATCAGGAATAGGGAAATAAAATAAACTTTTAAAAAATTAGTCATAAACCCAAAAAGTGAATTAAAACCCAGGAATAGTGAAATAAAACAATATAAACAATAGACTTTAAACACAAAAAGTAAATAAAAAGCAAGAGGATCAAAGTTGAGCAATCATGGTGACAGTGATATTGGTGTTGAGAAAACTCCACCCGCAAAGGCACAGTGGAGAAAACTCCACCCACAAAGGCAGTGGAGAAAACTCCACCCACAAAGCGTTTTAACACCCACAAAGGCACAGTGAAGAAAACTCCACCCACAAAGCGTTTTAACACCCACAAAGGCACAGTGAAGAAAACTCCACCAGCAAAGGCACAGTGGAGAAAACTCCACCCACAAAGGCAGTGGAGAAAACTCCACCCACAAAGCGTTTTAACACCCACAAAGGCACAGTGAAGAAAACTCCACCCACAAGGACACAGTGGAGAAAACTCCACCCACAAAAACACTGGAGAAAACTCCACCCACAAAGCGTTTTAACACCCACAAAGACACAGTGAAGAAAACTCCACACACAAAGGCAGTGGAGAAAACTCCACCCACAAAGCGTTTTAACACCCACAAAGGCACAGTGAAGAAAACTCCACCCACAAGGACACAGTGGAGAAAACTCCACCCACAAAAACACTGGAGAAAACTCCACCCACAAAAACACAGTGGAGAAAACTCCACCCACAAAGGCACTGGAGAAAACTCCACCCACAAAAACACAGTGGAGAAAACTCCACCCACAAAGGCACAGTGGAGAAAACTCCACCAGCAAAGGCACAGTGGAGAAAACTCCACCCACAAAGGTACAATGGAGAAAACTCCACCCACAAGGTACAATGGAGAAAACTCCACCTACAGTGCAGAAAATTCCACCTTCAAAGGCACAGTGATGTTGGTGTGGAGAAAACTCCTCCTTCAAAGACACTTGACACATTTTCCATGAGGGATAGTGACTTGGTCACTCCTCTCACAGTTTCCTAATCCCTCCTTCCTGTCTTTATTCCATGGGAGTTTTAATGGGGTGGTAAAGTCATCATGTGGATCATACTGACGTTTGGGGGAACGGTACCCTTCAGCATTGCTGGTGTTGTCTGGAGAACTTATTGTATTGACCAAAAAAAACCCTGCATGTGTGACACTACATGGGCATCGTTGCCATCATCAGAACTTTAAGAAAACCCTGAATATGGAATGTACTTTATTGCTGTCATAAGGAGAACTAAGAAAACCCTATTTGGAAAACTCTTACTGCATTGCTGCCTTCAGGAGAACTCTGAGAAAACCCTACATATGAATCTACTTCATTGCTGTCACAAGAAGAACTAAGACAACCCTACTGGTAAAACTCAATCGCTGTCTTCAAGAGAACTAGTGAAAACCCAGCATATGAATGTGTACTTCATTGTTATCAAGAGAATTCTAAGAAAACCCTGCATATGAATGTGTACTTCATTGTTATCAGGAGAATTCTAAGAAAACCTTGCATATGAAACTCTATTTCATTGCTGTCATCAGGAGAACTAAGAAAACCCTGCATATGAAACTGCTTCATTGCTGTTATCAGGACTCAGAAAACCCTGCATATGAAACTGCTTCATTGCTGTTATCAGAACTCGGAAAACCCTGCATATGAAACTACTTCATTGCTGTTATCAGGACTCAGAAAACCCTGCATATGAAACTACTTCATTGCTGTTATCAGAACTCGGAAAACCCTGCATATGAAACTACTTCATTGCTGTTATCAGGACTCAGAAAACCCTGCATATGAAACTACTTCATTGCTGTTATCAGAACTCGGAAAACCCTGCATATGAAACTGCTTCATTGCTGTTATCAGGACTCAGAAAACCCTGCATATGAAACTGCTTCATTGCTGTTATCAGGACTCAGAAAACCCTGCATATGAAACTGCTTCATTGCTGTCATCAGGACTCAGAAAACCCTGCATATGAAACTGCTTCATTGCTGTTATCAGGACTCGGAAAACCCTGGCGTATGAAACTGCTTCATTGCTGTCATCATCAAAACTTGGAAAACCCTACTTATGAAACTATTCTTGAATGCTGTTGTTGCGGTCATCAGGAGAATTCTCATCAAGATCCTGCATGCGTAAGTATATAAAATTTAAAGTTGAGTCCATGTTATACAAGGTAACAAATTTTGATGGTTAGCTGTAGGTCTGTATCTCAGAAAATGTTAACTGGCTTTCTCTTAATGTGGGAGGGGGGGGGGGGGGGGGGGGGGGTGCTATAAAACAATTAAGTCAATATAACACTTTTACCAGGTTGACATTTGATGTATAAGGTGACAGCCCTGATGGGGCCCTCATGGTTGGAGGGGCTGTATCATGAAAGACAATTTGAGAGGACTGGAATCTTTTGCATCTAAACATGAAGTGAATGATATGGCAACCCTGAAATGACCCTAGTGGCTGCAGGGTGATAAGTTTAAGATAGGATGTTGGCTAGATTTTTACTTGTATGTAAAGAGCTTGTTTAGTTTTTGACAGCTTCAAATGTGGTAGTAATAATTTCCAGATTGAGGAGTATGAAGTTGTAGAAATGGCAACATTTTTTGCAATCTAACTCCCCCCCCCTTCCAAATGTATATTTGATTAGAATTTTAATTTCCTTTGTTTCTGAAGTTTAATTTTTGTTTTGTTAGTTTTTTTCTTTGATTTAAACCTGCCTGATACATCATAATTAATCATCTGAATTTAAAAATATTGGTAAGCATGCTAGGTTAAATGAAATTGTATAAACGCAGTTTGTTCAGAGGAAAAAAATCATACTGAAATACCTGTTAAAATGTGGACATTTAAAAAAAATTTTTTTTTACAAAAATCGTTGATCACTTGTGTTAAAAAATCAAGGAAAATAACTGACAGGAGTTAAGAGGTCACAAAGGGTCTGTCACTGTATTCCTCACTGTTGATATTTTTGTCTTCGATAATTATTTGTTTATTAATAATTTTTTCTGTTACTCTTTTTGTTGTTGTTTTTTTTTAAATTCTAATCTTTGGTATGTAATCTGTTTGACCAGGTGCCATATGATGGAGTACAGTTGCAGTCAAGATCATCCCCTCAGGCACTGTCACCTCCCTGTCAGCCAAGTCCACTAGGAAATACTGCAAAAGCCATGTCATACCTGCCTGCATGACCAGCAACCAAGACACGTGCTTACCCTTTGGACAAAGTCAAAGTAAGGATTTCACTTATCTACTGTTGGAACTATTTTAAGTGTCATGCAGTCTGAAAATTGAGAGATTTTCTTAAATAAAATTCAGCCTTTTACAATCTTTAGCAATAACTGTGCTGTATATTAGAGACTCATAATAAATAATGTGCCGTTGCAGACCAAAATTTCTTGTGTAATGTGTCTGTGTATTCAAAAACACCCAAATGTCATAACGCTTTAAAAAAAACGGTTGTGGAAGCTTATCCTAAAATACCCATCAATTACCGATGATAAAAACCCAAAGGATTGAACGGACAGAGGCCAAGCAGTCTTGGATATCTCAGGCACATAACCTGTCACCATGTCCTCACAATATTATGGACTGTTTTTACTTTATTATTTGTACATTTTACATCTTTTTTGTTGGACTGTCTGTTCTAATCTTTGTAATGTAATCTGTTTCTTAACCAGGTATCATGGGAGCAGGAAAGTTTCACAGTCAAGTCCAGCACCATGAAGCACTGCCGTATCACAGCAGCCAGTCCACTCCACTTTAAAATGCTGCTGTGGTTCATGCATCGCTCATATCATGCCTTCCTGCAAGATGTGGAGCCAGGAAGATGTGGTCTTCACTATTTGACAAAATTCAGGTAAGAAAATTTTCCTGGTGCTCAACTATTCCTGATATTGTGCAGGCAGAAAATTACATCTTCTCAGATACCGTAAGAGTCCTGAAATGATCTCTCACTATGCCCCATGCTTCTGTAGACCATTGTTGTTGACTATTAGTCGTCAGTGCCTTTAATGTGTCATTCTGTGTCTTCTGTGCTTCTTGTGTGTCCTACATACTGGGAGAGGGGGAGTGGACATCTGAAAAAATCCAATATCTGCATATACAAATGTTTGACAAGATTAATAATTGTAAATTTCTGATTTAGTATTCAAATGAAAAATAACCCCACATTCAAATGTTATTTCAAGATTTTCAAAAATGTATTGACAATAAAATGTCTTTTGCAGGGTACTACACTTTGCTACAGTCACTCTCCCCAAGCTACACTGTGCTACATCACTCTCCCCAAGCTACACTGTGCTGCATCACTCTCCCCAAGCTACACTGTGCTGCATCACTCTCCCAAGCTACACTGTGCTGCATCA
>CM060326.1:46491144-46496144 GCA_030674155.1 Stramonita haemastoma | reverse complement strand
AGAATGTCTGAAAATTTTTTTTTTTCCATTTCAGACACTAGGATATTTTGCCTGTATTAATTGATTACTTTAGAAACTTGGGTACTAGCATTGATATTGTAAACAGTAGGATGGGCGCAGGGTGTCCATTCTGCAGTGTTATTTGCTCATATGGCAATTTTACTGTATTTTGTTTATTACTCTGATCCATCCCCAAAGTCAAAATGGGGCTCGCTTAATTATCGGGAAAAACGGACGCATTTATGCAAAATCTCATCATTAGTAAACCTTGAAGCTCTTGCCAAGAATGAAAGATATAGCCCCTTTTTTTTGGCTGGAGTAGAAATAATTATGTGCTCAAAAATCTGTAAAAGAAATTATTGAAAACTATCCTGGTCATGAGATAATTTTGAACATTACTTTAAGCAGGGTCTTTCATTGCTTTTCAAAAATCTATGCTCTGGCTACCACCGACATCATTGCTCAATGCATAATCAGAGAGAGAGAGGGAGAGTGGTCATCTGATATAGGCAGAATTGGTAACAAGTTTCACAGTATTATGAAGAAATCTGTGTGTTCTGCAGTATCAAGTTCATCAATTAGATTTAATGGTAGTATAACTTCTATAAGCTTATAGTCAGTTAATTTTACAAAACAGTAGTGTGGTTTTTTGTTGTTGTTTTTTTAAAAATGATGTGTGTGTGTGTATGTGTGTGTGTAAAGGGGGTAGTTGTGGGGAGGATACATCAGGTCGGAAGGAGAGGCAAGGAAGAAAAAAGGCAAGTTCAGGAGGGGCATAGATGCACAATTAGAGCAGTGAGGATGGGCAAGAAAGGGCTTTGTGACAAGATTTTCTTACATGGTTTATTTTGGGCTCTTTTCTTTTAATAGATGCAACTTAAAAAAAATGTTTTAGGCCTGCGATAACTTTGACAGCAAAACTGAAGTTCAGTGGAAATTTGAAGACATTGTAGTCCAAGGGAAACTTGGGGTCACTGAAGTCTTTGTAGTACTGAAGTCCAACAGAAATATGTAGACATTAAAGTCCGCAAAAAATTTGTAAACACTAAAGTCCCACAGAAATTTGTAGACACTGAAGTCCAATGCACAGCTTTAGTTGTTGATAGGACTCCAGATTCTGATTTAAAGCTCAATGCTGTTGCGAGCTACGTACCATTGTGTGTACAACTACATACCATTAGTCTGTGTGCTATTGTGTCCACATGCCTTCTAACATTCAGACTGACCAGCTGACAGACGACCCTTACCCGCTACTAACTTTTAACATTAACCTTAACACTAACCTCAACCCTAACCCTGGCCCCCGCCTGTGGACACAAAAGGCGGGCAGATTAAGTGGTATAGCTGACACAGTGGGGTACCATGATAGCCACTGCATCCAGTGACATTGACTTGATAATTTTTACTTCATTAAATAAAAGACATTGATGTGATACTCCATCAGTTGATTCAGTCTTTGCTGGCCCTGCGGACACAATAGCCAATAGGTTTTTCTTTGGGATTGGTGGGAGAAGGAATTCTAGAATTGTTAGGGAATAGTATGCTAGGAAGGGGGGATAGAATGATCTGGTATATAGAGAATGGGGAAAGAGGTGTATTGACTGAGGATAGGGATGGGAGGGAAGGCAGTTAAACTTTGATTAGGTTCAAAGGATGGTGGGAGTGGAGAGCATGTTAGAAAAAAGTTTATCTAAAAAGAAAAGTGGAGGGTACTGGTCATAGACTGTATGATTTATCATTGGGGTGGAGGTGGGGGACATTTTAGAAAATGTATTTTTAAAAAGTAATTGGCACTAGTTTTAGAATGCATTATTGAATAGTCATTAGGGGAAGGTACTGGGAGACAGTGAGGATCCGTAACAAAAAATGTTATTAAAACAGAGGGGTAGAAAGTATACTCAGGCCAATGGGAGTGTGTGTGTGTGTGTGTGTGTGTGTGAAGTGTGAAGCATGGATTTGTGTTGCAGGAAAATCTGTCTTCACCAGTGTTTGCTATATTATGTAACCAGCACAGAAGTTAAATACCCCCTTTTGTGTGTGTGTGTGTGTGTGTGTGTGTGTGTGTGTGTGTGTGTGTGTGTGTGTGTGTGTGTGTGTGTGTGTCCGGGGAAAGTGAAAAATAAGTTACTTAAATAACCTGAATTGAAAATTGTTTGTGTATGGTTTAAAGAAATCTTATAAAAGAGCTGGATTTGTAGCTGCAACCAAAATTGATTGTAAAATATCACTGTAACTTTGGAAAGGATGGAGGTGCAGAAAGCATGGAAATGTAGTATTAAAAAAAACGAACCAGAATTTTTGCCCCCAAAAGTTTAGGCATAATACATCTTGCTCCTTGCTTTCGATGATATTTTTTCTGTTTTGTTATTTTACAAAATGTGACACAAGAAAAGCATGTTTGCCTTACTATAATGTTTTTTTTTTTTTCGTTCTTTGGCTCGAGCTCTGAGGTTCATCAATGGTGAAATTTTGCATATATAAGACTGCAGACATTATGGTGTGTCCTGTTAACCTGTTTTTCTTCTTGCCTGTTGCTTTGCCATAGGTCAGGAACATGTCTGTTACCCAGATCACAGCACTCCTAGCCCATTGATAGACTACTCTATCTGGATCTCTCCCAGCAGCCTTTGATTTCCATTGTAAGCATAAGTGTACTTAATAAGCCACTCTTGTTGGGTATTTTTTTTGGTTTGATTTGCTTTTTTTTAATCTTAAAAGTGGGGGGGGAAGTTGGCCACACAATGTAATTAAAAATAAACAGAACAAAGCAAAAATACCAATAGAAAAGAACAATGGGGGAAACGATAAAGAAAGAACATTTTTTAAAGTCAGAGGCCCTAAAAAAAATCAGTTGTATTGGCAAGACAAAACTTTCTTAAAAGTGTGCCTATTATTAAATTGGTAGTGCAGAAAATGTTGTGAAATATTGTTTTCTAGCAGATGAGTGCAATAATGCAGTGTGGAACAGGTTGAAGTTTAGCTCATTCAGCCTTTTTTTTCTTCTTTTTTTCTATTGCTTTCTCTTGCGCTCTCATAAAACCTGGGTTGTGTAGAGCTAGAAAATGGTTTAGCATGTGTGTGTGTGTGTGTGTGTGTGTGTGTGTGTGTGTGTGTGTGTGTGTTTTCATGTGTGTGTGTGTGTGTGTGTGTGTCCATGCATGTGTGTGTGTGTGTGTGTGTTTAATTCTTTTGTATTTATTCTTTTATATCAAGGATAATGGAATAAGCACTCGTGTGCTTTGTTTACGTCCCGTCCCCGTGTGTATGCAGTTTTGTAAATTTTGTCATCTGTTCTCACTGTGTGTGTGTGTGTGTGTGTGTGTGTGTGTGTGTGTGTGTGTGTGTGTGTGTGTGTCAGTCTTCAATTTTAACGTTTTTCCACTTTAAGTGATACCAGACAACGCCTCTGTGTGTGTGTGTGTGTGTGTGTGTACGCACGCACGTGTGTTAAGTGATAGGCTGAAGACTATTCAAAAGCAGTTGTACTAAACACTTGGCTTTTTTTTTCTTTTTTTTTGGGGGGGGGAGAATGGTTTGCTAATAATTTGTTAAAGTGTAACCCCCCTCACAAAACGTATTTTTGTTTTTGGGTTACTAAGCGCTAGGTTCAGTAACTCCCTTGTAGAGTTGAGTGATCGGCCCTTAAAAAAGAGTGCCTATCGGGATAGCCTACATCTGTTTTTTAAATCTCACTTCCTGCCTGGGGCTAGCGAGGGAAAGACGTGTGACAGAGACTCGCTCCTGAGTCTAGATGTTCCCCCTTAAGGTGATTATATTATGTTAACTTCGTTTTTGATCAAACTATCTGTTTAAGCCAATTTCAGCTTAATTCAGAATAGTTTTGGAAGGTTCAGGAAGTCTATATGTTTGATTTAATTTCACAGGCTTTCAACCTGTGAATTAACAGTGAACGTAACTTCGTACGTACGTACGTACGTACGTGATCGCTTCGAACAAAGGAAGCGTGGGGTGAATTTTGAATTTTGGCACCGTCATGGTCTTTGTTGTAAGATTAATTTTTGGTAGAATACTGTTCAGTTATTATTAAAATGCTGAAAATATTCTAGTGTGGTTTTGCACTACAAATATATGGGTGTGAAAGCCTACCTGGTTTATTAAGAATTGTGATTTATTTGTAATAAATCATGTAGCAATTTTAAAACAGGTGGAATGGCATTGGAATGTCATTGTGGACATTTATTTAAAATAAATTAGTCCTTCTTAATAATGTTGGCACAGTTTTTAGGATGGACCATCATCTGTCCTAAAGTAAACGAGATATGTTGGGATGCTTGCACAGTTTCATAGGATGGACCATCATCTGTCCTAAAGTAAACGAGATATGTTGGGATGCTTGCACAGTTTCATAGGATGGACCATCATCCGTCCTAAAGTAAATGAAAAGTGTGTAATACTAACTACTAAAATTATGTAATAATTTTAGAGGTTATGTTAGTTTGTTTTGAGAATATTTAATTCTCATGAGTATTGTAAACTAGCTCAGTGACGGAAAATTTTGTGGTGATGTTTTTTACATTGTATGTTCTTTTGATTACAGGAACATCGTCATTTCTACCCTGTCACACCTGCTTTGCCCCATCATTAAATCTCCACCCTTATAATTGTTGTCTTTATCAATGGCCCTGATCTGAGATTGATCACTGATTCTATTTTTGATGTGAAGGTATTTGACTGGATAGAATATCTTTTGTTTTTTAATTGTACTTGTAGTACAATTAGTCATTGGTGTTTTGTGTGATGTGGTAGTGTTGTAGGTTGTGTTGTGGAATATATGTGGTAAACCCAATTTGCTCGGTCTGGAGTCGCATTGAATGAATGGTGTTATTCGTCACGTTCAGTGTGTTCAGTGTGGCTGCTGAGTGAGTTGAGGTTAATTAATTTCACTTCACCTACTTTCCTACCTCTTCTATATTTCTTTTCCTCTATTTTTCTACTATCCTCTTTACTATCCCCCCCTTTATCACTCCCCGGCCCATAAG
>CM060326.1:46481144-46488644 GCA_030674155.1 Stramonita haemastoma | reverse complement strand
ACCTGGGTTGTGTAGAGCTAGAAAATGGTTTAGCATATGTGTGTGTGTGTGTGTTCGTGCGTGTGTGTGTGTGCGTGTGTGTGTGTGTGCATTCTGTGTGTGTGTGCGTGCGTCGTGCGTGTGCGTGCGTGCGTGCGTGTGTGTGTGTGCGTGGTGTGTGTGTGTGTGTTTTCATGTGTGTGTTTTCATGTGTGTGTGTATGTTGTGTGTTCATGCATGCATGTGTGTGTGTTTAATTTTTCTTTTAAATTTACTCTTTTAGATTTATTCTTTTATATTGAGGATAATGGAATAAGCACTAATGTGCTTTAATTATGTCCAGTCCCCGTGTGTATGCAGTTTTGTAAATTTTGTCATCTGTTCTCACTGGGTGTGTATGTGTGTGTGTGTGTGTGTGGTGTGCTCCGTGTGTGTGTGTGTGTGTGTGGGGTGTGGTGTTTCCTCCGTGTGTGTGTGTGTGGTGTGCCTTCCTGTGTGTGTGTGTGTGTGTGTGTGTGTGTGTGTGTGTGTGTGTGTGTGTGTGTGTGTTGTCAGTTTTCAATGTTAATGTCTTTCCACTTTAAGTGATACCAGACGACGCTTATGTGTGTGTGTTTGTGGTGGTGTGGTGTGCGGTGTGGTTGTGTGTGTTGTTGAGTTTTCATGGTGTGTGTGTGTGTGTGTTCATGCTGTTGTGTGTGTTTAATTTTATTCTTTTAAATTTACTTTTTTTAAATTTATTCTTTTATATTGAGGATAATGGAATAAGCACTAATGTGCTTTAATTATGTCAGTCCCCGTGTGTATGCAGTTTTGTAAATTTTGTCATCTGTTCTCATGGGTGTGTGTGTGGTGTGCCTCCGTGTGTGTGTGTGTGTGGGTGTGTTTGTGTGTCAGTTTTCATTTTAACGTCTTTCCACTTTAAGTGATACCAGACGGCGCCTCTGTGTGTGTGTGTGTGTGTGTGTGTGTGTGTTTTAATTATAGTCTTTTGATATTTATTCTTTTATTATTGAGGATAATGGAATAAGCACCATGTGCTTTAATTATGTCCCGTCCTGTGTGTATGCAGTTTTGTAAATGTTATCTGTTACCACCCATGTGTGCCTTGTGTGTGTGTGTGTGTGTGTGTGTGTGTGTGTGTGCGCGCGTGTGTGTTTAGTGATAGGCTGAAGACTATTTAAAGCAGTTGTACTAGACACTTTGCTTTTTTTTTTTTTTGGGGGGGGGGAGGGTATGGTTTGCTACTACTTTGTTAAAGTAAGAAAAACATACAATTCAGCAAGAAATGGTGGTGAACAGCTAGTGTTGAATTAAAAGCGCTTGCCTTTACCATTTATCTCTTCTTGTCAATCATGTCTTGGGGACTTTGTTTTGAAACAGTTTACATAGATTTATTGGACTTAATTACTAAAAGCCGATTTTACTCATATCTTTTTATTATTGTTATTATTATTGTACTGAATTTGAACTTTTGAGCACAAACTAGAGCAGTTTATTGCTCATGCCTTTTTTCTTTCCAATGTAGATAGATGGTAGAGTTTAGGTTTTGTGAATTGCTGTGTGACCTACTATACCTATAGATCATTCCAACATAGCCTGATGTAAAGTTTGTGGCGACTTTATGGTTTTGCTCACAAAGCATTTGCCTGTTTTGGGCTTACCTATTCCCCAGCTGTAAGGGACATAAACTCCAAGCATAATAATACTGCTAGGTGTGAACCAATAAAGCTTCCTCATAATATTTTTCCAAAATATAACATTGCCCTTTCTTGAATTAATTACCTATGCAAAATGCTTTTGGATTTACATGCTCATTAATTGGAGGGTTTTTTGGTTTTTTTTTTGTTGTATGTGATGTTTCAGTATTTTGGAAGCTCAAATTTCTTAGCTTTTTCCGGGCAGTTTTGTAATTAGTTAAATCGCATGTAGGCATTCCAAGTAATGCGCACATTTTTTTTTTTTACTTTCAGAAGGATAGTGTATGTGTGTAGCTTGTTGCCTGCATCATTTCTTGATCACATAAACCTGAAGGACATGTCTTGCAGTATGTTTTTAACCTATCCTCTTTATGTGAAATTCTTAAGTCTATCGTTTTGCATGGTATCTGGTGGACTTGTTTTAAGTTATGCAATTAATGCCCTCCATTTTGCTTCCCCCTCCCCCCATTATCTATTGCTTCCAAGTCAAAATTAGTTTTATGTGTATTATTTTCAAATGTATTGCATGTGAAGTTTTCCAGTTGATTTTACTTTCATAAAAAGGTGAATTGAAAACCCCATGTACCAGTGCTAGTACACAAAATTATATGTAAACAAAAAGAAAAATTTGTTTTGTCCCAAACACAGTTAAGCTTGTTCTAGAGTTCTAACTGGAAATGTATGAAGCTCGAAGATGTGGATAAACTTGCACATAATAACGTGACATGTTCCCTAAGAGGGTCTCCTAAACAGATGAGTTTCCTGTAATCAGTTTTGTTGCCATTTTTCATGTATTTCATTATAACATCCCTGTATTTCTACAAAATTGATAAATCTATTGTTTGTACAAAATTGATAAATGAATACTTTTTTAAAAAGTTGTTTTTTTAATAGAGTGGTAAGCACATACCACTGGCACTTGACAACCCAACTGACTTTTCTGATAAAAATACAAAGGTTGCAGAGATCTGTCTTCCATAAAACAAGCCGATGTTTTGCACTTTTACTTAGGGCGTCTGTGCTTTCTGGCTGTAAAGATAGCATGACTGGAATGAAGCAGCTTTTTGGAACGCTCAGACAATAAACTTTACCAGATTCGCCCTAACCTGAAAGTTCTCCCTATGTGTCAAAAACCAAAGGGAAGTAACAGTGCTTACCAGCATACACAGGGGTTATTCTCATATCACCACATGGGACCTTGGTTTTATAGTCTCATCTGAAGGTTTTTCAGGGGAGTGGAGTCGGCACTGATGTTAACTCCAGAGGAGAAATCCTCTTGAACGAGATTTGAACTCGCGTCACCAGATCACGAGAGCATCACTCTGACCACCAGGTTATCCTGTCCCTTCTGGAGTGTTGAGATGTCCAGGATATTAGGCACACGCATTTAACTGCAGACTTCCACAAGATCTGAACACAACATTTTGGTCAGAAATATTTCAAATAATGGCGCGATAATTCACAACGTGAACAAAAGTCAGTTGGTTGGTCATTGTCACTGCTGGTCAGAGCATTGGGAAAAGCCTTCCTCCCCCTTCAGCCAAAAAGGAAGCTGGAGTTAGGGTTGGGTAGCCGGCTCACAGCTGTTGTAAAACAACAGTTAAAAAGGAAATTTTAGAATGACTTAAAACATTGTTGAAACTTGATGAAAAGTAATATAAATTATGTGTGAAAATTGGATGATAGTAAAACTTGATGAAATGTAATATAAGTATGTGTGAAAATCAGATGACGATGAAACTTGATGAAAAGTTAAAGTATGTGTGAAAATCAGATGATGATGAAACTTGATGAAAAGTAAAAGTATGTGTGAAAATTAGATAATGATGAAACTTGATGAAAAGTAAAAGTATGTGTAAAAATCACATGATGATGAAACTTGATGAAATTACAAGTATGTATGAAAATTAGATGATGATGAAACTTGATGAAAAGTATGTGAAAATCACATGATGATGAAACTTGATGAAATTACAAGTATGTATGAAAATTAGATGATGATGAAACTTGATGAAAAGTGTGTGAAAATCAGATGATGATGAAACTTGATGAAAATTAAAAGGATGTGTGGAAATCAGATGATGATGAAACTTGATGAAAAGTGAAAGGATGTGTGAAAATCAGATGATGATGAAACTTGATGAAAAGTGAAAGGATGTGTGAAAATCAGATGATGATGAAACTTGATGAAAAGTAAAAGGATGTGTGAAAATCGGATGATGATGAAACTTGATGAAAAGTGAAAAGGATGTGTGAAAATCGGATGATTATGAAACTTGATAAAGTGAAAGGATGTGTGAAAACCAGATGAGGATGAATAAAACACTTGACCAAGGTATTTGTTAGTTCCATTCTTGAATGACCAACTGTGTGCTTACAGGTGTAGATGTGCAAGATCTCAGATATACCTTTATTTGTACTTTTCTCTTTCTGTGATAGCCTAGTGGTCAGAACATTGCATTGGCAATTTGACGACCTGGGTTCGAGTCCGGTCGAGGAGATTTTTCTCATGGAGTTAACATCAGTGCTGACTCCACTCTCCCCAAAAGTACTTTGGGTGAGACTTTAAACCGAGGCCCCGTGTGCGTTCAGCAGAACATCTTACGCACACGTTATATCCTGTTCCGCTTTTCGTAAGAGTAGGCCATCGTGTGCCGGTGGGAACAGATATTTACAAAACTGCATACACACGGGGACTAGATGTAAAAAAGCACAAGAGTGCTTATTCCATTATCCTCGATATAAAAAAAAGAAGAAGAAATCAAATTCTCTCTCTCTCTCTCTCTCTCTCTCTCTCTCTCTCTCTCTCTCTCTCTCTCTCTCTCTCTCTCTCTCTCTCTCTCTCTCTCTCTCTCCTTGCATACAAGTTTAAATCAAGCAGTCCATCAAATAGACACAAACACATGCACACACACATACATACATACATAGACTCACACACACGCGCGCGTGAGCGCGCACACATTCTTTGAATGTGACACACTTTCATCTTTCTTTTTTTGTGTATAATATCACTTCGAGTGAACAGACGTTAAACTGAAGAAAGTACACAAACAACTCTGTCCCATTCAAATGTATTAAAAAGCCTGTCGGAAAATAAACATGCATGCACAAGATGGTACTCTTGACTGGTTGCTTTGAGACTCCTTGACAGGTTGTACTCTACACTTACTCTCAAAATATTTCCCTGCATCATCTGGGCCCGAGAAATACAGACACCTGCCCTTTTGGTCCGTTTATTTGAGCAACCGCCTTAAACTTGCATATAAATGAAGTTTGACTGTGTGGCCCAAGTCTTCCCAATGAACCCATAGCACACTCATTCTGGGTAGGAGCCAGCTGGAGTCCGAAAAATCTCTGAGTCTTATGGGATTTGAACACGCGACCTTCCAGTCCGTAACCCAACGGGATGGGATAGCCTAGTGGTCGGAACATTGCGCTGGCAATTTGACGACCCGAGTTCGATTCCCGTTAGAGGGGATTTTTCCCCTGGAGTTAACATCAGTTCTGACTCCACTCTCCCCAAAAGTCTTTCGGATGAGACTGTAAACTGAGGCCCCTTGTGTGAACTCACGCAGAACATCTTGCGCACACGTTAAATCCTGTTCCGCTTTTTGTAAGAGTAGGCCATTGCGTGCCAATGGGAACAGATATTTACACAACTGCATACACACAGGGACTGGATGAAAAAAGTACAAGAGTGCTTATTCCTTTATCTTCGATATAAAAGAATAAAACAAAAAAGTAATTAAAAAAAACCCCAAGGCACTAACTATTGCGCCATGGCGGCTGGCTGAATTTGAGATTTGGCTGTTAACCCATGGTTTGGTTTGGTTTGAGGTTTCCAATCAGTCTTACTGCGTTCATGCATACTTACAAATGTTTACGTTCTTTGAGCAGACAATCGCCTAAAATTAAAATGGTGTCACTCATTGTTGGCATAGGCGGCTGAATTTGGATTCATGTGAAGTATTGTGGCTTGCTGTGCAGGTACATAATTTCACAGTGGATAGGCCTACATTTGAGTGACGTCAAACAGACGAGGCTATAACGTCATTTTCATCAGATCAATCTGGGCTCAGCCTACTCCTAAAGATGGGTGTCATTCACGCTATGAAGTTGCTTCTGGTCATAATGGTGTCGCTTCACTGGTTGCTGTCGGACTATTCAGATTATTTTCAGGACTTCATGCAAGCTGTTTCTTCATTCCGTTTTCAAAAAATGCATTCAGATCCAGAGATCACATTGAAGTCTTCGCCTTTGGATGTTTTGATTGGAAAACGCTGACATTCTTTCCATAAATGTAGTCTAGCCTGGATTTACAAATTGCAAACATCAGCGTCAATTTTGCTTTCAAAAGGTAAACTGCAGCCTAACTCCATTTTTAAAAGTTTCGAAGAAAATCCCATTTTTCTGTTTGGTTTCAAGAGTTTATAAATTGAAGTGTTTAAATCCCATTACATTTTTGCAGAATAAGTTTCAGAATCTGACAGAAAGAAGTTGTTTTTTTTTGGAAAAAGGGGAATAAATTTTGTATATATAGATCTACAATCTTGGATGGATAGATTTCGAAAACAATAATTATTTGTAAGATAGGCCCAGTGCTTATCTTGGTGTTTGCCTGTTTGCTACGTTTTCTGTCTTTTTAAGTGTTTGCTTGTTTGTAACGTTTACCGTCTTGTTGTTATTTTTAAACAGTGGCTGCATTCAATATCTTTATAATTTTATACTTGTGCTGTTAATTTGATGATAAAATGTTGTAAAGTTATGCTATGGACGTAGCAGTGTTCCCTGTTAGTTCGGAATTTCTTATCTATATGGGGATGTCACAAGATCAAAAGGACTTGCAAAAACAATACTGCAAGACACTGTCCAAGGAGGAAGAAAAAGAGGCAGACCAAGGAAGAGATGGGAGGACAACATCGAATGGACAGGCCTAGAACTCCACCAAATTTTGTGAAAGGCAGAACAGGGAGAGGAATGGAGGGAACTGGTTGTCAGGTCCTCAGGGGTGCCCCCATGGTCGCCAGACTAAGAGATAGATCGATAGATCAATCGATAGATGGGGATCACCCTAGTAACTTCTGCTTCTCGGAAGTTTGGAGGAGATAATATGTCGTCTATCTTCCCATGTTCGTGCCTCTTTTTTTTCTTCTTTCATTCATTTATTTATATTTGATTTAGAGGTGGGGAGTAGGTTAGGGGGACATGTTGGGGAGGAGAAGAGGATTTAGATGAGGAGGGGTGTAGGCTGTGTGGAAGGAGGGGAAGGGGTATGTGAGGGGGTAGGTCATGGGGAGGGAGTAGCGTAAGGTTAGGTTAGAAGAAGGGCTTGGGGGAGGGAAGGGGTAAGTTGGGGAAATGGGTGGGATGGGGGTATTTAGGGGAGGTTACGGGGGGGAGGGGGTCGGTGGGTTGGAGGAGGGAGGGGGGGGGGGTCGGGGTAGTTTATGAGGGCAGGGGGCAGGGGATGTGTAGGTTCTGAGGGGGTAGGTCCTCCTGTTCCTCCTTTTCCTCCTTTTCCTCTGCCTGCTTCTCTCCAGTTTATACTTTCTTTCAGTTGCAGTACAGTTATCACTTGATCAAATCGGACTTTGCACTGTCATCCTCATTTGCATGAAGTCTGCTATGTTGCTCAGGTAAAGGTGGTTCGTGTGTGTGTGTGTGTGTGTGTGTGTGTGTGTGTGTGTGTGTGTGTGTGTGTGTGTGTGCGTGCGTGCGTGCGTGCGTGCGTGCGTGCGTGCGTGTGTGTGTGTTGCTTGCTGTTTCTGTGATTTTCAAATTTGCATGATCAATCCAAAAATAAGTACCAAGTTAATGT
>CM060326.1:46451144-46476144 GCA_030674155.1 Stramonita haemastoma | reverse complement strand
GGTGTGGTGCTTTATTTAAGTACTGGGATGTTGGTTTTATTTAGAGTGGCTGGGTGCTTAAGTGGTGCTGTTTATTTAAATACTGGTGGTGAGTCTGGTGTGTTATTTATTGTATAAGGACGGTGTGGATTGATGGTGTGGTGCTTTATTTAAGTACTGAGGTGTTGTGTTTTATTTTAGGACTGGGTGTGGTGCTTTATTTAAGTACTGGGGTGTTGTGTTTTATTTTAGGACTGGGTGTGGTGCTTTATTTAAGTACTGGGGTGTTGTGTTTTATTTAAGTACTGGGTGTGGTGCTTTATTTAAGTACTGGGATGTTGGTTTTATTTAAGTACTGGGTGTGGTGCTTTATTTAAATACTGGGGTGTTGTGTTTTATTTTAGGACTGGGTGTGGTGCTTTATTTAAGTACTGGGGTGTTGTGTTTTATTTAAGTACTGGGTGTGGTGCTTTATTTAAGTACTGGGGTGTTGTGTTTTATTTTAGGACTGGGTGTGGTGCTTTATTTAAGTACTGGGGTGTTGTGTTTTATTTTAGGACTGGGTGTTGTGTTTTATTTTAGGACTGGGTGTGGTGCTTTATCTAAGTACTGGGGTGTTGTGTTTTATTTTAGGACTGGGTGTGGTGCTTTATTTAAGTACTGGGGTGTGGTGTTTTATTTAAGTACTGGGTGTGGTGCTTTATTTAAGTACTGGGGTGTTGTGTTTTATTTAAGTACTGGGTGTGGTGCTTTATTTAAGTACTGGGGTGTTGTGTTTTATTTAAGTACTGGGTGTGGTGCTTTATTTAAGTACTGGGGTGTTGTGTTTTATTTAAGTACTGGTGTGGTGCTTTATTTAAGTACTGGGGTGTTGTGTTTTATTTTAGGACTGGGTGTGGTGCTTTATTTAAGTACTGGGGTGTTGTGTTTTATTTAAGTACTGGGTGTGGTGCTTTATTTAAGTACTGGGGTGTTGTGTTTTATTTTAGGACGGGGTGTGGTGTTTTATTTTAGGACTGGGGTGTGGTGTTTTATTTTAGGACTGGGTGTGGTGTTTTATTTAAGTACTGGGGTGTTGTGTTTTATTTTAGGACTGGGTGTGGTGTTTTTTTTTTAGGACTGGGCCTGGTGTTTTATTTAAGTACTGGTTGTGGTGTTTTATTTTAGGACTGGGTGTGGTGTTTTATTTAAGTGCTGGGGTGTTATGTTTTATTTTAGGACTGGGTGTGGTGTTTTATTTTAGGACTGGGCCTGGTGTTTTATTTAAGTACTGGGTGTGGTGTTTTATTTTAGGACTGGGCCTGGTGTTTTATTTTAGGACTGGGGTGTGGCATTTTATTTCAGTACTGGGGTGTGGCATTTTATTTTAGGACTGGGTGTGGTGTTTTGTTTTAGGACTGGGGCATTGTTTTGTTTAAGTACTGGGGTGTTGTGTTTTATTTTAGGACTGGGTGTGGTGTTTTGTTTTAGGACTGGGGTATTGTTTTGTTTAAGTACTGGGGTGTTGTGTTTTATTTTAGGACTGGGTGTGGTGTTTTGTTTTAGGACTGGGGTATTGTTTTGTTTAAGTACTGGGGTGTTGTGTTTTATTTTAGGACTGGGCGGGGTGTTTTATTTAAGTACTGGGGTGTTGTGTTTTATTTTAGGACTGGGTGTGGTGTTTTATTTAAGTACTGGGGTGTGGTGTTTTATTTTAGGACTGGGCCTGGTGTTTTATTTAAGTACTGGGGTGTGGTGTTTTATTTAAGTACTGGGGTGTGGTGTTTTATTTTAGGACTGGGTGTGGTGTTTTATTTAAGTACTGGGGTGTGGTGTTTTATTTAAGTACTGGGGTGTGGTGTTTTATTTTAGGACTGGGTGTGGTGTTTTATTTTAGGACTGGGTGTGGTGTTTTTTTTTTAGGACTGGGTGTGGTGTTTTATTTTAGGACTGGGTGTGGTGTTTTATTTTAGGACTGGGGTGTTGTGTTTTATTTAAGTACTGGGGTGTTGTGTTTTATTTTAGGACTGGGTGTGGCGTTTTATATAAGTACTGGGGTGTTGTGTTTTATTTTAGGACTGGGTGTGGTGTTTCATTTTAGGACTGGGGTGTTGCATTTTGTTTCAGGACTGGGGTGTGGCATTTTATTTAAGTACTGGGGTGTTGTGTTTTATTTTAGGACTGGGTGTGGTGTTTTGTTAAGTTATAGGATGTGTGCCTTATTTCAGGGCTGGGGCATTTTATTTTCAGGACTGGGGTGTAGGTTTTATTTTCAGGCATGAGGTGTATGCTTTATTTCAGGACCACTGTTTTATTTTCTGGACTGGGGAGGTTTTATTTTAGGACTGGGGTGTTTCATTTTAGTTATAGTTTAGGACATGGATGCGTTTTCGTTTGATTTTAGTATAGGGATGTTGCATTTTAGTTGTATTTTAGGACAAGGATGTGTTTTATTATAGTGTTATTTTAGGACAAGAAGGCGTTTTATTTAGGATAGGGATGCCTTTTATTTTTGTTTGATTTTTCAACAGGGATGCGTTTTATTCTGGTTTTACAACAGGGACGCATTTTCTTTTAGGACAGGGATGCATTTTATTTTAGGACATGTTAAAAGTTAAGTTAAAGTCTGTCCCGAGCCTAAGGCTCATCAGGCCGGTGCTTATCCCGGTTTCTGTGGCGTTAAGCAACTGAGAGTCATAGACTCCCCCATGGATAGGAGGCCTGTCTATCGCAGAGTTAACCCCCAACACAAGGTTGGTACCCCTTTTACACCTGGGTGGGGTGAGATTTTAGGACATGGATGTATTTTATTTTATGACATGGATAGAGTTTTATTTTAGTTTTCTTTTAGGGCAGGGAAGCGTTTTTCTTTGGACATGGATGTGTGTTTAGTATTAATTTAGGACAGGGATGTTTTATTTTAGAACAGGGGTGCATTTTAGTATTAATTTAGGACAAGGATGTTTTATTTTAGAACGATGCGTTTTATTTTGGAACAGGGATGTTTTATTTTAGGCCAGGATTGCTTCTATTTATATTTTAGGAGAGAGATGCATTTTATTTTAGGAAAGGGATATTTTATTTTAGGACAGGGATGTGTTTCATTTTAGGACAGGAATGTTTTATTTTAGTTTCATTTTAGGACAGTGATAAGTGATGCATTTTACTTTTAGGACAGAAATGTGTGATGTGCTTTATTTTAGGACAGAGATGTGTGATGTGCTGTATTTTAGGACAGAGATGTGTAATGTGCTCCATTTTAGGACAGAGATGTGTGATGTGCTCCATTTTAGGACAGATGCCATGTGTTTTTTTTTTGGTTTTTTTAAAGACAAGACATGCCATGCTTTATTTTAGGAGAGGAATGCATTTTATTTGTTATAGACAGTGATGGCTTTATTTGATTTTTAAGACAAGGATGCGTTTTACTCGAGTTTTTAAGACAGGGTGCGTTTATTTCAGGACAGGGGGGTGTTTTAGTTTTATTTTAGGACAGAAATGAGTTTCATTTTAGGACACAGATGTGGTTTTACTTTTCAAGACGGGGTGTATTTTAGTTTTATATTAGGTCAGGGATGCGTTGTATTTCTTTGAATTTAGGACAAGGATGTTTTATTCTAGTTGTACCTTAAGGCAAGGATGCATTTTACTTTTAGGACAGGGATGTGTTTTATTTTAGGACAGGGATGCGTTTTATTTTAGGACAGGGATGCGTTTTAGTTTAGGACAGGGATGCGTTTTAGTTTAGGACAGGGATGCGTTTTATTTTAGGTAAGGGATGTGTTTTGATTTAGTTTTATTTTAGGTCACCAACACAGATGTTTTATTTTAGGACAGGGATGCGTTTTATTATATGACAGGGGCGAGTTTCATTTTATTACAGAGGCGTTTTATTTTAGTACAGAGGCATGTTGTGTGTTTTATTTTTGGACAGGGATGCGTTTAATTTTAGTACAGAGGTGTTTTATTTTAGTACAGAGGTGCGTTTTATTTTAGGACATAGGCGTGTTTTATTTTGAAACCGGGCCCCAAGAGATGCAGACACCTGAAGTGTTGGTCAGGTAATTTGAACAACTCTCAAGTTCACATCCCTATAGTGGATGAAGCTCACCTGTGTGGTCCCAGTCTCCCCACTGAGCCCACAGCACACTCACTCTGGGCAGGAGTCAACCAGAGTCCGAAAAATCCCTAAGACTCTTATGGGATTCGAACCCACGACCTTCCATTTCGAAATTTAAGGCACTAACCACTGCGCCATGTCAGCAAGTTTCCTGTCATTTTCTAACTATACTAAAATATTTTTACCTTGATAAAGAGTTCATCAGAAGTCAATAATAACCCCTAGGTTGACCTAACCCTGCTGTGGAGTGGAGGAAAAAGTTAGCTGACAAGGATGTTTGCTCCTTACATGCTGAACGATAAGTCCACTAACAGTGTAGACCCCCACTTTCATTAAAATGGCCTTTTTACCCTCAAACTGAGCATTGATTGACTAGTGGATGCCAGTGTTCTCTTTGAGATCAAACAAAACCTATTCTAAACAGATGGGTTGGACCTGAGTTTATGGTACAAGTCACTTGAAGCGCATGTTAACAGTGACAGATGATCTCTCTGGGTTCTGTTTTACCCCGATTGTCTTGGACTTTTGGTTTTGGAGGCTAGTCTGTCAGCTCCTTTACACACATGCGTGTGCGCACAGATGCGAGTGGTGCTTGCACATATACACATGCATGCACACCAAACAAACTCAAAGAAACACGCCAGACACTGTGAATGCATGTGGTAAAGGGGAGAAAGTGGGAAGGTAATGATTGTAAGAACAATATCTGTAATGCTGCAGTGGAGTACAGGGGGGGGGGGGGTGATGATTGTAATGAAGCAATATGTAGGACAGCTTATTACAGCAGCAAAGAAAAGTTGTGTGTGTGTGTGGGGGGGGGGGGGGTGGAAGAGGAAAGAAACGACTCTCAATTTATGACTATTACAAAATCATGGTCCACATATTCCTAAGTTCTGGCAAAAGCATCACATTTTTCATTGTAGTACCATGAAAATTACAATCTTCTCCTCGTTTTTTTCAAGTGGTCTGTTGAATGGCCGTGTGTACAGATTCCCACAGAAATGTGTTGCAGCCACTTCCATCATGGACACCATCTCACACACAGAATGCGACACACATCAGTCAATATGTGACAGTATCATTACTGAGCTTATCATAACACTGCTGCTACACTGAACTATCACATCACTGCTGTCAGAAAATTTGTTATTGGAAAAAAAAAAACTGCTGTGCATTAATGTTCCAGTTCCATGCTTTGCTTGTTTATCTTTGTTTCGTAATTCTCACAAAATTGTTTTTTAAGCCCCCGTATGGCATAACTATGCTAGTAACATAACACAAACACTACATAGAAGTTTTTCTGGCTGAAAACATATTTCACACCTCTCAAACTATATGTGCAAAACAGCATATATGCTTAAGGAAATTTGAAAAAAATAACCTACAAGACTTTCTCTGATAAGACTAAAAAAAATCAAAACTTTAAAAACAACAAACAAGACACTTATATTTATTTAAAGCATGAAACCATAATCCAACCAAACAACAGATCTAGATTAAAAAAAAAAAATCTAGATGTAGCTTTACTTTTTTTTTATACTTGACACCACTTTTATTTTCAAAATATAAATGAGAATTAAAGGCAGTCACATTGTATTGGACTGCATTGTGTTGCATTGCATTGTATTGTACTGTATTGTGTTGCACAGTTGTGCACCACCTCTGGACTCAAGATCAATCTAATCTGATGTGTATTGTAATCACAGAAAACTTTATTTTTAAAAAATCTATAGTTACAATCTAAACAAAGATCATGAGTATTCACACAGACTTCCCTGTAAACTTACGGGAGTGCCAAAACTTCAGAACAACCAGCCTTATGAACTACCCAAGCATGGTGACACTTGGAATCATTCTGAAGGCTAATATGTGGATTGGTGGTCTATAGAGAAAAGCGCCTGCCTAGAAAGCAAAAAGTCTGGTTTGGAAATGTGTGGTGGTTCAAACCTGATTTGGGTCCGAAATCTTACCCCCATCCATTAGACCATGAGTAGTGGTCTAGGTGCTAGTCTTTCAGGTAAGACAATAAACCAAGGTCCCATGTTACACATAATTATTTAGCGCACATAAAAAGTCTATGGTGACAATAGAGTTGTCCCTGGCGAAATTCTGTTGAAAAAAAAAGCCACTCTGATAGGGAAACAATTGTGATGCTCCACCACAAAATGAGTCGCTTACCCAATTTTGCGCTAGGGACCATTAAAGGCAGGTGGGGATCAAGTTGTCAATTTTGAGATTTTGATCGTTATTAAATCATATCCATTTTTCTACCTTGTGATGAAATATAAAGGTATAATTTTTAATCCTTTTGCTTTTAAAAGTGTTTTGAAAATACCCAAACCCTAATTCTCACATTCTGTTATGAAAATAACCTTGCCCGTTTCTCATTTTGTCACATCCTGCAGTCTATCATTTCAATTTGTAATAACTTTGCACAGAATTGTCCGAATTTTCAATCTGTTTTTTGTTTTGAATAGCCTTTTTATTGAAGATTAATAACACATTAAAAACTAAAAATTGACCTCTTGTGCAATGCGACTCATGTGGTGGGTGGAGCTCACAAATACAGTTGCAGACAGAAAAAAGGTTAAAAAAAAAATAAAAAAAGGTGGAGCTTTTCTTGTGCTAATGTCATCTCCCTGAGGAGAGCAGCCCAAATTTCCCACAGAGAAATCTGCTGTGACTTTTAAGTGGTATAATTAAATCAAAAAATAAAATAACAAGGTGAAGAACTACAAGCAAAAGAAAAGGCTGGTTTTATGCCTGAAAAGAGCGCAATGAGAAGATCTCAACTGCAGGTTTTAAATCCTCTAATGTCTTCAACACCAGAAAGATTTGTTTCAAAACTGCTTTTACTTTAAACAAAAGTTTGACATTGATCAGCATTCCATGACTGCCTTCCAAAAAGATAGCGTTGAATCCTTCCCAACCAGCAAACCACCACATTCTGCATTAAATATGTACTGTTTAGGATCATGAATGATCTGTTGATGTTTCAGATGATAACATCTCCACACAAACCACCAGCTGTCAGAAACCATCTGCTGCTACAAAAAGTGAAACAACAAATAAATTATGATACATCTTCAATGAAAACAAGTGCTAAACCATAAATTGAGAGGTCAATTCCTGAATACAAGGAATCTACTGACCAATTTAAGAAAGAAAAGTTTGTGTGGCCACATGTGACATGGTCCAATGCCTTTTAAACTTTTTACCAGGAAATTGTCGAGTAAGGGAATGAAGGCACAGGTATAATTGAAAAAATGGTGGAAACAATATTGCAAACTGGACAGGAAAATACTCTGCCCAAAACCCAGGACTTGCCACACAACTGGTATAATTGAGATCATCTTTCAGGATGCGCCTGTGATGACTCACATGGAGTAATAAGAAGAAGACAGTAGCAACCCCACCCCATCCCCTCCACCACATACATATGCACATAATAAATCTTGCATGAAGGTACCAACATGAGATATACACATGCAAGTTAAACAATATCACACACACACACACACACACACCACACACACACACCAACCTGACAGACACACTCAGATCTAACATCTAGTCTCCTCGTCCTCCACCTGAACACAAAAAAATATAACCATTTACATGTACAAACTTATTGCAAACATTTAACATTTCCAAATGTCGCTGCTGTCAACACAAACACCAATGCCACAAGCAGCACATGTAAGGAACATTAAATACAATATTTCTAACAATTCTACAACACCTCTTATACCCCACCAAATATAATTTTCCACATTATCCGAACACAAGCGTGCACCGCACACACTCACACTCTTAGTAATTGCAAGTACTATTCTCATTTATATTTTGACTCAAGATTTTTAAAAAATGTTCTGATTGGTTCCCTTATATTACAACATCATACTTAACTAAAGGTTTTCCCCTCAGTTTTCACCTTAGTGTCATGTCCATAGTGATAGAAATTATAACACACACGCACGCACGGCCCCACCCCACAAAAAAAACATACGCACGCTTACCTGTCTGATATCACTATTTAGAGGAAGGATGTTAAACTGAACAACAACAACAACCACACAACCCCCCCCACACACACACACAACACACACACACACACACACACACCTACACAAAGTCACATACACTCACAAATGTTTACACATCCCTAGTAAATCAGGCAATAAAGGGAAGAATAAGCAAACACAGCTTTTGTATACACACACACACACATTTTCTCTCTCTCTCAAGTGTACATGTACACACAAACCTATCCACTCCCAGCTTCTAATGTAGAGGGACACTGGAGCCTCCTGAGCATCTTTCAAATACCATCAACTGTTTTGGACACTATGCATATATATGAACATAAACATGTGAACAGATATACAAACAGAAGCAAACAAATGTCCACCACAGACTGCCCCTCCCCCCCCCCTCCCACACTGGTAGACCCACTGAGCCCTTAACACATGCAGCTAACCTAGATGAGCATGACACTCCTACATATTCAATAACAACAGTGTGCGCGCGCACATACACACACACACACAAAACCAATCCTTACCTTAAAGGGTTGATCCACCTCTTTCCTGGTCCTCTTTTCAGCGTCTTCAGGTGTCTTGGTGCTCCAGTGAGTTTAGGAATAACAGAAAGGAATTCATTAAATCATCAACATATAAAATCCCTTTATCCATATTGCCCCCCCCCCCCCAAAAAAAAAAAAGAAGTATAAACTGAACATGAATGTTTGAAGAGTTCTTTCTTGCCCCCTTTTCACCACATATTTGAAAGTTTTTACCACTGCTGCCACAACTTTCCTGCAACAGTACTTAGGAAGACCAACATGATTCTAGATCTGTCCATAAGTTAGTACAGTATCAATGCTGATACCAAAGACTGACAACTTTCTTTTTAGTGATAACCATTACCAGGTGCTACATCTTCATACATTTATAACTCCAGACAGAGTATAGTCTTTAATCTGGAGGGGGTCGTAACCTTACAGATACAGATTACGCTTACTGGTAAAAGTTATTGTTTTCTAAGCTAATGTTTTCCCCAAGAGAATCACAATCTGGCGATAATGGACATGCAATTTTCAGCTCATTTAAGTGTTATCTGTAAATGCATGCAACAAATTATTCCCCAGTCTAGATTTCCTTAAACTTTTTTTTTTTCGCTTTGAAGTGTGTAGCCATTGTAAGCAATGTATGAAATACTCTCTGTATCATAACACTATGTAGCAGAACCTAATCACACTGGCAAACAAGTGCACATGCAGACCATGCTAAAAGGTTGGTACTGCAACTTATTTACATCTCCCTCTCTACATGAAGCTATACTCTATACTACATGTTGCTGTATAGTGAAAAAAAATCGCTGGTTTTAATTCCCAATAACAATGGGCTGTAAAAAAAACACCCAAAACAATGGGCTGTAACATAAAAGAATTTCACAAACCTGCTCTGCATTTCTATGAGTTGTAGCGAACAGAACAATGCTACGGTGTTCTGTGCACACTCAGCTGTTAAACACACCTCTATGAAGCCCATTGCTGGTGTGCTTTCAGAAAGCACAGGTACATGTCAATAAGTCTGAGACCACTTACACCTATTATTTGCACTAAAGCACCCAGAAGTACCAGTCCTCAAGTATGTATCAGACTCAGCAAGAGGGGTCTGCCAGCTTACAGTAGGTGCAACAGTGCTGAAGGCCTATGCAATAAACCAAAATACTGTATCACGGTATGACTAAAGTAATAGAGATAATATTACAGTTTTCACCTCTGCCACTATGTACTATATGCTGAAGTGCTTGCTCAGGTGTAAATGAAGGTTACTACAGTAAAAGAAGCTTTGACAAACATCAATGAATGATAGGGTAACTGAAACAATGGGAACCAGTAGCAATGAAAGTAACTACGGTAGCAAAGGACCTGATGACAAGTATCAATGGATGATGGAGTAACAGAAATAAAGATAAACAGTACCAATGAATGATGCAGTATCAGAAATAAAGAAACAATACCGGTGAATAATGCAGAAACAGAAATAAGATAAACAATACCAGTAAATGATGCAGACACAGAAATAAGGAGTGAAAGATGCAGAAAAAGAAAAGAGATAAACAGTACCAGTCAATGATGCAGTAACAAACGCCCCAACAATAAGCATCAACTGACGATAGAGTGACAGAAACTCTAATAAGCAGCATCAATTATAATGCAGAAACAGAGCCCTACAAAACAGTGAATGAGGCATTAACTGGGACCTTGGAATACGTCATCAGTTGACATGGGATGTGTGTGGGAAATGTGAAAAGTTTGGTTTTCACTAAGTCTAAACATAAATGTTGTGATGATCTTTTTTTTCCCCCCTAAAATATCACGATGCATGAACAGTGTAAGTAGGGGATGCCTTGTGCTTGTTTTTCTTCACAAAGCACTTCTGTGCATGTATGTTATGCAGCTATTTCAAAAACAAGTAGTTTATGCACAGGGCTGTGTGTGTGTGTGTGTGTGTGTGTGTGTGTGTGTGTGTGTGTGTGTGTTGTGTGTGTGTGTGTGTGTGTGTGTGTGAGTGAGTGAGTGAGTGAGTGAGTGAGTGAGTGAGTGAGAGTGAGAGAGAGAGAGAGAGTGAGTGTGTGTGTGTGTGTGTGTGTGTGTGTGTGTGTGTGTGTGTGTGTGTGTGTGTGTGTGTGTGTTGCGCGCGCACGTGTGCACACATACATTTGCATATGTGTGTGTCAAAGTATTTATGTTCCATATTCTCAGGATAATGGAATAAGCACTCATGTGCTTTATCTTTTTGAAAAAAAAACAAAAAAACCCTTTGTAAATGCAAATTTTTAATTTTTTTTGCCTGTTCCCAAAGTCACAAATGGCCAACTCTTACAAAAGGTGGAACAGGTTTAACATGCTTGCAAGATGTTCTGTGTATACCATGTTATCCATCTGCCATTTGTGTCCACATACGGGGCCAGGGTTAGAGTTGAGGTTAGTGTTAAGAGTTAATAACAGGTAAGGGTTGTCTGTGAGCTGGTTGGTCTGAATGTTAGAATGCATGTGGACACAATAGCACATAGACAAAATGGTATGTAGCCATAACCCTGATGGTATAAAACTTGCAAGACCATGGATCATTAAATCAGAACCACTAGTCCTATCAACAGCTAAGGTAAACTCTGGACTTCAGTGTCCACAAATTTTCAGTTTTCTAAGTGATTTTAGCTGCTAGGCCTCGACATTTTTGAAAATTTTGCATCCTGAAAGAAATGGGCCTAAACTAAACCATTTAAAAAAGTAATTCTACCCACACACACACAAACTGCTGTGCAAGGGTCTGCATCTTGAGGTAGTTTTTATCCCAGGTATATATTTATTAACTGTTTTGATTAAACAACTGAGGCATTTTATTTGCACCTAAGCACCCACAAACATCAGTCTTACAAGTCTGTAACAGACAGAAGAGGGGTCTGCTGGATTACAGTAGGTGTAACGATGCTAAAGGCCAATCGTTAATCAGTCACAGTATGTCTGAGATTTTTTTTAAAAAGGTGTATTAACTGTGTTTACTACTGCCACTATGTTTTTGACATATCTAAAGAGAAGTAATATAAGTACCAAAGTGCTGTGACAGAAGAATGAATCAATATTAGAGACGAAGCCATAATAAAGTACCAATGGATGATGCAGTAACGAAGCCAAAATGAACAGTACCAATGGTGATGCAAAACAGAAACCAGAAAAACATACAATGGATGATTGCAGTGACAGAAGCCAGAATAGAACAGTACCAATGGATGTTGCAGTGACAGAAGCCAGAATGAACGTACCAATGGTGATGCAGTAACAGAACCATGAAAAACAATACAAATGGATGATTGCAGTGACAGAAGCCATGAATAGAACGTGAAACCAATGGACTGTTGCAGTAACAGAACCAGAAAACAATACAATGGATGATGCTGTGACAGAAGCCAGAATGAACAGTACCAATGGATGATGCAGTGACAGAAGCCAGAATGAACAGTACCAATGGATGATGCAGTGACAGAAGCCAGAATGAACAGTACCAATGGATGATGCAGTGACAAAGCAGAATGAACAGTACCAATGGTGATGCAGTAACAGAACCATGAAAAACAATACAATGGTGATGCAGTCACTGAGCCAGAATGAAACGTACAATGGATGTGATGAAGAAGCCGATATTACCCAGAATGCTTGTAAAAGAAAATCTAAATGAGATGCAGTGCACCTATGATTGAATACATGTATTTGTAATGCATTGGATGTAACTTAACTCAAGATGAGCACCCATAAACTAAAAATATCAAAACACAACACAACTTATGCACACAACACACACACCACCACACACACCACACACACTCACACCACTCACCACACACTCACACACTCAAACTAAAAACTGCTCCTCTTTCTCATCTCCCTGAAGCCCCAAAAGCACAGGCCTACAAGCTTGTATCAGACAAAGCAAGAGGGTCTACCTGCTTACAGCAGGTGCACAGTGCTATAGGCCTACATAATTGACCATAATGGCCAGTCCACATGGCTAAATGATAAAATGATGTAGGATAAACTGAATACCATTTGAATTTACAGCAATTTTTCTGCATAAAATTTGGGCTGCTCCACCAAGGAGAACTGTCACCATGGGACAGCGCCACCCATTTCACATTTTCTTATCTTGTCTGCATGTATTTGTTTCTTATAGAATGGTCCTTTTTTCCTACAGAATTTTGCCAAGACAAGTCTCTTATTACTGTGGCTCTTCTATGTCTGCTGAATGCATGTTGCACACAGGAGAACATTGGGCAGTCTGGCCCCACCCTTTCAAAGAACATGCACTCTCTCAACCTTCACTCACAACTGTTATCAAATAACAACTATCTCTCTCATCCTTCACTCAAAACTGTCATCAAAGAACACACTCTCTCTCTCATGCCTTCACTCACAACTGTCGTCAAATAACACGCTCCCTCATGCCTTTGCTCTTAACTGTCACAACCCACCTCTTTAAGTGTCTCTCAGGCAGCCACTCTTTGTCCTTCAAAGCCATCTCCCTTCTTCTCCCAGTCAGCTCTCCCAGTCCAGTGCCTATGGTGCTCCCCTGTACTGACACTATGAAACAAAAAAACAACCAACATATTAGCACTTACAGCGATATAGAATATGCAAACGCAGTCACCTGCTTGTGACAACAGCGAATCATAGCAATCAGTTTTAAACCAGTTTGTAGACACACCAATATTGACCCTTCTTTCTGCCAAGAATGATATGGGTTCAGAGAAAAAAACAACTGCTCTTTTGGCTGTTGCATGTAAAAAAAAATCAATCAATAAATAACTAAATGTGTAGGATAAACATTAATTTTTGCTTAAACAAAATTCCACAATCCATGCCAATCTGGAAGGTGCATTATCCCATCATTGCCAGTGATTACATCTTGGATGACAATACTCTGAGGGTTTAAAAACAAAAGTGCAAAAGGAAGAAAGTGTGGAGGGGGTGTATGGGTAGGCCCCTAGGTGGGGACTTTGGGGGCAAGACCCCTGTAATGAAGATTTGCTGTATTTAACCAGCACCATGGTGCAGTGGTTAGTGCCTTGGGTACAGACTGAAAGGTTGCAGGTTCAAATCAATTAGTCATTGGGATGATTTTGTCTCCAGGCAACTCCTACCCAGTGAGTGTCTCTGGGCTCATTGGGAAGATGTACCAGTTTGTGCATCATCCACTTTACTGAAGATTTTGAGTGTTCTCAAATTACCCGGACCAAAGCTGGGTGTGTGGCAAGGATAAGGTACCAAACATCTCTTCAGTTCTCTCTTCAAATTTAAATGAAAAAAGTGGGGGCAGGATACTTATTGGTTTGTGTTGCAATTGTGATTCAATGGCCTGGATCAAGCCCCAAAAAAAGCCTGTTCAAAGGGCTTCTCCTCTGGAGTCATCAGAACCACTGACTCCACTCGCCCAAAAGTCCTTTAAATGAGATTATAAATCAAAGTCATACGTCAAACACACAGAGAATATCTTGTACACACATTAAAACCATTTCTGCCATCAGAAGAGCTGGCCATCCTGATACACTGTTTTAACAACTGGTGTCACCCAGATTGCTCTCAGATTTCTCTTAAACATTTTAAAGGAATGTGAGTGTTTTTTTTTTCCTAGACTCAGAACGAACAGAAAGAAAGAAAAACAGAAAAAAAACAACCCCACTACCTGAATCATGTATCATCAAGTCTCACAACTGTAGCTGTTGATTCTTAAGTACTTACAGATGCAATGGTTTCATGGAGCAGATTACAGCTTCTCTCCTGAAGAGATGATTCCTGAAAGGACGATTTCCAGATGATCCACATGACTCCCAGATGATTAAAATGATAACTCACCAGGTTATGACCCATGTTTGATAAAAGATCAGAGGATAAGGTTTCACAAATTTGAAAAGGAATGGGACGACAAGTACAATCCCTCATGACCACTGTATCAAAGCCCTTGTAGGTAGTACCATTTTTTTTGACATAAGGAATGCATTAGAAATGAAAGGGGATGATCAAATCACAATCCTCATCACCACCTTCTCAAGCCATTGTAGGTGGTGGTGTTTTCTGACAACGAGATCACTGTCACCTGTCACGCAGATTGCTCTCAGATTTCTCTTGCACATTTTTCCCCTACTTATTTCAATTTATTTTTAGTTTTTATTTCATTTTATTTTATTTAGTACTTATTTTTTGTTTTATTCGTTTAATTTTTTTATCTTATTCTATTTAGTTGTATTTTATTTTAGCTTTTTAATTCATCTATTTCTTTTATTTACACTGATTTTTATTTATGAATACTATTAAATTTTATATATTTTTTTAGCAAAGGAATCCTGAAGCAACTGGATGTTGGTGACCAGTGACCATTTCAAATAACTGATAATGCAATATCCCAATTTTGAATGGAAGATTGAATAATTATTTTGATAACCCCCCCCCCCCCCCAAGTTTTGTTTAAATTTCCAGTCTCATCCATTACCTACCCTCTACCAACATGGGTCTAACAAGCCAAGATCATGCATGTTTTACTAAGCATCATGGTTTTGTGGCAAGGAGGTTGAAGATTCTTGCAAAGTATCTGAAAATAAAGACAAACAAATGTGTGATAAGTGTACACTATTTACATGGAGGGAGGGAGTGAGAGAGAGAGAGAGAGAGAGTGAGAGAGAGAGAGAAGAGAGAGAAGAGAGAGAGAGAGAGAAAAGAGAGAGAGAGAGAGAGAGAGAGAGAGAGAGTGCACAGGTGTGTGTGTGTGTGTGTGTGAGTGTGTGTGTGTGTGTGTGTGTGTGTGTGTGTGTGTGTGTGTGTGTGTGTGTGTGTGTGTGCATGCTTTGTGCTGCTGGCTTTTCTCATAGAGACAAAACATTTTCACTCTCATACAACAATAGGTGACTTAACACTATAATTCACTGTCATAGGTGACTTTCGCCCATGGTGCAGGTCATGTTAGAAAGGACAGGGTGTTTTTATATATAACTTATATAGTATATCACAGCTCTCTTAACTTGTGTGTGATACCAGACATATCGTCCTTCACTCCTGACCCAGTTTTGAGTTGAAAAACTGAACTAAACTACTCTGACACAAACTGAATGCTGACAAATTAGTAACAGCACGAAAAACACTTGGTACGAAGAGAGTTTGTCAGTCAGAAACTTGGCTGCAAAGAATTAATGAACTGACAGAACAACTAGTCAACTTCTCACAGAGCTTTGCTTATGGGTGCACACCTGGCGTTTCAGCTTTGTGAGATTTCTCAGTGACCATGTAGGACTGGAACACATAAATAACCAATACCCATTTTCATAAAATATATCCTGTTCAACAACTTACCATCTAAAAGTATAATTTAAAACACACAACCCCAAAATATGCAGATGCCAAAAAGGGTTTTGGAATGTCAAATGTCCTTGCCAGATAATGAAGTAGACAAGTTTTACTCTGAAAGCATGGCCAGTATGGCGGAGCCTCTACCCCCCCACCTGGCCCCCCAAATTTCTTTTTTATGGGGAATGAATCAATGACTATTATACTCCAACAATTACTCTTATCAAGGATTACAAAATAATAACCTTTGTTTCACCTTCAGTCTAACCCCATGACTAGCCCTTTTTAATCTTGAGACATCATTTGGATTGGACGTTAGTCTATGCGGCAACATGTTTCTCCGAAAAACATCCCGATCCATTTAAGACTTGACCATTTCTGGATCTAAACGTGTGGTAATCTCTGATGCTGAAATAAACTTGGTTAGGCTATTTCATGGAACATGAAAACTTAAACGATAATAACACACAAGGAAGCAAAGTCTACCACAGAAGTACTTAGCATTATAGTGATAAACAATGAGAATTAAGTTGATTACCATTGAAGTGTTGACAGAGATCGTCTTTCTCGCACTTCCGCTGTAATGACACGCGCGCTGTCACATGTAGTCTAAATACCGGAAATAGAACAAATTGATCGAGAAGGCAAATGGGGAAAAGAGATAAATAAGAGTCCCCCCCCCCCCCCCCCCCCCTCCTCCCATACTTTGTTGTCGGTGATGGATAGGCGATTTGTGTTTTGTTGTTGTTTTGCTTGTTTTTTTTTTTTATTTTACCGATCATGTGTTGCCAAGAAAACTGCATTGTTCTGATAGAATTACTTGAGTTAATTCATGTTCAGAAGATGGAAAAATCATGACAATTGTTTGGATTTATTTGTGTGCTTTTTTAAACATCTTTTTTTTTTTTTTATACTCTCAATGCATTCAAAAAAACAAAAACAAAAGCAAACTCATAGCTAAGAAAAGCCCCCTCCTCCCCGAACTTCACAATCTCTTACAAGTACATAGAAGTCCTTTTTTCATAACTTCATACCTTAAACTTTTATTTTTCTTTTAAAGTTTTAATGCATTCTAATGCCCATTTGTTCTCTCATCTGTTATTTTTGCTTACATGTCCACTTGCATTCACCCCTTTCTCATTTGCTCTCACAAGGCAAGCACGCACGCGCACGCAACACACACACACACACACTGTCGATGCATAACTGATGGACGAAAACATATTGTAAGAACAGTTTTCTGGAAATCACTACTTTGACCGCCTAACCACAAGGCTGTTCCCTATAATTCTTCCACAAGTGCCCAAAGCCAACGTGGTCGTTATTACGTGTAGGAGTAAAGTCAGTCAGTGACTAAACGGACTGAGTTCATAACCACGTGAAACATTGGCAACGACCAGCTTGCATCAGGCCATATTAGTCATTTTTTTTCACCTTTGACCCCAAATTTGCCAAGGGCCTTAAAGTCGAGGAGTGGGGCCAAAGCGATCAACGAAGCCCTTACAGAATACTCGATTTATAATACAAAATTTTGTCCTAATTTACATTTGTTCTCCAAGAAACCATAACAACACTAAACAGGCAACTAGAAAAACAACAACAACAACTTAATAACATTTTAACAGACCACTTCACTTTTCTCATCTGCAGGAATAGGCCTACTTAGAAGTGGACCTAACAGGTTCTCGCTTGTGTAACGGCGACACTGCTACTCAGATTAGTTGAGGATGTACGCGTGCTGTTCTATATTTGATCCAGTAGTAAGATCAAGCTCTATAAGGATAGACTTAGAGGTCTCGTCTGTCAAGTCAAGTCACGTCAAGTCAAAATGATCTTTACTGAAGGTAAAAGATTAAGTTTAAACAACTTTTTTTTCAACCTGTTCTCACAAAAAAATCAAGAAATTGGCTTCTAAAGCATTCAAAAGGCAAGTATTAAAAAAACTAAAATAAAATGAGAATATTCTTTCAAATAAAACCTGACAATACCAAATAGAACAAACCCCAAACAGTACAACATAAGCTCAAGTTATACAGGCAAGTAATGAAAATACAAAATAACAAGGGTAAGAACAACAACAAAGCAACCAAATGTAATGTAAATGTAATGTTTGTTTGCTTTGGCCTTTTTTTGGTGGTGGTGGTGGGGATGGAGGGGGGGGGGGGGGGGGGCAAGGGGATCCCAGGAACTTTGAAAACAACAACAAACAAAACCCCAACAACCTCATCTTCCTGTCCATGTTTTCTCAAATAACATTTCCTTGACGTCATAAGTATAAACTAATGTTAAAGTGTGATAAATCATGGGACAATCATCATCATCATCATCATCATCATCATCATCGTCGTCGTCGTCGTCGTCGTCACCACCACCATCACCATCATCATTAAAGTTAGTTAAGTCTGTCCCGAGCCGAAGGCTCATCAGGCGTGTTATCCGGTTTCTGTGGCTTAAGCGACTGAGAGTCATAGACTCCCCCTGGATAGGACGCCAGTCTATCGCGGGTTAACCCCAACACAAGGTTGGTACCCCTTTTACACCTGGTGGGGTGAGAAAATAGCGTAAAGTGCCTTTTCCAAAGGCACAACGCCATAGCCGAAAGTTGGGATCGAACCCGCAACCTTTAGATTACAAGTCCAACGCCCTAACCACTAGGCTACAGCGGCGGTACCATCATCAGTATTCACCATTATTAGTATGGAGGGACGGATAGCTCAGTGGTCAGAGTGCTCGCTTTCCCAGCTAAGGTTAAGTAGTGTCGGGCGAAGTTGCCAATTGGATGGGTGATCGTTTGCGCGCATTGGCTACAGTACAGTTCCCCCAGTTCACCAGCTGTAAATGGGTACCTGCCTTCTTTAGAGTCATGTCAGGGAAGGTAAAGCAGCGAGGGAGAGAAAATGGGCGCCGCCCTCAACATGCTAGCCCATAAAGAAGCTGAGATCTCTGACACATTGCTCCCCTACGATCACACTGGTTATGGGACACCTAGTAGTAGTAGTAGTAGTAGTAGTAGTAGTAGTTAGTAGTAGTAGTAGTAGTAGTAGTATAGTGATGATGATGATGTCAGAATGTCATCTCTATGATGTATAATGAGACATTATTATATCAAAAACATATGGGATAAAGAAAAATGTAAAGGTAGCAGAAAAGAAGATAAAAAAATCACACATTTTTAGAGGCTAAACTGAAATGAAACACAAAGAAACTATACACACTTTTCTATTGTGTCAGACACGCTAATTTACTGAACACTGTTGTTTTTGTTGTTCTTTTTCTGCATTTTGTTCACTGCATTCTTCATTTAAATGAGCTTTGTCGTGGTAATAGAAAGGAGATAGCCTATGAAGGAAATTATACACAAATGGGGAATAATCCTCGGCGGCAGTTTTTGTTTTGTTTTGCTTTTAGCCAACAAAATTAATCAGTGTCATTTTGAAGTAATGCAGCACATGTAGTTCAGTAGTTGCCTTTCTATTTGAATAAAATTTTTAATACCAGTGAAAAAAAGTCAGCAACCTAGGAAGACATAGAGCATGCTTACACACCACACACACACACACACACACATCTCGATGTTTATTTCTTTTTTCAGATAATGTAAAAGCACAACTTCGAAAAAATTACCTCCTACACCACCCCCTCCCCACATCCACTGCAGGGGAAAAAATTGTTTTACAGGTGTGTGGCCTCTTGTAAGTGTTTGTTGACGTCACTCAAGTGCCCTCCGAGAATAACCGAACATGCCCGAACTAATTTGTGTAGAGTTGTCGTCTGCTGTTAGCCTAACTCAGTCTGTCTGTAGCACACAACTTTGTGGAAAATCTTGAATCAAAACACTTTTAGATGAAGGTGCAAATAAAGTCAAGGCAGAACATAAGTCGCGTTTAAAACTTTCAGAGTCATAAGAAAACGAAGAAATCACAGACAGAAAATTAATTTATCTTTCTTTTTCTCTCTGCCTCCTGTTTTCCCTCTGCCTTTGCTCCACGAAATAGGCTAGGCCTAGAGTGCTCCGCCTTGTCTCATTATTGAGGTGAAGGTCGAAGAGATTCAGGATTTCTCTCGCTGGAGTGGGTGTACGCACGCATATGATCCTGTGGAACAGGTAAGCTTAGTTTTCTTTTTGTCCTTCTTTTCACGGCAGTACGAGCTTATTGTTTAAAGCCACACTTTTTTCTCGTTAAAGAAGTGACTAGATTGAAATCTGATGTGGCGTGATCGAGGTAGGATTAGTCGTCTCTGTTCTGAACTGGATCAAGAGTGATCTGTCTCTCTTTCTCAGCCTCCGTTGACTTCTTTCATTCATATTTTATAGGCCTGTTTCACTTGTGTGTGTGTGTGTGTGTGTGTGTGTGTGTGTGTGTGTGTGTGTGTGTGTGTGTGTGTGTGTGTAAAGCCATTGAGAGATTGATCACTCAATTTATTTCTATTTACACCACAGGGCTGATCAATCTCTCAGTGGCATGTGCCTTTCAGTTTCATTTTAAATTCTCATTCAATCATTGCCTGCAAGCATATGATTTATTGCCTTGTTTGTCTCACTCTGTGCACAGTCCTTACTGTGCCACTCCTTTGTTCACTTGAGTTGGAGACAAAATTTCATTATTTCAAATTAGGCCTAGTTAAAACAATTTTACTTTTTGTTGAACTTGTTTTAAACTAATTTAAAATCAGATAGAGATACTAGATAGTTAACAGGGGCTCATGAAAAAAACTAAGACAAAATTGAATATCTGCACAAGGTGCCATGGCTATGGATCAGACTGAAATGCACTAGGCCAGTTGACCCCCCCCCCCCCCCCCCCCCCACTAAAGTTGTAAAGAGTCTGTGTTCACTGAAAATGTTGGTCTACATCTTACAGAAAATGTGTGATGTCATCCATTTCAGTCTCTAGTGTGGTTATGTAGTAACCGGTGTTCTCAATTCATGCCTTGCTGCTGCTGATTTGCTTTGTTTGCTTGAAAGGTTCAGTTTCATGTTGAGAGGGATGTTGTGTAAGTAGTCCTTGAACTGGTCACAGAGACTGAGAGAGATTAATCAATAGAAATCCACTTAAATTTTTCTGTCATGTATTAAAGCCTAAAGATGGTATTATTTTTTGTTAAGCAGTTTGAATTATGATAACTGCTGTTGAACAAATTACTGTGGTACTGGATGAACTAATTCAGTTTCAGAAATGAAATGTAGGACTTGATCAAGTTGATGTGATGATGTACCTTTTGTCATTTTGAAGTCAAGTCATATTTTGATTTGTGCTCTTTTCTACTTTTATATAATGAATGATATGATGTAATTAACACAAAAACTAAAATAGGGAAAAAAAAACCATGGCTCAGAGGCACCACACAGGCCATACACGTCACTGCACTATAAATTTTTTGTGATTGGGGCATTTTGATTTTTGTTTTTTTAAACTTTGTTTTCATTCCTTGGGTAGAACTCTAACTTGACTGGTTTACCATGGGGAGATGTTGATAGGACTGTTTTTGCCTAATATGAAGTAGGTGCAGGTCAACTACAGGGATGAAGTATTACACGATACTGTTGCAATTTTGAAATGTTGTCATCCATTTCTATAAATCTCAGTATCTGCATACACTGGCCTACTCTTGTGTAAGGCAGAACAATATGTGCAGAAGATATTCTGTGTCTTTTGTATTTTCACTTTTTAAATTTACTGTATTAGTGTGTTATATAAGTCTCATCAAAGAACTTTCCACAGGGAGTGGAATCAGCACTGATGTTGTTAACTCCAGGGGGGAAAATCCATTGAACGGGTGTCTTGGAGTTACTGTAAGCTCAGAGCTGGGATCAATCCCAAGCTGTCAGATTCTGAGATTGTGTAGGCAAGCTCAAACCACCAGGCTATCCTGTCCACACTGGTTGGGTGATGGTACTGAAGCCAAAATAATGTCTACGCATAAAATTTGTCCAATTCAAATTTCACACAGGTTTGGCTGAGAAATTGCTGTCAGGTGTCCGGCATTACTTAATTAAATCATCAAGAGCCAGGTCCAGTCAGATAACTCACATACATGATCAGCAGGATGTTGGTCATGAGTACAAATTTGAGTGTGGACTGTCTCCGTTTCTGAATTAAAAAAAAAAATCAAACAAATAAAATGTTTTTCAAGTAAAATGGATATGCTGAGCTTGCAAGTTCCTGCCTCTGGCCAAGTTTTATTGATCCTGTCCAGAGATGAATCCAAAGGGGAATGACAGCTGGTATTTCTTCCATTTTTGATCGATTCAAGATTTCTTTTCTTGTCCAGTTCTAGTAATTGGGTTTTTAAAAATTGATGACACAATAGAGAAATTTATATTCTGAATTTGTATTTAATATATCCATGGATAAAACAATATATTCATATTATATACACACTGTGTAATATATCCTGTATTGTTTTCAGTATGAAGAAAATAGATCATACCACACACTGCACAGTAATATAGTTGAAGTATCACATACTTGACACACACATGTACATGTGTGTGTGTGTGTGTGTGTGTGTGTGTGTGTGTGTGTGTGTGTGGTGTGTGTGTGTTGTGTGTTTGTGCGTGTGTGTGTGTGTGTATACACATACATGTGCATTTGATGATCTGATGGTGGAAGGGAGGAAAGGGGGGGGGGGGGATTAAGAAAGGAACTTAAAAAAGAAAACTTGTGAAAAAAATCCCAAACTTTCTTTAAAAAGACAGGACTTTGATGGATTAGCTTCTTAGATGTTATGTTGTCAAGGGGACATATTCTGACGTGATATAGTTCGTTTTGTTGTGACCTTGAGAGCCAAGTTGAAGTTTGTAGGGCCTGAAATGAGTAAAACTGACATCATGGTATATTCATGAAAAAAGAGATACATGCTTGTATGACATTATTATGGCGTCTTCATTTTTTCAATGATTCAAACATTCCTCAGGTTCGGGTTTATGAATAATTTGATCAATTGTTAGATTAGCATTCCCCCCTCCTCAAAAAAAACAACCAACAAACAAGCAAACAGAAACAACAAAAACAACAACAACAAAACCACCATCACCACCATCAAAAACGCAAACTAGCACAACAAAAACAAAAACCACCAGGCACCACCACCAAACAAACTTCCCCTCCCCCCCAAAGTTCTACTTAAACAAAAAGGAAAAGCACACAATGTATCAATTGTATGCATCTCACACACCACACACACACACACACACACACACACACACACACACACACACACACACACACAACACACACACACACACACACACACACACCAGACACAAAGTAACAAACAAAACCAAATCGAGAAGGAAGCAAAGTCAATCATGCATCACAACCAGTGGAACAATGCTTTAATAAATTTCTTGCTTTCTTTGTCTGAATCTTTCAGAAAAAAACACAGTTGTAGCATAAAGAGAGCTAGATGCTTTGATGAGAGAGAGAGAGAGAGAGAGAGAGAGAGAGAGAGAGAGAGAGAGAAGAGAGAGAGAGAAGAGAGAGAGAGAGAGAGAACAAAAAGGTGCAGGCTCAGAAAATTAAAAAGTTGCGTGATACTGGTAGCATACTACCAGTAGTGTACTAGTTCTATGACTGCATCCATCATCTTAAGAATGTTTTAGTGTCATTTAATGGCTTTCTCATTTTTATGTATTCGTTTATTCTTCAAAGTAACCCAAGTGTCTAGAGCTACACTGTAGCGGCCTGCCCTGCTCTTTTTAAAAAAAAAAAAGGGGGGGGGGGGGGGGTTGGAGAAGAGGAGAGGGAGGGGTGGTGAGGGGGGAGATCATGAAGGGTGAAACTGAAAGAAGTGGTTGACTTTCATTGACATTGCCACCACTGTCATTCTATACAGATGTGGGCTATTCAAGATTCAGAGGAAGATTAACATAAATTTTTATGTCAGTTATTGAGTTAAAAAAAAAAGTTTTGCACAGAGCATGCAGAATAAAAAAAAAAAAAACCCTCATGTCCTAAGTCGTGACTTTAGTTTTATTGTAGTTACAGAAGCGCTTAGAACTTTATAAAGCATGCAGAAAAATGAAAAGAAATTTGTTGTACAGACTGTAAACTTCTAGTTCTACTTCAGCAAAGCTTGTTCTTTAATCAAGATATACAATATATAGAACAGCAGGAATGAGATGGCTCAACTGTTTTTGTGCACTTTTAGCCATGGGTGTGGAGCTGTGGGTTTAAAATTTGGGATGGGACACTTGCATCACCATACGATAGTGTACTTTTGCAGTTCGTAGTTTTATATTCTTTATCAGATAAATGCATACTGTATTAGTGTATACTGATCAGTGCAAAGTAAATACTGGGTACAGGGGGCATAGTTGTGCATTGTGCTGGAAGTTACATTGCTTACTGTATTCTGATCTGTATAATAATTATATGCACTATAAAAAAACAACTATTGTGAGTTCTGTTGTTTTTAGTGAAGATTATTTCAGTTTACAGAGGTGTCATGTGTACAGTCTGTGTGGAATATTCATGCTCACATTGGATTAATTGACCATAAAGCTCCAATGGATGACTGACCTTAAAGAAATTTTCATTGTGGGTTTTTATCTGGTATAGTTATGATCTCAAAGGCTTATTTACTCCATTGTTATATCATTATTAGTAATATTACTGTAGAACTCAGTTACATCTTGTCATCAGTATATCCTTATACGTTATATGGCTATTAATTATTATTTTCTCAACTGATTGAACAGTCTTTTGGATGAGACTAAACTGAGGTCCAGTGTGTTACACATCACAATTAGTGCATGTAAAAGAGAACCACGGCAACAAGGGGGTTGACCCTGGCAAAATTCTGTAGAAAAAAGCCACTCTAATAGGGAAACAAATACAGTTGCATGCAGGAAAAAGAAAAAAAAGGGTAGGCGCTGCACTTATATGGTGACGCGCTCTCCCCTGGGAGAGCAGCTCGAATTTCACACAGAGAAATCTGCTGTACATAAAGTGGTACAAAATACAAATACAAAATACACTGATCTGCTAGTTGACTAGACTTGTAAGAATGCATGCAGA
>CM060326.1:46443644-46446144 GCA_030674155.1 Stramonita haemastoma | reverse complement strand
ATGTTAGATTGATTTGATTGACATCAATGGTTGCCCAAGGTTATGTGTCAGTGAGCCACCTACAAACTGCCAGGAGAGACAGAGAGAGAGAGAGAGAGAGAGAGAGAGAGAGAGAGAGAGAGAGAGAGAGAGGAGAGAGAGAGAGAGAGAGAGAAGACTGTTGCGGTCACATGTTTTATTCATTCAGTATGAGATTCGCAAGGTTTTGCCAGTCTTCTGTGTGGTTCGTAAATTTATCATCCAGATTTGTGCAGTTCAATGCTTTGTATTCGATTCGTTCAATGACATTAATCGGTATTGAAGACTCCACGAAGAACCGTGTCATGCTTTTTCAATCTTTCTTTTATTCTTTTTCTGTGTGTGTGTTTTTTTTTGCAGTCTGGCCACTTTGGTTAAAAACGTACCGGGAAACCCTCAGCACATGTTCTTTTCATTTCCAATTTATACAGTGCTTCAGTGGTTTACAGTATGAAGGTTTAAAGGGGGCCCGGGGTGTTGGAAGTTTACATAGGCCTAATGACAGTTTAAAGACAGCTGCACTAAAGTTAGAAATAGTCCGATGAAAAGGAGCGAGGAAAGACGATAATGAAGCAAAGATAAAAACAAAAAGTTGACTGCAAAGGAATTAGTGAATCTATGGTTAAATCAACTAGATAACGAGTTGAGTAGGATCAGGTTGAATATTTTTGTTGTTGTTATGGTTAAAGGATTGAGCAGAATACACTCGAGAGAAGACGAGATGTCACAGAATGAACAAACTGACACTTGAATGAGTATAACTATTAAAGGTTATAACTTAAAGGATATGACGATAGTGATTCCATCATGTGTGTTCTTCCTTTGCTGTGGTAACCAACATGGTGAAACGCTTGAGCATCGAGAAGAGAAATGGCCGAATAAACATTTCAGTATTCTTTTTTGTTTTTGTTTAGATAAGGAAGTAGTTGCACAGCTTCAATCTGAGCTTTTATTCTTACCAAGATGGCAATCCTCGTGCGACCCAGGGCAATAAACAATCCTATATAATGAATTATGTATATCATAATGGACTGGAATTCAGTCAGTCAGAATAATAGGCCTGGAAAAAGTTCGTTTACACAACGGTAAGTGCCACCACCACCACCACCACTGCTGATGATTTTGACAATGGACCTGCCTTTGGCATCTTGACCCCCCCCTCCCCCGCCCCTAAACTCTCTCTCTCTCTCCTCTCCTCTCTCTCTCTCTCTCTCTCTCTCTCTCTCCTCTCTCTCTCTCTCTCTCTCTCTCTCTCTCTCTCTCTCCTGTCCCCCTTCCTCCCCTCGGTGTCGTAGAGTATATTACCAGCCACAACACGGAAGCATACATATATATAATCGTATTATGTGGCAGGATCATTTTAATTTCTGGCCTCAGGGTAGGCTTTTGCTCTTTTTTCTTCGTGTTCTTTCATTTTGCCTGCCTTTTCTGGGTTTGAGTGTGTGAACAGCTTTTACTTTCAACGCATAAAATCGGTGGGCCTTGCACTATTATTCGTCAAGTCTCTCTCTCTCTCTCTCTCTCTCTCTCTCTCTCTCTCTCTCTCTCTCTCTCTCTCCTCTCTCTCTCTCTCTCTCTCTCTCTCTCTCTCTCTCTCTCTCTCTCTTCTCTCTCTCTCTCTTCTCCTCTGTCTCTCCTGTCTCTGTCTCTGTCTCTTCTCTTCTCTGTCTCTCTCTGTCTCTCTGTCTCTGTCTCTGTCTCTCTCTCTCTCTCTCTCTCTCTCTCTCTCTCTCTCTCTCTCTCTCTCTCTCTCTCTCTCTCTCTCTCTCTCTTCTCTCAATCGTTGTCTTTGTCTGTCTGTCTCTGTCCCTCCCGTCCCCTCCACTCTCCCTCCCTCCCTCCCCTCTCTCTCTCTCATCCTCCCTTCCATCTCTCTCTCTCTCCCCTCTCTCTCCTTCCCCTCTCTCCCCCTTTCTCCCTCCTCTCTCTCCCTCTGCCCTCTCTCCTCTCTCAATGCAGGGCAAACCGTGTCACAATTGCATCCATGCATGAGGTAGAACTAAGAAGAAGCAGGAGGAGGAGGAGGAAGAGATGCATCTGTGGGCTGATCGATTGGCCTGGAGAGAGATCAATGGAAGCTTCCCCTGGCCTTCAGGCAGGTAGCTGCTAGCTGCTAAGATCGACCGACCGCGTCACATGCTCAGCTCTGCTGCCTGGCCTGATAATTATTGTTTGTATTAGAAATGCTTGTAAGGTAGGCAGGCCTCAGAAGGCCACGTTTTGGGGGGATATGATGATGGCAGTCATGGTAGAAAAAAAAAAAGCTTTGTCAGAATCGTTTTTGGTCATACGCTTGAATCTCTGTGTGTATACATGTGTGCGCGCGTGTGATTTCGAGCCTACTCGCACGCACGCCAGAGCGACACACCCGCACGCATGCATGCACGCTCGCGCGCTCGCATGCACACGCGTGCCCGCACGCAGTCGAGTCATGCGCATGCATGCATGCGCGCGCGCTCGCACGCGCGCACAAAACGCGCGC
>CM060326.1:46428644-46433644 GCA_030674155.1 Stramonita haemastoma | reverse complement strand
TGTCTACCTGCCTGCCTGCCTGTCTGTCTGTCTGTCTGTCTGTCTGTCTGTGCGTCTCTCTGTCTTTGTTTCAGTCAACTGGTCTCTCTCTTTTATGTGTTTTTGTGTGGTAAGCTATATATATATGTGTAGATCACTCTGACATGTACTGTACTGTACAATTTGTGTCTTGTAGCCAATCTATGGGAGAGGGTAGGTAGCCCTGGGTAAGGTGTAGAGCTCTGTGTTTTAGGTCATCTAGATAAGCAAGACGGATCATAAGGGCCAGATCACTGAAATCAGTGAACTGACAGATAGCCTGTATTGCTGTTGTTGACATCAGATTACATAGTGCCGTATGGTGGAATGAATCCTTGTTCTTGAAAGAGGGTAGATTGTCTACAGGTCTGATATTCATGAATACACACATGTATGTGTCTTGTGTGTCTGTCTAGTTGGTGTGTCTGTTTACCCACCACTTTCTCTAACATGTCTTTTTGTCTACAAAGGGAGCTAGAGAGTTTCTGTGTGCCTCTTTGTTTTTCTTTTTCAATCGAGTCTCTATCTCTGTCTTTCTGTTTGAACCCCCCCCCCCCCCCCTCTCTCTCTCTCTCTCTCTCTCTCTCTCTCTCTCTCTCTCTCTCTCTCTCTCTCTCTCTTCTCTCTCTCTCTCTCCTCTCTCTCTCTCTCTCATGAATACATGATAATATTTTCTTCCCTTATAAATTATACAGGTCTATTCATTATCATCTGTACATAGTTAAGGCAAATCTTCACAGGTGTTTGATTTTCACGTATGTTTATACCTATGCATTGAATGCATTATAGTTTATCAGATATTCAGTGGTCTCTGGCTGTACCAGTCAGCACATATACCATAGTGCACCATGTTTGTAATAGTCCATTTTTTTTCTCATTTCTTGGGTGTGCATGCATGTATGCACTTACAGGAACAGATGTTATCAATGTGTGTGTTGCAACTTTACAATATTGCACATAAAACCTTTTGTCACTTATTTCTGGATGCTACTCATTTTGTCTTGTTCATAACTCAGTGTTTGTCTGTCTGTCTGAAAACAGGTGGAATCCAGCTGTACTCTGCACTAAAGTTGAAGTGAAGTGAAGAAGTGAGAAAGGAAAGAAGTGACGTCAGAAGTGAACCCCTCCCTCTCCACCATCACACCAGAACATCAGCAGCACACAGCAAGCCATTCATCATCATCATCATCATCATCGTCTTCATCACAAGGGCTCCCTGTCATCCCTCTTTTTGGCGCTGCTGCTGCACGTGCATGAACTGAATTGGTGGCTGACTGATGTAACAGAAACGTTTCACCTTCTTTCTGGCAGTTACATACCACCACTGTGTTAACTGGTGTCATCTGGTTCTGCTGCCTTTTTGTTTATCTACACTGCCAAACCTCTCTTCCCCACCTTGTTGTGTAGTGCTCAAGAGAAAGATAGCTGATAGCATCGCCAGTCAAGCATCAAATCCCCGTGAGTTATAAGATAAAACTGAAGGGATAATTTTAAAGTCATTTAAAAGAGAACACTTGTGTGCTTGCTTTTCAAGAAAAGGGAAGATATTTTTCAAGTCAAAAGGTGCAACAAATGCATAGTTTTGTGTGGAAGAGTGACAAGAAATAACACTCTTAAAACTTTATCATCAAAGGGAAGGCATTTTTCACTAAGATTTCTTTGACTTAAGTGTTACTGTTAGAACTACCTCCCCGAAAAATAATAGCTGATATAAAAAAGCAGGCTACATTAAAGTGTGTAAAAAAAAAAAAACACATAAAAATGACAGGAAGAAATCTGTAAGCATTCATGTTTCAGTAAAAAAGAAAAAAATAAAAAAAAAATCCCCATTTGCTTCGGACTGTGTAACTTAACCCAGAAACCAAGATGCCGTCGTTGCCAGCCTCAACGTGGTTTCGGGACGAAATGTCATTTTTCAAGTTCCTGGGTTTGATCCTGCTGGGCTACTATGGCGTGATGGAATCATCTGTGGTGACCTTCATGAGGACAGACCTTGTGGAGTCCTCACAAGGAGCTGATGACGCTGAGCTCTACTCCCTTCGTGAGTCTAGCTCTGTGGTGTGTGTGTGTGTGTGTTTGTGTGTGGTGTGTGGTGTGTGTTTGTGTGTGTGTGTGTGTGTGTGTGTGTGTGTGGTGTGTGTTGTGTGTGTGTGTGTGTGTGTGTGTGTGTGTGTGTGTGTGGTGTGTGTGTGTGTGTGTGGTGTGTGTTGTGTTGTGTGTTGTGTGTGTGTGTGCATTGTGTTGTGTGTGTGTAACATTGTATTTTGTGTGTGTGAGTTGTTGTGTGTGTGTGTGTGTGTGTGTGTGTGTGTGTGTGTGTGTGAACATTTGTATGTTATGTGTGTGTGTGAAAGCATATGTTGTGTGTATTGTGTGTGTGTGTGTGTGTGTGTGTGTGTGTGTGTGTGTGTGTGGTGTGTGTGTGTGTGTGTGTGTGTGTGTGTGTGTGTTTGTGTGAACATTTGTATGTTATGTGTGTGTGAAAGCATATGTTGTGTGTATGTGTGTTTGTGTGTGTGCATGCATACATTCATATTTGCATGTATGTATACATGTGTGATATGTATACATGTGTATCCATATGTGTGTGTGTGTGTGTTAGGTTCATGCATTCATACAAATTTGTGTGTGTGTGTGTGTTGTGTTGTGTGTGTGTGTGCTTGTGTGCATGCGTGTGTGTGCACACACATGTGTGCATGCATACATGTGTGTGTATGTATGTGTGTGCATGTGCATAAATTACATACATACAGGCTGGCACTCACATGTATGCAGCCAATTTGCATGCTTTTCTCGGCAGGCTCCTACTTTCTACTGAAGGACTCATTTCATCATACATGCCCTCACCTTGTGTTACAGACACCTGTCCGTGAAAGCCCTGATGAATGACCACACCAGCCAGTATGTGACCTCCCCAGTGGTGGAATATTTCGACGCCTTCACGCGCTTCAGCACTCGTCTTCTATTTCATCACACCCAACATGATCTCCTTCTTCCACGTCGGCCTCGCTTTCATCTCTGCCCGATTCGTGTCCTCGGAGCCCCTGTACACACGTCGCGTTGGTGTCATTCTCTTCGAGATTCGAACCTTGTTGGATGCTCTGGATGGGGTCGTCTTCCGCAGTCACACTCACACTAAAGGTGAGCAGCACAGTTTGTAGTGTTAAGAGTTTGTAGGGTTCTTTTTAGATAGATTTTGTGAGAAATTTATTCTGAGTGTTTTTCATGTTTTGTCAGTTTTTGTCAGTCATCATTATTTATAGAACTAATTTACTTTGTTCTTTTAAATCTAGGCAAGAGTTTAACTCCTGATTTTTTTAAACATTTATCCATGGTCACAGCCAAGGTTGTATCTTGTATAGATGTATCTTGTTGTAGCTGTCTTGAAACAATAGATTTAAGTAAATTGTCTGGTCACTGAAAAACAAAAAGAAAGACAGCAGCAAAAGGGCATCCTGCACTTATGATCTGGGTGCTAGCTACCCGGCCCCCCTAGACTAGACTAGAGACTGTGTACATATAAGCATTGCAGGGCTGAAACATTTGCTGAAAAGGGCATCTTCTCTGCAGACCTTCTGCCTGTTCTCCTCAGGTTTCTTTTTCAGCACTCTTTTTCGGATGAGATTATAAACGGAGGTTCTATGTGCAAACGCATGCAGAACATCTTACACACAGGTTAAAGCCTGTTTCGCTTTTTGGAAGTGTAGGCCATTGTGTGCTGGCAGGAACAGACGACAAAATGTACAGTGCCACATGCACAGGAAGACTACATGTAAAAAAGCAAATGAGTGCTTATTTCATTATCCTCAAAATGAACAAATGAAAGAATTGTTTTGGATAGAATAAAAGTACTTTGTCATGGGAGTGGAATAGATACTTTTGTGGGGGTTTGTTTTTGGTGAAGGATGATTCAGTCTGCTGACCCTATGCTGTTTGGTGTGACAGGCGTGTACCAGTCAGTGCGGTCATCACTGGGATACTATGTGGACATCGTCTGTGATGGAGTAGGCGGGGTCTTCCTCATGTTTGGCGTTCTTTTCTATCTCTTCAAGCGTTTCGACCCCAGCAAACAGAGCGACCTGCCCTGGAAAAGCACCGAAGCTGGGGCCACAGGTAAACTCATCGTTTGTGTTTTTCATTTTCTACAACTCGCATGTCATAGCAACATCATTTTCCTGCTGTAGTGTGCATGGCAGGTGTTTAAGTTCACTGCCGAAGTGCTGTATTTGCACTTTTGTATTTTATTTTATATCCAGTCTGAAGATGACTAAATAGGTAGAGTTTGCATAATTGGTGAGGGAGGCAAAGGGTGCATGGCTGTTTTGGATGATGCTAGAATGGACGTGAAGGTGGGGTAGCCTAGTGGTAAAGCATTATACTCAGGGTCTCATGGTAATAGAGGGACTGAGTTCAAGTCTTCATTGAGATGTCTGTCAGAGGCATGTTTTTTGTCATGGTGCTAATATTGATACTTACTCCAATATCTTGAGTCCTTGAAATGAAAGATATGATGATGTTTAGTTAAGTTTGACTTAAGGATGTGCACACGCATGTTCGCTTTAGTTTCATGCACAATAACCTGTTAGGAAAAAAGTGAACATATAGGTAAGACTGAACAATTTTGTTGGTCACACAGGTAAAAATGGCTGTGAACGGTCTGAATGGCAACGGAGGCAGCCATGTGACGTACAGCAAGAAGATGTTGTTTTGGAAGTGCTGGTGCTACGGCATTGCTATCGCCATTGGGGGCAAATTCTGGGACAGTGTTGTGGGCGATTTTAAAGACTTGTTTCAGACTCCTCTCAAGGACCCCACTATGTCGGTGAGTGATGAAAAGAGTGTGTGTGTGTGTGTGTGTGGTGGTGGTGTGTGGTGGTGGGTGTGTGTGTGTGTGGTGTGTTGTGTGTGTGTGTGTGTGTGTGTGTGTGTGTGTGTGTGTGTTGTGTGTGTGTTGTTGAGGTGTGTGTGTGTGTGTGTGTGCA
>CM060326.1:46416144-46421144 GCA_030674155.1 Stramonita haemastoma | reverse complement strand
CCTTTAGGACTCTGGCCGGCACTCCACCAGCCCAGTTGTTCAGGCACCCCTCCTCAGTCCGTCAACCTCTACCCCCCCTTTCTTCTCCAAATTTTGCCCCCCTCCCCCCCTTCCTCCCACTCCCTCCATCTGAGAGGTACAGAGGGGTGACCAAACGATATCGGTCAACTGCTGTCTGGCGTGCGTCCAGAGGGAAAATGAATTTATGCTTGTTTGCGGGGCCATTGACAGAGCAGCCTCATTGACTCTCATTGACTGTAGGAATGGAGTGTTTGATATATGATATATTATATATGATATGTCGCACAGTACAGGCCGCATTGCTAAGCATTGCAAAAGACTTTGGGTTTGGGCCAAGGCTGGCCCTGGCTTTACACTACACTACAGTGTCCTGTTTGGTTTGTGTGTGTGTGTGTGTGTGTGTGTGTGTGTGTGTGTGTGTGTGTGTGTGTGTGTGTGTGTGTGTGTGTGTGTGTTTATATTTATATATTTTAAATATTTTGTTCTTTTATATCAAGGATAATGGAATAAGCGCCCAGGTGCTTTTTTCATCCAGTCCCCATGTGTATGCGGTTTTGTAAATCTTGTCATCTGTTCCCACCGGCACATAATGGCCTATTCTTAAGAAAAGCGGAACATTATTTAACCGTGTGTGTAAGATGTTCTGCGTGCATTCGCACATGGGGGGGGGGGGGGGGGGGGGGGGGGGTGTTTTTGTTTTTTCATTAGAGTTTTATAATGCCAGAGTCCTCCCTCCCCCCCCCCTTTTTTTTTTTGCTGTGGGTTGTGTTGTGTTGTGTTGTATTGTACTGTGCTGTATTGTGTTGTATTGTATTGTATTGTGTTGTGTTGTGTTGCATTGTAATTTGTATTGCATTTCATTGCATTGCATTGCATTGAAGTGTAGTGTAGTGTACTGTGTAGTGTAGTGTACTGTGTAGTGTAGTGTAGTGTAGTGTAGTGTAGTGTAGTGTAGTGTATACTACTCACAGTCACAACAAATAGCTCAGCATGACATTACCAGATTCCTGTCCCATTTGGAAGGGGGGTTAAGGGTTAACACTAGTGCAGCGCCACCCCTTTTTTTTTTCCTGTCAGCAATTTTTTTTCAACTTTGACTATAAGATAAACCTTTTTCTTTTTTAACAGAATTTACAGGGAACAAGTCTTGTGTCCTCATGGGCTCTTTTACATGTTCCAAATGTCTTTTGCACACAGTACCTCAGGTTATCATTAGTGAGACTTGCATGTATACATGTATACTCAATCACTCATTGTCTGGCTGATGGGGAAAAATCGGATTTTGACAGGATTTGAACCCCTAACACTGTTTTGGTTTCTAGATAGGAGACAACCGCTTTTACCGCAGATGCAAAAAAGTCAGACTGTTGAAGGGGGTTGGATGGGGAAGTGGGGGGTGGGGGGGTGGGAGGAGGACTTTTGCTTTACCACAGACTGTTGCAAAAGATGGGGGAAAATGAGACATGTCAGACGTGACATTGCTGCACCTGAATAAAAACACACTAAAGTGTGTATATTTGGCTGTGAAAATGACAGGCTTTCTTTTTCTTCTTTTTTTGTTGTTGTTGAAAATTATATATATAGCCATATCAATACCAGGCATTCTCATTCCTCTCCTTTTTCTTTGTTCATGTTGGAGAGTGCTCTTTTGTTGCTGCTCGCTTTCATAGGTTTTGACAAGTGCCAAATTACATACATTTGTATTCCTGGTTTATGGTTTGCTTTTAAAGCTTTTGACAAGTGCAAAATCATGCATATTGAAGAATGCTGTGTGAAACTTGGTCTGTTCTTGCAGAGTGGTACACTCACTCGGTTGTGTGTGTGTGTGTGTGTGTGTGGTGTGTGTGTGTGTGTGTGTGTGTTGTGTGCATTGTGTGTGCATTGTGTGTTGTGTGTGATTGTGTGTATGTGTGTGTTGTACTGTGTCATTGGTGTGTGCGTGTGTTAGTAGGTGAAGTGAAGTATAGTTAGATAGACAATGGTTTTCAACACTCAACTACTGATTATTTATGGAAGGTGATTCTAGTTTATAATGATAATTCATTCATCATTTGTCATTACATTTTATTCAGACTCTGAGACAGAGAAACATCATCTTCAGGAGGCATTGTACATATATGTTCCTTGGTTAGTTGTATTATGTAGAAAGAGAGAAAGAAAGAAAGAAAGAAAGAAAGAGAGGAGAGAGAGAGAGAGAGAGAGAGAGAAGAGAGGGCAGAGACAGAGACAGAGAGAGGACTATAATGAAAAACCCAGCTATTATGGATACATGTCTCCCAATCCAGACAGGCAGTAGGCTACATACTGGCTATAGACTAGACTGTGTAGAGAGACTCAGCATGACTAGACCTTGGGCTACTGTGTGAAGGGAGCGGTCATGCGGTCAAGCGTGGTAGGCTAGGCCTAGTGAACATTTTATTGCCACTGTACTGGAGTAGAGTGACTGGCAGGAGATTGAATTCCGACCAGTTTTTTCACCTTTCCAAATCCCTGTGAACTTGTAAACATGTCCACACATGGCCTAAAGGGCCTGTTCCATGGTGTACCATAGTGTGTGGATACATAATTATGTTACTAGTTAGTGTTGGTCCCCTCACAGCCTAAAGGGCCTGCTTCGTGATGTATGATAGTGTGTGGATAGATAGTTTACTAGATACTGTTGGTCTCCACATAGCCTAAAGGGCCTGCTTCCTGGTGTACTGATAGTGTGTGGATAGATATTTTACCAGTTACTGTTGGTCCACACACGGCCTAAAGGGTCTGATCCACAGTGTACAATAGTATGTGGATAGATTCGTTACTAGTTAGCGATGGTCCACACACAGCCTAAAGGCCTGCTTCACGTATAGGATAGTGTGTGGATAGCCTAGATACAATAGTAGTTGGTGTTGGTCCACACACGTCTAAAGGGTCTGCACCATGGTGTATGCTAGTGTGTGGATACATATGTTACTAGTTAGTGTTGGTAGTAGTATATGCTACACAGCCTACAGCCCTGATCCATAGTGTATAATGCATGGTTTGTGGATGTATGTTATTGTTGGTTCACACATAATCTAAAGGTCCTTATTCATAGTGTATTCATGATAGATAGTGTGTGGAAATATTATTGTTGGTCCACACACAGCCTTAAGGTCCTGATCCATGGTGTAATATGATGCATGGTTGTACTATTGTTAATGTTGGTCCACACATAAAGGTCCACACGCAAGCATGCATGCATGCAGGCGCACCCACCCACCCACTTCTTGTTCAGAATCTTGAGACATCGGTGATAATATTGGGAAACAAGATTCGTACACTCACAAACAGGAACACATTAAAAAAAAAAAAAAAGGGTGGCGCTGCTCTAATGGCGACCCTATCATCCAAGGAAAAACAACCAGAATTTCATGCTGTAAAGAAAAATGCCGGGACTAAAGGTGTTGTGCAACACACTTCAAATTATTGTTGGAGCGAAAGAAAGAAAGATATCACAGGCTTCCATACAGGGGAAGTAAATGAAGCACTCATTTTCTTGGGTAATTGAGATATGAAGGATGTGACAAAACCAAACTTTTTTGAGATTTCGCAACTGGTTGGGGGGCTTCCGTAAGCTGGGTTTCACAAGAAATTGTATTAATTGCATTGGCGTTTTAACTAGTTGGGGTTTCACAGCATGGGAGGTTTCGCAAGTTATGGTTTCCCAACAGATAAAGATTTCATAACGCGACATTGATGGTTTGCCAGTTGATTGAAGTTTGATACTGGACTAGAAGATTGATGGCCAAATAGAAACACCTAGAAAAACACACCCGCCAAGCCTCCAAGTGGGCTACCTAGGGTCAGGTGTAAACAGGTCTGCAGGGCATTGCCACATGGCAGCTCAGGTAACGGACGATGTGGTTGATCGCTTTTTGGCGTAAATACATACATGTTCAGAGTGGATAGGGTGGGGGATGGATAGGGGTGGTGGTAGTACTAGTAGTACTTGTAATTGTAGTAGAAGTAGTAGTGCTAGTGTAGTTGTAGAACTTTTTTTGTAGTTTTAGAGAGAGAGGGAGAGGGAGTGTGTGTGTGTGTGTGTGTGTGTGTGTGTGTGTGTGTGTGTGTGTGTGTGTGTGTGTGTGTGTGTGTGGTGTGTGTGTGTGTGTGTTACTGTTAGGACTGAGGACATACTGATGTGTACACTACTGTGTGGATGTGTGTGCGACTGTGCGTGCAAGTGTGTGGGTGTAAGAGGGACGTCAGAGAGACAGAGAGACAGAGAGACAGAGATCCCTGGATTGGTTGTTTTTGCTAATCTGGGGTGACAGGGGTAACTGTCTCAACAACATCCCCCATGAGGAATGGCATAATAGAAAAGGAAGGCGGGGGGGGGGGGGGGGGGGTTGGAGATGGGAGTAAGAGGGGTGGTGGGGGTGGAGAGGGGGTTAAGTGTCATTGCCAGTGCTGTCAGATGATAATTGATTTCCCCGTGGTGTCTGCTGTCCTTTTGTCTCTGTCTCCCCCCTGTTGCTCACACAGATCGCATTACTGTGTGTGTCCACATCTCTACCACAGCTGGACGTATCATAGTTCTAGGATAGACGTATCTAGTTCATAGGATGCACCAACAGTCTTTCGGATGAGACTATAAACCGAAGCCCAGTGTGCGAATGCATGCAGAACATCTTACGCACACGTTAAATCCTGTTCCTGCTTTTCGTAAGAGTAGGCCATCGTGTGCCGGTGGAAACAGATGACATTGACAAAACTGCATACACACGGGGACTGGATGTAAAAAAGCACATGATTGCTTATTCCATTATCCTCGATATAAAAGAATAAATAAATGAATAAATAAATAAATAAATAAATAAATAAATAAATAAATAAATAGTTCTAGTTTGGCAACCCCTTTGGTGGTTTCTGTACTGTCAGAAACAAAACAAAAAAATGTTGGTCTCATTATTGAGCTTAGTGGTGTTAAGCTATCCAAAGTCCATGGACAACATATC
>CM060326.1:46396144-46411144 GCA_030674155.1 Stramonita haemastoma | reverse complement strand
AATAAGCCAATAAAAAAGACAGGAAAAAATCCAAACAAAAACCCTAAGCAATTTTACAATTGCCAGGGTAGGCAGGTCTGATGGTACATGTATTCTATTTTTTATATTCTATTAATTTATTCTTTTATATCGAGGATAATGGGATAAGCACTCTTGTGCTTTTTTACATCCAGTCCCCGTGTGTATGCAGTTTTGTAAATGTCATCTGGTCCCACTGGCACATGATGGCCTACTCTTACGAAAAGCGGAACAGGATTTAACGCGTGCGCAAGATGTTCTGCGTGCGTTCACACACGGGACCTCGGTTCATAGTCTCATCCGAAGGACTTCCCTGCATGTGTCGCAGGAGCATTTTTATTATGTAAGTTAGTGTAGAGAGGAGAGTATGTTCAATAAGTCATTCCTGTTCCGCCTTTCGTAAGAGTAGGCCATTGTGTGCCGGTAGGAAGAGATGACAAGATTTACAAAGCTGCGTATACATGGGGACTGGATGTAAAAAAAAAAAAGCACATGAGTGCTTATTCCATTATCCTTGATATAAAAGAATAAGTAAATAAATGAACAAATGAATGAATGAATGAATGAATGAATGAATGAATGAATGAATGAATGAATGAATAAATAAATAAATAAAGAGGTCAAGGAGAGGTGAAATAAATCAAGTGTTCATAAGGTTCAAGTGTTCCCAGTTTTTGAAATAATATTTTAAAGTTTTTGTATTTTGTTGGTTATGCTATTGCCAAGTGGTAAAGACTGTTTAATTTCAATCCCACAGTTCCATGATGTTAAGGGTTTTGAATCTCGGCAGTGTCTGGTGAGCTAAGCTAAGGATGGGGATTTTTACAATCTCCCAGGTTAACTTCAAGTTGACCTGGCAGTGCCTCGATTCCTATCATGTATGTACATATGCAGAAGATCAAATAATTCTGCACATTAAAGATTCTGTAATTTATGTCAACATTTGGTGGGTTTCTGTTGGTGGGTCACGGAAAGATGAACATACCCAGCATACAACCCTAATATCGGAATCCGGCTACCTTCATGGTGGGCAAAAACAGTCACATACACAAAATCTCACATTTTGGTGAACTTCTGAGCTCTGGTCAAGAAATGATAAAAAAGTGTTTGTTATTGTATGTATTTTGTATATTTCACATTTGTTAACTGTCTCTTTTCTGTTGTGTGTTTCAGGAATTTCTCAACTTTGTGCAGTATTTGATGTTTGTCATTGTCATGGGGCTGTATATGCTCAGCTTGCTCTATGTTCGACATGTGAGTACCTACCCTGAGGAATGAACTCCTTTTAGAGTTCTCTCGGTCTTTTTCCTTTGTTCTCTGTCTGTTGGTTCTCTTTTTCTTTTCTTGTTTTTCTCTGTTTTTATTTGGGCTTTTTTCCCTTCTCTTTCTCTTTGTTGGTTTTCTGTTTTCATCTTGTCTTTTCTTTCCTTCTCTTTCTCTGTTGGTTCTATCTCTGTTTTCATCTCGTCCTTTCTTCTCTTCTCATTCTTTGTTACTTTCTCTTCACTCTTCCAATTCCTTCTCTCTCTGTTGCTGTCATTTCTTTTCTGTTCTCTCCTTCCTCCTCTTTTGCTGTCTTGTCTTTCTACTTGCCTCTTTATCTATTCTTCTGTCGTATGTATGTCTTTCTTTAACTGTATTTCTGTCTCTTTCTCTGTCCCTGTTTGTCTCTGTCGCTGTCCTATTTTGGGATTTTTGTTTTTATTTCATTGGCAGGATAGTTGGTTTGAGGGAAGGGGTGGGGTAAGGGGTGGGATGGGGGAGAGAGGGAGGGTGCTTTTGTTGTAGTTGTTTGTGTTGTTTTGTTCTGAATATAGTTTATGGGTTTAATCCCTGTTTTTCTGTTTAAAAACTTATTAAAAAGGAAGTTTCTTTACAAAGAAACAAAAAATGGAGGTAGGGGGATTAAAATTGAAGTTGAAATACATGTCTGTGTGTGAAGTGTAATGTTACGTAATGTGTAATGTTACGTATTGCAAGTGGAAAAATGCGTAGCATTTTAGCTTGTAGTAGCTGTAAGTGTGTGATGATGTGTGTTTTGTGATAACTGTGGTTCTTGTGTCACACTAGTTGCTTGAAATAATTTGCAGGGGGTGGGAGTGGGTGGGTTGTATAGTCAACATTTTGATTATTAATCATTAATTTTTTAAAAAATTTTTTTTGCAGGTGCGGACTTGCACATTAGCGTGCTTCACCCCACAAGCACACAAGCCACAAACACAGCACGCTAAGCCCTTACACAACTCACAAATCACAAAGGTCACTGACAGCATAACACATGTACTCAGCCCCCGCTACAATGAGGCTAGCAGCAAGCTCACAAATTCGGAGGTGGAACAAAGGTACAGATGAACGGAGTGGAACGTGGTGAACCAGCAAATGAACTGAGGCTGGACAGAAGAATGGAAGAGGAACGGAGAGGAATGGAACAGGAGGAAAGGGAAGACAGAGGAATGGGACAGAGAAATGAAGGAGGATGGAACAGAGGATGATGAGAATGGAAGTGGTATGGAGGAACAGGGATAGAATGTGATGGTGTGAGTGGCACACATGTGACAGGATCAAGGTGATGTGGGTTTGGGCTTGTATCCAGTATTAGCTGTCGTGTGCGAGATCTTCCGGGAAGAACCTTCATTCATTCATCACTTCCTGCTTCATTCACTTCCACAGCTGTGTGTAAGTCTTCAGGAGCCCCAGCCCTGTGTGGCAAATTCTTCAGCTCGTGAACGGGTCTTGATGTTTCGCCACATTGGTACTGCCGCACCTTTGTATGGGTTGTCAGTCCACAGCATTATGTTGTCCGTGTTTTCTCCCTTCATGACTCTGGTGTGAAACAAGCAGTGTCCTACAGGGCCTGTGGGAGAAGATGGATGGAGGGAGGGAGGGGGATGGTGGGGATTGGCAGTGTCTGGATTTCATCACACACAACCACACGTGTTGGAGCATCTCCCGATACGCTGTTGTTTGAGATTTTGTGCTGTATTGTTTATTATTAACTCCAGACTTTTAGCCATATTTTTTGCTGTGATTTACCAAACCTTCAGTCAACAGTGATGTGGAGTTTCGATGATATTTGTTGAAATGTTGCAGCCTTGCTATGTAACCCCGTCATGAGCTGGACGCTAAGCGACATGAGTTGACGTGAATTGTTGTCCGTGTGTATTGTTTGCAAGATCTCTTTTGAGGCGTATCTCTAAATGTCAGATCTAAACGTGTCCAGTTGCCCACTTTTTCTGCCTTGCTTGAATAGCACCAGCTTTTGAGATCTCTTTTGGAGATGAAAGAGTTGCATTTCTTTTTAAATTTATCATTCTTTTTTTTTCCCTACAGAGCCAACTACTAGCTGTATGTGGAACCCCGTCCCCCTACTCCCTGATCCTTTATGCTTCATATACAGGAGAAATGGACTGTAGGAGTTGTTGTCATGTGTGTGGAAACAAATTTGAAGAGGAAAAGTCCCATGGGGAAGTTTTAAGTGCAAGTTGTATCCTCACTCATTTTGGAGATTTTTTGGTCAGTGCTTTAAGTCATGAATTTTCGCTGGGATCACTTTGTGGGGAGATGAAGGCTTTAGGGGAGTGAGAGAGTGTAGTAAACACTGCACTTGTTGCTTTAATGAAGAGGAAGACCGGGCCAGTGATATATTGACAGGACTGAACCAGGAAATGGACAACAACATAAGATTAGCCCCAGGCACATGACCTTGGTCAAATTTGAAAAAGATTAAAACCGAAGGCAAAAAATGAAAAACAGATGATCATATGAGGGGGACGGTTCATCAACACTGAAATGTAAGTGATTAAGATTAGTCGGAAAACACACTGTTATGTTGAGGTCAGCATTCCTATAAAGGCAGTTCTACGCTTGTCACCTTTGTGAAGATTGGAACAGCTCACGGACATAATTATTTCTGTTGGATGCTTTGTTGGCTCAAACTCATAATATTGTTGTGTACATTGTGTAAGCTTCTTTCTGCTACAAAAAAAAGCAAAAAAAAAAAAAAAAAAGAAGTCAGTTTATAATCTGAAATGAACTGCTTTCGTAAGGTATCATTACTTATTAAATTTGCAACATGGTGTGTGTCAAGGTGATGTTTGGGATCTAGCTTAGCTTAGTGTTATCATTGGGGGCGGGATAGCTAAGTGGTCAGAGCGCTCGCTTTTCCCCAGTCAAGTTAAGCAGCGTCAAGCATGGTTACCAGCTGGATGGGTGACCATTTGTGCGCCTTGGCTTAAGTAAGTCCCCCCAGTTCACCCAGCTGTAAATGGGTACATGCCCTCTTTAGGGTCAGGGAAGGTAAAGCAGCAGGGAGAGGAGATGGGCACCGCCCTCACTATGCTGGTCCCTAGAGAAGCTGAGGTCTCTGATGCATCGCTCCCCTATGTCCAACTAGGCTGTGGACACCTTTACCTTTAGTGTTATCGTAGATGCACAGGGTAACTGTGAGCTAGAGAAACATTGACATTAGATGAGGCAAACATCAACATAAGCACACTACTGCCACTTCTGTTGACAGTCTGATTCAGAGCTTCTGTGTTTAGAGCAGAGCCTGCCAAGGCTCTTGGTTCACTTTGTCTAGTGATCGATCATACAATCATCTTTATAAAAAATTTTTTTTTATAGTTTGTTTGTTTGTTAGTCTGATTTGCCTTTGCTGGCATTGGAATGGTCAGGGTATCATGGCCGTGACAACATTTCCTTGGTGATGACCATTGGGAATCAAACTGACCACTTTTTAGGGATTGTCAGTGGTTTGTGTCCTGCGTTGTTTTTTGTGGATTTTTGTGTTGTGTGTATCGCTTGTGATAAGGATAAAATGATGAGAGACAGAGACACAGGGGGGGGGGGTTGCAGGGAGAATTTCTTTTAACACACACACAAACACCACACACTGAAACACAACACACACACACCCCCCCCCCCCCCCCCCCCACACATTCATATTGGTTTATAGTTTATAAAGAAACTTGAGAAAGTGACAGTAGTTTAAGATACAATAGTCAAAGAATGAACCTTACATAAGCCTAAGCAGTCAACATTTCTTTTAAAACTATGATATTTATGTGTGTGTGAGAGAGAGAGAGAGAGAGAGAGAGAGAGAGAGAGAGAGAGAGAGAGAGAGAGAGAGAGAGAGAGAGAGAGAGAGCCTAAGCAGTCAACATTTCTTTTAAAGCTATGATATTTATGAGAGAGAGACAAAGACAGAGAATGAATAAACGAGCCTGTGTTTGTGTGTGTGTGTGAGAGGGTGTTGACCAAATACACACTGAGGTCACACTCCTTACAGATGCAAACATATAATCATGGGTGAGAGGTGTGCATATTTCGTTCGAGTTCTTTCGTCTGTGCTTTGTGGTGGAGGACTCATGTGTGTTTTTGATGCAGACTAATTCGAAACATGTTGTCTTGGTGAATGTGAATGCTATGAAACACCACAGTCTCACCACTGAGAAAATTAAACACAGTCAGAGGAGGGCAGGTTTTGAGGGAATGGAGTGAGTGGTGGGGGAATGATGGCAATAGATTTGTTGTTATTGTGATTCAGCTTACAACTACTGCCCCTCAGGCTTGTTTATCTGACTGCACACCCTTTTACAGTGTGTGTTACTGTCAGTTGTTATTATTATAATGTTGTTATGATGTTGCTTTGGAAAAGATAATCACAAACGAAGGTGATTGTAGTGGATAAATACAGAAATGAATAAAAGAAAACCACTCTGTGTGTTAACCGTAACAATTTCTGATATAGCTTTCACGCATGTTAACCCCTTATTCCCTAAATGGAAGGAAAGAAAAAAAAGAACAGGGAAGGGAGGTGGTGATGAGGCGGAAGAAAACCCTTTAGACTAGAGATTCACTGCTAAAGGGAGGGAATTGACAGATGTTTCTAGTAGAAGTGCTTCCCATGGTGAAAAGTTGTGGATGGCAAAATTCTAAAAGCCACAGGCAGAATTCATTTTTCCTGACTTTCATTTCCCATGTTTGGTCATATACTATCTCATGCGTCTTTTTCTTCCAATTTTTAAGACCTAAGTTTTGGCCAGTTTACTCACTAAGACTAAAGTCTTCTAGGAGTGGCTTAATGCTGAGTGAAGATTGTTGTCAGTGGTTTCTGAAGTAGACTGTTTTCAGTGATGGTTTGCACAGGCAAGGTCTTGATTTAGTTCACTGTTAACAAGGGTTTTTTTTGTGTGTTTTTTTGCGTTCATACTTGATCATGGTGATGCAATGATTTTTATTCTTGAAAATTTCAGGATTATGATATATATAAATTAATTTTTGATATTCTGTTGATGATTGCATTGGTACTGCTTAAATAGTAATATTATTTCTATTTTGTACTGTTCAAGTCATAAATCAAGAAAAGAAGATACTGGATATTCTGATTTGGACATATTTGATAATTGAATTAGATAAAAGAAACACAGCAATCATTGTTAAAAGAAACACAACAATCATTGTATTGAAACATATTTAATTCATTTGTATTTTGAATATATAGCTTTCTGAAAAACTGAAGTGAACAAATATTTTTTAAATTCCTGAAATTTCGAAGCCTTGACAGCCCAAAGGAATTGTTTTCAACAATCCATTGTGTTTATGTATCTAGGTTTCACAGATTTTATCACAAGTTTTACCTGTACTCTTTTTTTTGCTGCACTTGTGCGGTGTGATGAAAAATTGACCAAAAAAAAAAAAAGGTGTTCGTCTGTAAATCATGTTGTTTTAAAAAAACTATTTGGATATATATTTATATATACCTTTTATGATTGAGGTTTGAGTACAGTGCGTATGTTTTCCTGGCTTAGATTACCTTTTAAAACTAGGAATAGAGATTTGAGAGTAAGATTTTTTTCTCATTTTTTATTTACAAATTCTTTTTGTATAGGTCATATGAGAATACTGTATATATATTTATAAGGTTATGATTGTTTGAAAAAATGTTTATTTCAGAATTTTTATTTTTTTTTATTAATATCATTGATTTATGTATCCAGGGCAATGTGTTGTGTATGTGTGCAGGTTAACAGAATGACATGTAATGTAAGTGTTTGTGGTGTTTTGGGGGGTGAATAATTTGTGTGTCCAGTGCCCTTGATATAAGTACCATGTAGGTCTTTTAGGAGAAGAACTTCAGTGGAAAGAGCCAAAGATTGATGCTTAAACTGAATTCACACACACACACACACACACACACACACACACACACACACACACACACACACACAACACACACACACACACACACACACACACACACACACACACACACCACACACACACGCACAACACATGCTCGCACACACACACACACACACACACACACACACACACACACACACACACACACACACACACACACACACACAAATACACACTCACAGACACACACACACACACATAGAAACACAAATACTCTCTGGTAGATTGCTTGAATATTTACAATGACTTACATGTAAAGTGACCAAGTTTTTGTTTGGTTTTTGGTTATGGTTTTATTTTCATTTATCTTTTGGCTGTTATCTCTCTCTCTCTCTCTCTCTCTCTCTCTCTCTCTCTCTCTCTCCTCTCTCTCTCTCCTCTCTCTCTCTCTCTCTCTCTCATTTTCATTCATCTTCTGTGTATATTTTTCAAGTGGAAGATTTATTATGCATGATATAAATAAAAAAATAGATGAATATGATACAAAAAGAAGAGATTCTAGATATTATTTTAAGTGCCTTTTTTTGAAAATAAAACTATGGTCACTTTAAGAGAGACCTGTGTGATGCTAGAGATATTATCAGAGAGAGAGAGAGAGAGAGAGAGAGAGAGAGAGAGAGAGAGAGAGAGAGAGAGAGAGAGAGAGAATGATTTCAAAACCCAGCATCTTATAGACACTGGAGCAACATTGTGTAAACATGTCAGACATTGTACCTCCACTGTCATGGAACAATGCGTATATGATGTGATGTGTACATGTCGCTATGTGTTTACACAAAAAGCTAGCCCGTAGACTGTTTCACTGTCAGTACCCTTAACACTTCATTTTATAGACTTTGTCTCCTTTATTTTTACTAATTTAGGTGGTCATCATTTGTTCTCCTAACTGCTCATGATAATATAAATATTCATCCGTTTTGTTTCAGTTCTTTTCATTTGGAGAATAATGGAATAACTTTTTTTAAAGCATGCATATGCTTTTGTTTTTTTTTTACATCCAGTCCCCGTGTACATGCGGTTCATAAATTTTGTCACCCGTTCCCACTGCAGCCTGAGATTCACATTGCTCAAATCTTTTTTTTTAATGGTAATATGCATAAGTCTTGTGCACCTGTTAAAAATCCATCCATCTGATTTTTTTTTTCTTTTTTGTCCCTTGGCTAGAGGTCTGAGGTTTATCAATGGTGAGATTTTTTGTGTATGCGACCATTCCACCCCCACCCCTTTTCATGATTGAGGTAGCCATATTCTGACTTCGGGATATCCTTCTGTTAAATAGAAGTGGAGACTATGGCTGGTGATATGAATGACAATAAAACTATCCTTACGTAAAGGAGAGAAGCCTTTTTTCCCTGTACATGTGCACTGTGCACATTTGTCTGCTTCTGTAACCCAGTAGTGGGTGTTATGTAGGGAAGGGTTAGGAGGTGGTTGGTTGCCCTACAGCAGGCAACCGTAGGAAAAGGTTAACTATACCCAGCATGCATTTTTTTTGCTGCCTAGAGAGGGAAAGGATCTATTGGGTTCAGCATGCCCATGTCACTGTCTGTACTGAGAAGCTTATGTGCAGTGAAGTCTCCATGACTTCTGTAGGAGTTTTTGGGAGGAGTTAGGTCAGTCACTGAGTTAGTCATCAGTTTGTCGTTGTAGCAGAAGTGGACATCGTTATACTGACCCCAGCAGAAGTATGCATTCTTGTTGTCCCGTTGCCAGAGGATGTTTTGTGTGTAATCCCTGAGATCCCACATGAAGGTACACAGTTGAATATGAAACGCCCCCCCCCATCTGCATTTCCCCCTCCTCTCCTGCATATACCCTCTCCTCTCTTCTATTATTGTGAATCATAATTCACAATTCACGATGGTTTATTCCCATTAACTCTTCTGAGCTTTTGAGACAAGTCATTATCATCTATAGTTTAGACAGAAAGCATGTGGCAGTCCATACATAGAGAGTTATCAAGAAACAACAAGCGGAACAGTTTATACCATGCTGAAACAGAGAAAGACTACCTAAATTGAGTTTGCTGCTGATAATTGAGATTCTGTTTTGTGACTTTTCAGCAATTATTTATTCATAGACAAAACATGCGGTGTAGACATCGAGAGATGTTGAACAACAACAAGCGAGCAGCTTTTTTTCTTATTTAGTATTCCCAACATCAGCTTCAGACATAAAAGGAAGAATCATTGCACAGCTGGTAAGTGTAACTGACTGTGTTTCAGTCTGTGCACTTTGGCTTATGCCTGTGTCTTTGTGGATGGAATGACAGGGCCATGTCCTCTAACTGCCCCAATTGAAAATCATCTTTGTTGACGAGTAGGAACACTGAAATTGGGAGTAGTTATGGAACTATGTGTGTGTGTGTGTGTGTGTGTGTGTGTGTGTGTGTGTGTGTGTGTGTGTGTGTGTGTGTGTGTGTTTATAGAACTTTTGTTTTTTGAAATATTCTTTAATTTTTTTTATGATAATCGAATAAAGGAAAATGTGTGTGTGTGTGTGTGTGTGTGTGTGTGCGTGCATGTGTGCGTGCATGCATATGTACGTGCATGCATGCTTGTGTGCATGCTTATGTGTTAAAGTGGAAATCTAGTGTGGTATGTTTCAAAGTTGTATGAAATTACCTTCTGATTCATTCAAAGTGCATAATTTGATAAGTCAATGTCAGTAATGACAGTAAAATCACAAATCACCATCCTTCTGTACATTTGAATCAGCTGAACTTCACTTCACAAAACACAGACACAAAATCACAATTTTATATTTTAGATACATCATTTAAAAAAAAAATTAGAATCAATGTAAGATTGGAGTGTATTAGCATTATCTGAGTCATAGTATAAATCATTTCAACCTTCAATTACATGGACTGAATTGTGAGCGGAGTAGAATGTGGGAGAGGGAGGCATGCATTGTTTTTCCATCACTGTCTAATTCTCAAACATGAAAAGTTCTGTTCTGTCAGATTTAAAGTGGTTTAGTTAGCGTTCCAAGTTTTGTTTGAGAGTGGATTTATTCCAAGGCTTTAATTGCTTAGAGCTTGTAACCAAATAACAGGTGTTTAAAACGCAAAAAATCAAGTATCGATCGTTATGTTTTCTTATGTTGGTATGTAACATGTTAAGTTTTGTTGCATGAGCAGCAAGATAATCTGTTTACAATGCAAAAAATCACGTATTGATCAATATGCTTTCTTATGTTGGTATGGGATATTTTAAGTTTTGTTGCATGAGCAGTGAGATAAGAATCACAACCAAATCTGCATGAAAAATCACAGCTTTGGAGGCCTAGCTTCATCAATTTGCTTGTTGGAGCCTGGTGGTGAGGTTGGCCTCAGTGTAAAGTTCTAAGCAGTAATAGAATGAGACAGATCAGATCCTTAATGAAGTTTTGCTTTAATCACAACCAAAGCTGCATGAAGAATCACAGCTGAGCTTTGGAGGCCTAGCTTTAATATCAATTTGCTTGTTGCAGCCTGGTGGTGGGTTGGCCTCAGTGTAAAGTTCTAAGCAGTATGAATGACAGGTGGGATCCTTCATCAACTTAAACTTTGAAATAGCTTTTCATCACATACATCATGCCAGCGGTTTGTTTGGTTCTGTTCTTCATATTTTGGCAGCGTTGGAGACTGTGAGAATGTTTCGTGATAAGTTGTAAGCTTGACATCACACACCAATGTAGATTAGACATGTTACTTTGATATCACATGAGTCAGGTGTGGGTCTGTGGCTTTAGACCTTGGAATTTGTGTGTCAGACATGAGTGTGTTGGGGAAAATTGACGAAAACGGTGCTGCTTGTCTTGAAAGAGATATAGCATTTATTAGCTGCTGCAGTGCGAGACTGCACTAGGCATAGCATTTATTTGCAGCTGCAGTGTGAGACTGCACTAGATATAGCATTTATTTGCTGCAGTAAGACTGCACTAGGTATAGCATTTATTTGCAGCTGCAGTGTGTGACTGCACTAGGTATAGCATTTATTTGCAGCTGCAGTATGACTGCACTAGTATAGCATTTATTTGCTGCTGTGTGATGCGGCACTAGGTATAGCATGTATTTGCAGCTGCAGTGCGAGACTGCACTAGTATGCATTTGCAGCTGCAGTGTAAGACTGCACTAGGTATAGCATTTACTTGCAGCTGCAGTGTGACTGCACTAGCTATAGCATTTATTTGATGCTGCAGCATGAGACTGCACTAGGTATAGTATTTATTTGATGCTGCAGTGTGTGACTGCACTAGCTATAGCATTTATTTGATGCTGCAGCATGAGACTGCACTAGGTATAGTATTTATTTGATGCTGCAGTGTGTGACTGCACTAGCTATAGCATTTATTTGATGCTGCAGCATGAGACTGCACTAGGTATAGTATTATTTGATGCTGCAGTGTGTAGACTGCACTAGCTATAGCATTTATTTGATGCTGCAGCATGAGACTGCACTAGGTATAGTATTTATTTGATGCTGCAGTGTGTGACTGCACTAGCTATAGCATTTATTTGATGCTGCAGCATGAGACTGCACTAGGTATAGTATTTATTTGATGCTGCAGTGTGTGACTGCACTAGCTATAGCATTTATTTGCTGCTGCAAATATGTATAGTGAAAGTTATGTCTGGTTAGGAAGGAATGTTTTGTCAAGATTGGTTTTAGTATTCTTTTTCTTCTGTCTCCCCAGGATATATCAGAGACATACCTCTGTGCATAAATCGTACAAGCCATAAGTAAGAAATGATCCCCAATACCATGGTTTTAAGCTTAAAGGGCAAGTAAGTATATTTATTCTACAGTTGGATTATCACAAAGCAATAATAAAGCTGTACTTTTTTATGATGCTGAATGTTTTCAAATGGATCAGAAAGAAAGGAAATAATGTAAACCTGAGAGAGAGAGGTATTTGGACACAAGAGTATCCCCATGTTCTTTTATGCCGCAGTGTTGCTGTGTCACTAGGAACAAACAAATATGTGATCCAGAGTGAAAAAAAAAGAAATTACAGGAAAGCTGAGTGGCAGAAGACTTTGAGAGAAAAAGCCTGTATCTGTCAAGTGTTTCAGCTAAAACCTTCTTACACTGTAGAGTGGAAGGGGGATGGGGATAGGGGATAAGGCTGCAATCTGATCATGATTTCTGAGTCTGGTTGCCATCAGCAGTTGGGTATCTTGGAATCATATGAGACTCAAAGATCATTTAAAAAATATTTATCTATCTCATATTCATATATATATATATATACATGAAGCCACAAAACATCATCATATATTATTTATTCATTGCAGTCCTATGTTTTTAGTGTACTTGCATTGTCTTGTCAGAGACTGCTTAGGAAAAGGCACAGTCAGAAAGAAAGAAAACGATTTACCTTCCTTTTTTTCTCTGCCTTTTTGGTTGTCGTTATTTTTTGTTCATGTATGTCACCACATGTCAGGGTACATTTTGCCCCGTGAGCTTAGCCAGCGAAAAAAACATTGCCGTCTGTGTCTTTTCTGCTTTTTTTTTTTTTTTTTTCAGGGGGGGGGGGGGGGGGGGGGGACTCAGATGTACTTGCTTTAAAATTTTTTTTTTTTTTAAAGTTTTTCCTGTTCTGTTTTTCCCTAGTATTGTTGGTATGTTTAACAATATCTTTTTTTCCTTGTGAATGGTTTTATCATGCATTTTTTGTTTTTTTTACTTTAATTTTTCTTTTTTTAAGTTTCATGTATTTTTTTTATATTCGCATTACTTTGTGCTGTGTGCACATTTCCACACTGTGAAACCATGCATGTGCTGAAACACTGTGCATGCTTGAAGACATAACATTCAAGTAGATCACAGTTCTATCTCCATACACCTGTGTAGATAGAAGAATCATGCAGGAGGCTTAGGGGGACCAGCTCACTGTCTTGTGTTGGTCCACATTCACTCTGATCTGTGTATTGCAGCAGACTTCAGTCTTTGTCTTTAGTTTTCTCCCTCCCCCCTCCCCCACTTCTTTTCCTCTCTTCACACACATGCACGCATGCAAGCATGCATGCATGTGCGTGCATGCACACACGCACACACACACACACACATTTATGCCTGCACACACACACACACACACACACGCACGCACGCACGCACGCACACACACACACACACACACACACACACACACACACAACACACATTACACACACACACACACACAACACACAACACACACACACACACACACACACACACACACACACACACAATCTAATCTAGGATATTTGATTGGACTCATGTATGTAGCATTTTTTTTCAGACTGTGTAGTATGGCTCACACTGTGACACAAACACAGGTAATCTTTTTTGATTTGGGCTTATGGCATTTTTTCTGTCAATGTATGGCTTTTTCAATGTGTATTGTAATATCATGTATCCAAGTCTTTGGTTTTTTTGTGTATAAATAATGTTGATCCTCAGGTGAAAAAAAAAAGGTATGTGGTATTGTGTGTATCTCTACCTGTGGCATATTGTACATTTGGCATATTTACATTTATTATTTTTAGAGTGATTGTCTTGTGGTACCTAGGGTGGATGGGTTTTTTTGTTTGATGTCGGAATTTTTTTTGGTTTGCTTGTTAATTCAAAAAAAGAAAATGTCCTGTTGTTTTTCCCTGAAATGGGTCCCAGAAGTCAGCAGGGCATGAAACCAGAGTAATCAATCAGTCATTGTCTGCAGCTTGAGTGGTTTGGAAAGATCATGTTTCAGTTTTCGACAGATTCATCTTCGTTTTAATCGGAATGAATAAAATTTTTTTTTTTTTTTTTTGTATCAGAATTAGGTGTGTACTTATTCGTGTGTGTGTGTGTGTGTGTGTGTGTGTGTGTGTGTGTGTGTGTGTGTGTGTGTGTTGATGTGTGTGTGTGGTGAGAGAGAGAGAGAGAGAGAGAGAGAGAGAGAGAGAGAGAGAGAGAGAGAGAGAGAGAGAGAGAGAGGAGAGAGAGAGATGTCTGTGGGAGTATATTTTCCCCAAATGTGGTCATGTTTTTAAAATAATGGATGACACTTTTAAGGGGAAAAACCACCTTATATTTTTTTGGATACAAAAAACCAAAGCCTACCCAGATATTCAATGCAGATCATTGATATGTGTGGTAAAGAGCCTCTCTACTTGTTTCTTTGCATAGAAAAACCGAAGCCTACCCAGATATTGAAGGCAGAATATTGATGTGTGAGGTAAAAGATTTTTGGATTAAATTTTACTTCATGAATACCAGTTCACATCAGTGTATGATGTTTTGGAAGTTATTTTCCGGCAGGTTTCAGTGTTTTGTGAATGTATTACAATAATGAGAGAAACCAAACTGTCCATGTGAATTGTTACATACCAATACGATACAATAAACCCCTGGCTGGTTTGACACTGCTGCTTCTGTGTGTGTGTGTGTGTGTGTGTGTGTGTGTGTGTGTGTGTGTGTGTGTGTGTGTGGTGTGTGTGTCCTGAGTGTGTGAGTGTGTGGTGGGGGTGTGTGTGTGTGTGTGTGTGTGTGTGTGTGTGTGTGTTGTGGGGTGTGTGTCAAGATGAAGAGTTGTGTGTGTGTGTGTCGTGTGTGTGTGTGTGTGTGTGTGTGTTTGGCAAGAGAAAATAGTGTGTAAGACGGGAAATTTGTGTGTGTGTGTGTGTGTGTGTGTGTGTGTGTGTGTGGTGTGTGTGTGTAGTAAGAGATGAATGGTGTGTAAGATTGGAGATTTAGATAATGAATTACATCAGTAATATTTTTGGTAATGTTATCCTATTTTTTAAACAGCATAGACCTCCTCCAAATA
>CM060326.1:46376144-46386144 GCA_030674155.1 Stramonita haemastoma | reverse complement strand
GAGAGAGAGAGAGAGAGAGAGAGAGAGAGAGAGAGAGAGAGAGAGAGAGGGACGGACGGACGGACGGACGGACGGACGGACGGACGGATGGACGGACGGACAGACAGACAGAGACACACAGACAGACACACAGACAGACAGAGACAGAGACAGACAGATAGATAGAGGGAGAGAGAGAGAGAGAGAGAGAGAGAGAGAGAGAGAGAGAGAGAGAGAGAGAGAGAGAGAGAGAGAGAGAGAGAGACAGACAGAGAGAGAGACAGAGAGAGAGACAGAGAGAGAGACAGAGAGAGAGAGAGAGACAGAGAGAGAGAGAAGAGAGAAGAGAGAGAGAGAGAGAGAGAGAGAGACAAGGAGAGAGAGAGAGAGACAGAGAGAGAGAGAGAGAGAGAGAGAGAGAGAAGAGAGAGAGGAGAGAGAGAGAGAGAGAAGAGAGAGAGAGAGAGAGAGAGAAGAGAAGAGAGAAGAAGAGAGAGAGAGAGCAATACTGAACAGCACCCTTAAACTTTTAACGTCTCACGATTCCCTAGAGAAAAATCTTGTTACAAATTTTCTCCCTGGATCAAATTAAGAGAGGGAGAGAGAGAGAGAGAGAGAGAGAGAGAGAGAGAGAGAGAGAGAGAGAGAGAGAGAGAGAGAGAGAGAGAGAGAGAGAGAGAGAGAGAGAGAGAGAGAGAGAGAGATTGCCTTTCACGTCTGACCAAAACAGTACCGCAGCGACACTCTTTGAAGTACGAACAACTCTTTTCTTCACAAAATAAGAAGTCTCTACTCAATGTTGTTAAAATGGTTAACATTATCAGAAATAACATTAAATATTGTTCAGAGGGTTTGATATGTGTAAACAGACATTTTTTTCTATAGTAAATTCTTCCAATATTCAGTTACAAGGTGCATGTATGCTGTTCATTTATGATTTTGTTTATTGATGTTATGTAAAATCCTCCACATTCCTAAAGGGACGACAGGAAATAAAAAATTGATTTGGTTTGATTTGACAGGACTAGTGTCTATCTATCTATGCCTTAGTCTGGCGACCGTGGGGGCACCCATGAAGACTTGACAACCAGTTCCCTCCATTCCTCTCTCTGTTCTGCCTCACTGCAAGGCACTGTCGAAGGAGGAAGAAAAAGAGGCAGACCAAAGAAGAGATGGGAGGACAACATCAGCGAATGGACAGGCCTAGAACTCAACAAAACCCTGAGAAAGGCAGAACAGAACAGAGGACCAGTGTGACATCTGGAAAATGCCAGGAGCCTGTAATAATCACAGTCAGCCTTTTAATTTTTTTAAATATTTTTTATCCCTGTCAGGAATGACAAACGACTTCCAGGTCAGCCTCATTAGGCCAGTTCTCTGCACGAGATTCTGCCGTGAAGGCAGACAATTAGCAGACAGGCAGAAAGGCAGGCAGGCAGTAGAATGACATGTCATGCCAGATTAGCTGCTAAATGAGCCGTGTGTCTTTTTTTTTTTTTCTTTCTTTTCTTCTGTTCCTCTGTGAAGAGTGAACAGTAAAATTAAAATGTTATCGATCTGTGTGTGTGTGTGTGTGTGTGTGTGTGTGTGTGTGTGTGTGTGTGTGTGTGTGTGTGTGTGTGTGTGTGTGTGTGTGTGTGTGTGTGTTGTGTTGTGTGTGTGTGTGTGTGTGTGTGTGTGTGTGTGTGTGTGTGTGTGTGTGTGTGTGTGTGTGTGTGTGTGTGTGTGTGTGTACGTGTGTGTGTGTGTGTGTGTGTGTCTGTCTGTTTTCTCACTCGCTCTCTGTGAACCTGTCTCTTGATAAAAGAGTTAATTAACGCATAGCCAAAGTTGCGACACTAATCTGAAAACTTGGGAAGAAGGTATGGGACAACAGCCTCACCCTGAACGCCTAACACAAGGTGTACCAAGTGTGTGTTCTCAGCACACTATGCTTTAGGGCAACGAAAGATGGACGACACACACCAGACGGGAAAAAACGCCTGGAAAGTTTTCAACTTCGCTGTCTGCACAAATCCTGGGCATGACTTGAAGGACAAAGTCAACTACACTTCTGTTCTTGAATAGGTAGACTCCCTCAGCATGCACCTTGTGCTGTGTCCAGGTGGGGTGGATGTTGAAAACAAAGAAGCAATATTTATGCTTGTCCTATAACCCTCTGTAAATAAAACGTGTATTCTGTTCATTTCTCTACTGTGTTCCGGCTGGATCGGTCATATGCACCATACGGAGGATGGCTGCAGTTCCGAAGACATCGCATGTAAGAAAGTGGCTGTATGTAGCACATAACCTTTAGGATGAGACTTTAAACCGAGGCCCCGTGTGCGAACGCACGCAGAACATCTTGCGCACACGTTAAATCCTGTTGCACTTTTCGTAAGAGTAGGCCATCGTGTGCCGGTGGGAACATATGACATTTACAAAACTGCATACACACGGGGACTGGAAGTAAAAAAAGCACAAGAGTGCTTATTCCATTGTCCTCGATAAAAAAAAATAATAGGGAGTCCAGCAGTGGGCACTTGTAGAAAGTTACAAGGGTGGAGGAGGAAAGTATACTAAGGAATGATCTGTAAAGGAGAAGTGACAGGACTACAAGTGTTAGAAGACAGAAGAAGCTGCATAAAGGAGAGATTGCAAAACCAAGCCATCAATCAAGCGGCCAATTTTGTCTGCAACAAGAGTGCAGAGACTGCCATGCACGTCTTGGTCTGCTACGCTACTCCAGACATTGTTCCAAAACAAGACTGGCGCAAGTGTTGCCAAAGAAGGTGAAGCCATATTCATCCCAGACATAGGTCTAGGGAGTCTGCTTGTTATTTCTACGATACCTTAATAAGAAAACCCTGACCCGAAACAATTCTCTCAGATGGAAACACCAAACGTTGCCCCATGAACGACAGGAGGGCTAGCTGTACTACTTAGAGAACTAAGTAGCGTGTCTGGAATTTTCTGCACGCTCCGATACCCCTTCATAAGAACCCCCAAAAGACACGACTATCAACACCGCTGCATTACTCTAAGAACCCAGCAGAGAGAGACTCGATTGTTGTGAGCAAGGCAAGCTTGAAGAAAGACTGGCAGGAGAAAGTGTGAAGCAGTGATGTATCACACCATGGGGACTAGGGGGGTATAGAGTGATGAGGCCACAACCCCACTTAGCAACTCACTCACCATGGAGCTTTCAGTTCAGTCTACCGCTCCTTGCTTGAAAATCCATGCATAACTGAGTACGGTTTCATTTGGCTCTTTTCTCTTCTTTGGAGAGGTTTTTCATTAAGGTCGACGACTCCTTTGCTAGTCATTTAATTTGTTTTTTTTTTTCCTTATCCGTACATGTAGTTTCGTTTCTCCTTTCCTTATCTTTGTAAGTGATATTCCTGTGTTTAACGGTGGTCCATTGATCTTCTTTTGCAAGTGCTAAGTGACATTCCTGTATTTTACTGTGTATCCATATTGATCTTTTTTGCAAGTGCTTTTACCTTCAGTTTGTCCAGTGAATCAGCAGATCTGATACAAGCTGGGAAAGCTGTGGCGATAAGTATCTTCGTCCACTTTGCTGCGACACGATTTGACAGATTTATAGGACAGTTAACCCACATCACTCTGGTGATGGTTGTGGTGGTGGCGATGGTGGTGGTGATGGTGGTGGGACAGGCTTTTTTCTCCTACCAAAATGTCTTTTTTCTTCATTTCTTTTAGTGGTCAGACTTTAGTGTGATGGTAACAAAAAACCACAGTATTGTTGTGTATTCGGCTTTAGTATGGGATAACCTGCACTATGTATCACCTTGAGAAGATCAGAAACTGAGATTGCCACCTACCACCAAAACAACCCCCCCTCCCCAAAAAGAAACTCACCCCTAAATAAACCCCAAACCAACCCAAAATTTGGGAAAAATCTAAAATGAAAAGGACCCCTCTCCCCACCTAAACCCCAAACAAACCTCAAAACAAACCAGTCAACCGAGCAGACAAATCCAAACGAAACAATAAAGAAACATTCCAAAATAAACCAAACCAAACCAAAATAACACCCAAAAGACCAAAGCAAAAAAACAAAAAAAACAAGACCCCCCCAAAAAAAAACAAAAAACAAAAAACAAACAACAACCAAATAACCCCCCAAAGACTCCCAAACCTCCATCATACCCCCCCCCCTAAACAAACCAATAGCAACAACAGAACACCCCCAACAAAAACTACACCCCCCTCCCCATATCCCCCCCAAAAAAAAAACCCTACCTCTCTGTTTTAAATAATAACGTATTCAGAATTGGAACTGAAATACTTCAGGAGGGAGTTACAGGGACGATGTAGAAGTCTTAGTACACCAAGCAGAAAGATTTGATTTTTTTGGTGACAAAGCAAAGGTGAGAAAGGTACTGGCAGAGGAGAGTGAAGCAGTGATGTATCACACCACAGGGATTCAGCGGCTAGTGGTGGTCATTCACAACCTCACTTAGCACTTAGTTCATCACCCACCATGTGGTTTTCAGTTCTGTCTGTTACAGTGTCTTTGAAAATTAATGCGGCATTGATTGTAGGTCGATTGGCTTTTTTTTCTTTCCTGCAAGTTTCTCATTAAGGTTAATGACTCCTTTTCACAAAGACATTCGTTTTTGTTGTTGTTTTTTGCCCCCCCCTCCCCTCCCCTTTAAAAAAAAAAAAATCTCTGTGACTGATTTTTTTTTTTTTTTTTTCTTCGACCTTTTTCCTTTTCGCCAGTTATGCAAGTATTTTCTAGTAATTCTGTCACGTTTTGGGTTTTCTTTTGTGTCTCGGTGGTGGCTCGAACCCTGGCCGCCAGATCACGAGTTCAACGCCCTTACCACTAGGCTATTCTGCCCCCCCTGCTGAGAAGTTTGCATTTACATGGACTGCCAAAAAGCGGATATAAGGTTATGGGTCTTTAACGTGCATAACTAATCTTTTGTGTTCGAACATAATTATTCAGATGAAACAATAAACTGAGGTTACGTATGCAAACATATGCAGCTATCTTGTTCAGATATGAACCACCCATTTATAATTAAAAGTTTTTTTTTCACTTCGAGGATAATGGAATAAGCACTTATGTGCTTTCTTTTTACATCCAGTGCCCGTGTGAATGCAGTGTTGTCAGTTTTGTCATCCGTTCCTACTGGCACAAAATGGCCTACTCTTCCAAAAAGCGGAACGGATGTTGTGTGCACAAGATGTTCCTGGCAGAGGGGGCCAGATATGAAGGGGTTAGTGCTACGGATAAGCATAAAATACCAAACATGCAGCAAGCCAACAGGTATATATCAAAATTATCAGCATAGTGCAAGCATATACAGAATTTTCACCACACGCCTAAGGGCGGGGGGGGGGGGGGGGGGGGGGGGGGAATCATTAAACCGAAAAAAAGTATACTCGAGCAGAAACAACGTCAGAAAGGATTGCGACTATTAATTTTTTTATTTATTTTATTCTTTTATATCGAGGATAATGGAATAGACACTTATGCGCTTTTTTTTACATCCAGTCCCCACGTAAATGCAGTTTTGTCAATTTTTGTCATCCGCTCGTACCGGCACACAATGGCCTACTCTTCTGAAAAGCGGAACGGATTTTAACGTATGCGCAAGATGTTCACTGGCAGAGGGAGTCAAATATGAAGGAGTTAGAGCTATGGGTAAACAGCGTAAAACACCAAACATGCAGCTAGCCAACATGTATCTACCAAAATTATCAGCATAGTGCAGCCTATACAGAATTTTCACCACACGCCTAAAGGAAAAAAAAATCATTAAACTATAAAAAAAAAAGTATACTCGAGCAGAAACAAACGTCAGAAAGGATCGCGACTAAGAAGAAAAGCAGTGCATGCAGTGGAAACTCTCAACACAGAGCAGAACTAGAGGTGATGGAGAGAATGGCGGAGGCAGAGTGACATCGTGAGTGATGTATCGGACCGTGGGGACCTAGCCAGAGTGGGGAAGCCACACACCCCACTTAGCATCTCACTCACACTGGAGCTTTCACTTCAGTCTAGCGGTGCCTGCTTGATGAGAATGGATTGCTGTTTCATCTGGGGCTTTCTCTCTCTCTTAGAAACGTCTGTTGGTAAAGTCTATTATATTGCTCCCTCTCTTTGCAAGCCGTTTTATTCTGTTGATTATATTTTTCTTCATTTTCTTTCATCTCTGGGAATGATTTGTAGAAGAAATTTGCTTTTTAAAAATTTATTCTTTATTATTATTATTATTATTATTATTATTATTATTATTATTATTATTATTATTATTATTATCATCATCATCATCATCATCATCATCATCATCATCATCATCATCATCATATTATTATTATTATTATTATTATTATTATTATTATTATTATTATTATTATTATTATTTATTATTAACTTTAATCACTTTCTTTTTTCCAATTTCGGACATATTTTTCTTTGACAATAGTTGCTGTCTGAGCGTTCGACGAAGAAGAAGGACATTTTTCTGAACATAGTTTCTGCGTGTCCATTTTTGTCTCAGTCGTTTGGTTGTGTTTTTTTCCCGTAATTTTCTTCTGGCTTTATGCATTTTGTCTCTGATTTATTGTAGGAGAGAAAGCAAAGAAGAATGTTAAAATGCAAAGAAAGAAAACAAAAATGAATGCTAAGATGAAGAATGTGAGGAAGAAGAAAAATGTGAATAATTTTGTATAGAATGCATAGAGAAAGAATGTAAAAAAAGAGAACAAAACCATAGTTTGGAGAATGCAAAGAAGTAGAAAAATACGGAAAAAGGAGAATGCAAAGGAGAAAATGCACAGAAAGCAAAGAAGAACGCAATGAAATTGTGATAAAGAGAAATAATGTATAGATTCTAGAAGAAGCATGCGAAGAAGAATGGAAAGAAGAAAAAAAACAAAAAGAAGAATGCGGAGAAGAATGCAAAGAAGAAGAATGCGAAGAAGATTGCAAAGGAAAAGAATGTCAAGGAGATGAGTACCACGAAGAAGAATGCCGAAAAGAAGAATGCAAAGAAGAAAAATGAAAGGAAGACGAAAGCAGAAAAATAACATGCAGACAAGAAGTATGCCAGGAAGAATGCCAAGAAGAAGAATGCCAAGGAGAAGAATGAAAAGAAAAATGCAAGAAGAGGATAATGAAAGAAGAACTATCAAGAAGAAAGAATGGAAAGACAAAGACAAGAAGAAGAATGTAATGCAATGAAAAATGCCAAGAAATAAAAGGAAAATAGAAGAAGACTGAAAAAAGAATGCCAAGAAGGAGAATGCCGATAAGAAGAATGCCAAGAAAAAATGCAAGAAGAAGAATGGAGGGAAGAAAATGCCAAGAATAAAGAATGCCACAAGAAGAAGAAGAATGGAAAGAAGAATGCCAGAGAGAAGAATGGAAAAGAAGAATGTCAAGAAGAAGAAGAATGGAAAGAAGAATGCAAGAAAAAAATGGAATAAGAAAATGCCAAGAAGAGAGAATGGAAAGAAAATGCCAAGAAGAAGAAGAATGGAAGAGAAGAATGCAAGAAGAAAAGAATGGAAAGAAGAATGTCAAGAAGAAGAAGAATGGAAAGAATGCCAAGAAGAAGAATGTAAGTAGAATGCAAGAAATGAAGAATGGAAAAAGAATGCCAAGAAGAAAGAAGAATGGAAAAAAGAATGCAAGATAAGAATGGAATGAAGAATGCCAAAAGAAGAATGGAAAAAAGAATGCAAGAAGAAGAAGAGAAAAGAAAAATGCCAAGAAGAAGAGAATGGAAAGAAGAATGCTTAAAGAAGAATGGAAAGAAAAATGCCAAGAAGAGAATGGAAAGAGAATGCAAGAAAAGAAGAATTGAAAAAGAATGGCAAGAAAAGGAAAATGGAAAGAGAAAAGACTAAAAAAGAAGAAGAAGAAGATGGAAAGAAAAAAGATGGAAAGAGAAAAAAAAGACTAGAAACCAAAACAGAAAACTGGAAAGTAAAAAAAAAAGACAGGAAAGAAACAGAAAAATGGAAAGTAGAAGAAGGCTGGAAAAAAGAAAAATAAGATGGAAAGAAGGAAAAGAAGACTGGAAAGAAAGAAGAGTGGAAAGGGGCAGTACTGACTTTCCTCGTTGCTGTAGTTGTGGGTTGAGCGACGGCGACGTCTGTGGGTGTAGGGACTGGCCTGTCTTAGCACCTGCTGCATCTGGCTCTGCCACACTGATCACACACACACATACACACACACACACACGCGCCACACGCGCGCACGCACACACGCATGCCGCACATACTCACAACGCACTCGCGGGCACGAACGTACGCACGCATACATGCACGCACGCACGCGCACAACATACACACATACACGCAGACACATAACACACAGACACACACGCATACACGCATGCGCGCCGCACGCACTCACGCAAACACGACGCACAACACAAACGCACACACACATGCAGACACGCAGGACACACACACACACACACACACACACACCCCCCCACACACACACCCCACACACACAGACACACACACAACACAGACACACACACACACACACACACACCACACACACACACACACACACCCACACACACACACACACACACACACACACACCACAAAATAGCTTAAAAAGCAAATGCTTGTATTTAATTTAACGTATCTAAAATAAAAAAGTGACTTGAATTTGATTTGATTTCCACACAACACACACACCACACACACACCACACACACAACACAACACACACAACACACCACACACACAACACAAACACACACACCCACCCAACCACACAACACCACCACACACAACACACAAACAACCAACACACACCCAAACAAACCAACAACACACAAACGAAATAAGACAATTGAACAAACATACATTCAAAAATATTTAAACGATCACTAGAAATAAAAAAAAAAGTTGACTTTGAATTGACTTTGATTATTCACACACACACACACACACACACACACACACACACACACACACACACACACACACACACACACACACACACACACACACACACACACACACACACAACACACACACACTACACTACACTACACACACTACACGCACACAAACAAACACACACACACACACACCACACACACACACACACACACACACACACACACAACACACACACACACACACACAAAACACACTACACTACACACACACACAACACACACACACACATACACACACACACACACACACACACACACACACACACACACACACACACACACACACACACACACACACACACACACACACACACAGCAACACACACACACACACTACACCACACAAAACAACACACACACACACAACACCACAACACACACACACAACACACACACACACACAACACACCACACACAATCTGCCACACGTAAATTACACTATCACAGTAGTTTACAAACATCAACAAACACAGAAAACACAGCAGATAATAACAATAACAAAAACACAACAGCCACCACCTAGAAATCTGTGTTTTGGAAAGTCAACGAAAATGAGAACAGAGTTTAATAATTGAATGAAGCCAATTGTGTAACAAATTGATAGGACAAAAATGAGAGCATTTCTATATTGTGAATTCCGTTGTTAATTAACAAATGATAGAGAAAAATGAGACATTTTATATTGTAATTCCGTTTTAATTCTGGTCGATTTTTTTAGCAGGGGGGGGGGGGGGGGGTAGGGGTAGGTGGGGGGGGGGGAGAGGTTGGTGGTAGTGGTGTGTGTTTGTGTGTGTGTGTGTGTTTGGTTGTTTGTGTGTGTGTGTGTGTGTGTGTGTTTGTGTGTGGGGGGGGGGGGGGGGGGGGGTCGTGGGTGTTGTTGCGTGGGTGGGCGGGGGGTTGTGGTGGGTGGAGGGGGGCTCTGTGTTTACGCTGAATTTCATGAAGCGCTGTGGTTTTTACCGGAGAAAGCCAATAATTCGGTGGTCTGGCGGTTACACACTTGCTAAGAAGGCAAGAGTTTGAGTTGGATCTTCATTGAAACTAGACTTTTGCCCATTTACTAGACCGTGGTA
>CM060326.1:46366144-46371144 GCA_030674155.1 Stramonita haemastoma | reverse complement strand
CACATACACAAACAAATAGACAGATAGTCACAGATACAAACAGACAAAAGGACAGAAAGACTACCAGACTGAAAGAGAAAAAACACACAGATAAAAGACAGTGACAGACAGACAGAGAACAGACAGAGAGAGAAAAGACAAACACACAAACAGAGACAGACAGACGACAGAGAAAAGTCAAACAGCCAAACAGAGACAGACAGGGCAGTCAGAGAAAACTCACAATCCATGGCAGGGGTGTCAGAACTCTCTCCATCACTTAAAACAGAGTTCAGCACTGAAACAGCCAATGCGGGTACACAGAGTGAAAGAAGTGACAGAGAGATTGAAAGTTGGGATAGACAGATTGAAAGAAGCGATAGGCAAAATGAAAGGGAGGGATAGACAGAATGAAAGGAGTAACAGAGTGAAAGGAGCGATAGATAGAATGATAGAATGATAGAAGGAATGAGAGGAGTGACAGACAGAATGAAAGGAATGATATGCAGAGTGAAAGGAATGATAGACAGAATTAAGGGAGCGATAGGCAGAACGAAAGAAGGGATAGACAGAATAAGAGAAATGAAAGGAGTGATAGACAGAATGAAAGGAAGGATAGGCAGAACGGAAGGTATGTTAGACAAAATCATAGGAATGATAGAATGAAAAGAGTGAAAGGCAGAATGAAAGGAATGATAGAGGGAATGAAATGGGTGATAGGCAGATTGAAAGAAATGAAAGGATGGATAGACAGAATGAAAGGAGGGATAGACAGAATGAAAGGAGTGACAGACAGAATGAAATGGCTGATAGGCAGAATGAAAGAAACGAAAGGAGTGATAGACAGAATGAAAGAAATGAAAGGAGCGAAAGACAGAATGAAAGAAATGAAAAGAGTGATAGAATGAAAGGAGTGACAGACAGAATGAAATGGCTGATAAGCAGAATGAAAGAAATGAAAGGATGGATAGACAGAATAAAAGGAGGGATAGATAGAATGAAAGGATGGATAGACAGAATGAAAGGAGGGATAGACAGAATGAAAGGAAGGATAGATAGAATGAAAGGAGGGATAGACAGAATGAAAGGAGGGATAGACAGAATGAAAGGAGGGATAGATAGAATGAAAGGAGGGATAGACAGAATGAAAGAAGCAATATACATAATGAAAGGAGGGATAAATTGAAAGGAGTGATAGACAAAATGAGAGGAATGAAAGGGGATATAGATAGAATGAAAGGAGCGATAGACATAATGAAAGAATGAAAGGAGATATAGATAGAATGAAAGGAGCGATAGACAGAATAAAAGGAAGTACAAACCAAACAGAGGAATAGCAATATCTGTTTTCCCTATCGTCAGCTAGAACTCCAAGGTTCACAAATGGTGAGTGTAGATAGATAGACAGATAGATAGAGACAGAGAGATACAGAGACACAGACATAGACAGAGATATTAGACAGAACAAGGGTAGAAAGACAGACAGACAGACAGAAAGATAGATAGATAGATCGCCAGCAAGACAGACGGACACAGAAAAACGTAGAGTAGGAAAAGAGAAACAGACAGACAGACAGACAGGGAACCATCCAGGAAGACAGACACACAAAAAAACAAAAGAGCAAAGAAAAAAGAGACAGATGGACTGACAGACAGAAAGACAAACGGTTAGATAAACAGGCAGACAAACAGACAGACAGACATACAAATGGGTATACAGACAGACAGAAAACAGACGGAAAGACAGACAAACACACAGACAAACAAATGGGTTTACAGGCAGACAGAAAAACAGACAGACAGACAGACAGACAGACAGACAGACAGACAGACAGACAGACAGACCGACAGACAGACCGACCAACGCAGAGTTGTACCTACTTCTGTACTCGGTGGTCTGTTGCTGAGTGGCGGTGCATCCAGCTGTGTTCATGGACCCTGCAGCAACATCCCCAATCACAGACAGAGATCGGCACTTCAGCACCACCCTACACTTTACACAGCACTTGTAAAGCAACACCTTCGGCTTGTAAAAAACATTCTCTTAAAAATATTCTTTATATGCTTTGTCTAAAAATAAGGATTCATCCTCCTCCTCCGTCCTCTTTTTGTTCTTCTTGTTCTTGATCTTTTGTTCTTCTTTATAATCTTGTTCCTGTTGTTCTTATTCTTGTTCTTCTTGTTCTGGTTTTTCTTGTGTTTTGTTCTTCTTGTTCGTATTCTTGTTGTTGTTGTTGTTGCTGTAGTTGTTCCTCTTGTTCTTGTTCTTCTTTGCATTCTTACTTACTCCGCTGTAAGTCATTGGAGCACACACATCACAATTTATGGTTGTTAAATAGGTTCCTCCGTTTATGTTTGTTTTGTGTCAAAGCCTAAGCGCCCCTAAATGGCTTACCTGTCCAATCTACAAATGGTTTCCATCTTATTTTTCCTGTTAACCTTTTCTCTTTGTCACCCACCAGTTCTCTGTGAGCGAACAAGGCTGGTTTTGGTTTCTGCATACCTTTCTGTGCATATGGTGAGTATGTGTCAAAGCCTTCAAGATTGGAGGTTCACGAGAGAAGGTCGTTCGCGGGATGTTGTGGTGGTCGCTACCTCGGATGGATGTTTCACTTAATCTGGTTTTGCGATTGAGCTATTACTGTCGTCAGAAGAAGGTTTGGTAGGTGGTGTCCTGCATATATTAGCTCACAACAGGCACCACTGAACTCCACCAAAGTAACCCAGCGGCAGTGCAGGGCCCCTCTGGCTGGTGGCCCCATGACAGCCTGACATTGAAAGGCTCCCTGTGAATTTCCAACCCTGATGATGTGACATAACGATTCTGGGTATGGCTAGAGAGGAGAAATTGAAACAAGCGGGTAGGAACAGCAGGACAGGAACGTCACAGAAGATGAGAAGCAACAAGAAATAATTGCACTCTCGCTATGTTGCTTCCACTGTTATCGCTGCTGTTACCACTTCTACTGCTGCTGCTGCTGCTGCTGCTGCTGCTGCTGCTGCTGCTGCTGCTGCTGCTGCTATCACTATCGTTGCTACCACTACTGCTACTTCTGCTTCATATTTTCCCATTTCTGTTTCCATGTTCTCTGTGCTACTACTATCATAATCTGCACAACCTCTACCGTCATCATTACTACTTCTGCTGCAACTTCTTTCTCTACCACCACCACCACCACCACCACCACCACCACCACCACCACCACCACCACCACAATCAGTGCCCATTACCACTTTCCCATACTACTATAAGTATAACTATGATTCTTACTGGTACTACCGCTGTTGTTGCTACTTCTGTTTTTTGTTGTTGTTGTTGTTGCTGCTGCTGCTGCTTCTGCTATTACTGCTGCTGCTGCTGCTGCTGCTACTACTACTACTACCACTACTACTTCTGCTGCTGCTACTACTACTACTACTACTACTACTACTACTACTACTACTACTACTACTACTACTACTACTACTCTGCTGCTGCTGCTGCTGCTGCTGCTGCTGCTACTACTACTACTACTACTACTACTACTACTACTACTAAAGCTGCTCTTGCTACCGTATTGTACTTACCACCACACCTACTAGTGATGCTACTATGTTACTACTACTTCCACTACCACTACCATTATAATTACCACCACCATCAAAACCACCTCCACCATCACCGCCACCACTACTGCAACAGCTACTGCGCCTACTTCTGCTCCTGCCACTACAGGAGACATGAACTCACTGTAAGGAGAACACCCGGTTGCTGTTACGTGCGTCACCACTGACGTCATCAACACCCCCACTGAAGTGACGTCATCGAGAATCACCGACAAGAAACAAAAGTGATCATGAAAAATATATCACTATCTGATGTTTACACCAGGTATTGGGCATTTAGCTGATAAGATGAAAAATATTAGGGAGAGAATGATCGGAACTGAGCTTGTTATTTGTTGGACTATTGGTAGATTGGTTGCTTGTTGTCGTTGTTGTTGTTGCTGTTGCTGCTCTGTGGTTGGAGTTGTTGGTTAGTGAGTGAGTGAGTGAGTGAGTGAGTGAGTGAGTGGTGGTGTGTGTGTGTGTGTGTGTGTGTGTGTGTGTGTGTGTGTGTGTGTGTGTGTGTGTGTGTGTGTGTGTGTGTGTGTGTGTGTGTGTGTGTGTGTGGTGTGTGTGTGTTGTGTGTGTGTTTGTTTGTTTGTTTGTTTGTTTGTGTATGTGCATGCGTGTGCGTGTGTATGTGCGTGCGTGTGCGTGTGTATCAGAATATGCAAATTTTATCGAACCTTATTTGGTTATTGAAACAAATGATTGCCATGAGAGCTTATTTCTACAAGAAAACATTCATAGTGTGATGATCTGCTAGTTTTCCACCAAAACTTATATACTAAAGACGTGAGTGTTCTTATCATTTTCCTAAAGAAAGGGATAAGTTATTCATGATTTAAAGCAACAATGGATCGCTTGGGCGGAGGGAGAGAGAGAGAGAGAGAGAGAGAGAGAGAGAGAGAGAGAGAGAGAGAGAGAGAGAGAGAGAGAGAGAGAGAGAGAGAGAGAGAGAGAGAGAGAGAGGAGAGAGAATGAGAGAGAGAGAGAGAGAAAGACAGAGAGAGAGATAGAGAGAGAGAGAGAGAGACAGAGACAGAGAATAAAACTGAATGAAATCAAATCTAATCTAATCTAATTCGTTGAGAGAGAGAGAGAGAGAGAGAGAGAGAGAGAGAGAGAGAGAGAGAGAGAGAGAGAGAGAGAGAGAGAGAGAGAGAGAGAGAGAGAGAGAGAGAGAGGACAGACAGACAGACAGACAGACAGACAGACAGACAGACAGACAGACAGACAGACAGAGACAGAGACAGACAGACAGACAGACAGACAGAGACAGAGACAGAGAGAGAGAATGATTGAATGAATGAATGAATAAATAAATGAATGAGTGAATGAGTGAATGAATAATCTTTATTTTTCAAGGGTTACAGAGAGATAGACAGCAGACAGACAGAGAGACAGAGACATAGGGTAATGACACACACATAATC
>CM060326.1:46358644-46361144 GCA_030674155.1 Stramonita haemastoma | reverse complement strand
GAGAGAGAGAGAGAGAGAGAGAGAGAGAGAGAGAGAGAGACAGACAGACAGACAGACAGACAGACAGACAGACAGACAGACAGACAGACAGAGACAGAGAGATTCTAAATCTTATTACTGGAGCCACTTTCCGCTTAAGCAAATAACATTTCCTTTCTTGCATTTTGACTTTTTTTTTTATTTTCTCATGATGCAAATGAAGTTTGACCGGCCACTCTGATTTGATAAACGGCACAAAAGCTTCAAAAGGATTGTAAAAAAAAACCCCACACGAAAAAACCCCAAAGGCTTGACAATGCTGCGTGATTGGCAGTTTCCGCTATTCCTTGCTGGCACGTATTCTGGTTGAAGGGACAATACGCTTGTGGACAGGGAAAATAATTATAAAAATTCGATGGTGTCAGGAAAAAAAAAAGTTTGAAAAACTGTGATGTCAACAATTGATTTTTTTTTATTATTTTATTTTATTTTACAAAAGCTTAATTCTTTTAAACGAGTTCATTGAATTGATTTTATCAGAGTCTTCATATTTTGAATTTTTTTTTTATTACAGAGAAGAAATAATAATTTTTGTTATGAATACAGCAGAAGTATTTAAACAGCCGCAGCAACAAAAATAGCTCACCCCGAAAAAAAACAACCCACAAGCCCACAGAACAGAATGTCAACAGAGTTAACATCAGCACAGACCCCACTCCCCACAAAAGTCCTTCGGATGAGACTATAAACCAAGGTTCCGTGTGGAAACGCACGCAGTATATCTTGCGCATACATTAAAACCTGTTCCGCTTTTGGGAAGAGTAGGCTAATGTATGCCGGTGAGAACAGATGACAAAATTTACAAAATTGCGACACATGGTTACTGGATGCAAAAACGCACACGAGTGCTTATTCCATTACCCTTGGAGAAAAAGCATAAAATTGTCATCAGAGGAGTAAACTCCCTTGAAGTAGTTGTAAAATATAAAATGAAGAAAACTTATAAGCAAGGTATATAGAGTATTGAATTTTCACATTCATATTTCAAAATTGTGCTGACTTCACAAAAAGTGTAATTGTTCAAAGAGAACATGTTGCAAATTTCAAGTGAAAACATGAATAAGCATTTGCATGTTCAAATCTAAACAACCACATAACGTAACGTGTCCACATAATTATGCACAACCATCTACACCTGTTTTACATAATCCATATAATATATGCTCTGTGGTATCAGCAAACAAACAAAAAAAACAAAATAAAGAAAGAAACAAACATAAAAGAAGCAAAGAAATATAAATCCCCTATGATATCTACAAATCTTGGCTAAATGGTTAGAACGATACTCACTGGGACGAAAGGTCGTTGGGTCGATCCCCATTAGAGGATTTTGTTCTGTGTGAAATTTTGTTGACATTCTAGACGTTTATGACTGTGGTCACTCACTCACTCACTCAGTCCCATGTCCCAAAGGACGTAGGGGGGACATGAGAGAAGACGCAACAGAGATCTTTTTCCATGCTTCACGATCCTGTGTGGCTAGTAGGAGGTGTTGCAGGGGTTGGGCGGTCCAGTCTTTGATGTTGTCAACCCATGATTTCTTTTGGCGGCCTCTTCTTCTCTTGCCCTCGACTGTTCCTTGCAGGATGGTTTTTGCTAGGGTGTTGTGTCTTGTGGTGTGACCAAACCACATCAGCTTTCTCCTCTTTATGGTGGAGAGCAAAGGCTCTTGGGGGCCCACACGCTTTTTGATTTCTTCTTTCACATAGTTATTGGTCTTGTGTTCTTTGTATGATATTTTGAGGAGTCTTCTGTGGCACTTGTTCTCGAATGCTTGGATTCTCCTCTCTAACTCTGCTGTCAGAGTCCATGATTCACAGCCATATAGGAGGATAGATATCACGAGGGATTTGTAAAGGTGGTATTTGGTGCAGAAGCTGATGTTGTTGCTTCTGATGATCTTCTCGAGTCTGACTAGAGCAGATGTTGCTGTTGCAATGCGAGCTTTCACTTCATTGTTTGATGTGCCATCTTTTGTTAGGATGGAGCCTAAGTATTTGAATTGGCTCACCTCTTCTAGTGTTTCTCCATTCATCTTTATTTCCGTGATGTCATTACTCGCGCTGTTGACCATGATCTTTGATTTCTCTGTACTGACCTCCATGCCGTATGCGCTCGCTCGATCTGTTAAATTGTCTGTGAGGATTTGCAGTTCTTGTTTGCTGCTGCCCATGAGGTCAATGTCATCTGCAAATCTGAGGTTGCAAAGGGGTCTTCCACCAATGGAGATGGAAGTGTGGTGGTTTTGCAGTGTCTCTGTCATGATGTTTTCGAGGAAGAGGTTGAAGAGTACAGGTGAGAGAAGGCAGCCCTGGCGAACCCCAACCGTGGTCTTGAAGAACTCGCCCACGTGATTATTCATAAAAACTGCACTTTCTGCGTTCTCGTACAGAGCTTTGATGACTTCAATTAGACAGCTGTCAATGTTGAAGTGCCTGAGTACTTGCCAGAGGCCGTCATG
>CM060326.1:46348644-46353644 GCA_030674155.1 Stramonita haemastoma | reverse complement strand
AGCAGAAATATCATTGCACCCGTTCCATGTTTCTTCTAGATGCTCTCTTTTTTTTAGGCTTTTGAGGGAAAGGTTACCAATTTTGAGACTTTTCAAATTTATTATAAAGCTACACACTTTCTTTTACATTGTACTAAAGTATCAAGGCGTAGTCTTTTACCATATGCTTTGAAATCGGGCGCTCGCTTTCCCCCAACCAAGTTAAGCAGTGTCGAGCGTGGTTGCCAATTGGATGGGTGACCGTTTGGGCGCCTTGGCTACAGTACAGTTCCCCCAGTTCCCCCAGCTGTAAATGGTTACCTGCCCTCTTTAGGGTCAGGGAAGGTAAAGCAGCGAGGGAGAGGAGATGGGCGCCGCCCTCAACATGCTGGCCCCTAGAGAAGCTGGGGTCTCTGATGCCTCGCTCCCCTACGACCACACAGGTTACTGGACACCTTTACCCTTACCTTTAAAATCGGGTTTGCAAACACCCAATCCCTCATCTTGACCACCTATTTCAATGCAAAAGTTAACATTTATCATCAATTATAGTTGCCCTTCCTGGGATGGTTACAGTGTTTTTGACTAGACTTGGCTATTTCCTTATTTTCATTCTTTCTGGAATCTATCATTTCAGTTTTAAATTACTTTTCATATAATTGTCCGATTTTAGATCTAATTTTTTTAAAAACTTGTATTGAAAAGCCTTTTTAATATATACAAATTGATCACATATTAACAACCAAAAACTGACCTCCGTTACAATGCAACATCATTATTTGGCGGAGCTTTGACAATTATTCGAGAGGCTAAAAAGGAGGGGGACAGGATGGTTAAGACGCTCACCTGCCAACAAGCAAACCTGTGAGGTTCTGGGTTCCTTTCCCAGCCTCGACCTTTCTTCAGTTTGACCCCCCAAAATGTCGAAATCCTTCGGATGAGACTACAAACCGAGATCACGTGTACAAACACACGTAGAAGATATTGCGAACACATTAAAACCCCGTTCCACCTTTCGGAAGAGTAGGCTATTGTGTGCTGGTATGAACGGATTAAAAAAAACAACAACCCGTGTGCACTCACGTTTGGTGTCGTGGTTTTAGACACCATCCCCGAAATCTGAATGCGGATACCTAATTGGTAAGTGAGTGGTTGGGTGGGGGGGAAGTCACATACACAGAATCTCACCATTGGTGAACCTCAGAGCTCTAGTCGAGAAACGAGAAAAAAAGAGAAAAAAATCGCGAGGCAGACTACTTCGGATCGGTGGTCTAGGAAGTAACGCCCCTTGCCTAGAAAGCCAAAAGTCCGGGTCGGAGTGTGCGGTGGTTCAAATCCCGTTTGGGCCCAAAGCTTTTCCCCCATCCATTACACCATGAGTGGTGGTCTGGATGCTATTCTTTCGGATGAGACGGTTTAACCGAAGTCCCATGTGATACACATCATTATTCAGCGCACGTTTAAGAACCCACGGTAACAAGGGGGCTGTCCCTGGAAAAAACTGTAGAAAAAAGCCACTCTGATAGGGAAACAAATACAGTTGCAGACAGGACAAAAAAAATAATGGGTAGGCGCTGCACTTGTGGCGACGCGCTCTCCCCAGGTAGAGCAGCCCGAATGTCACGAAGAGAAATCTGCTGTGACATAAAGTAGTATAAAAAAAAATCCCTTCTTCTGACTTCAGAATTCGAATTCGGAAAAAAATCCTTCGGATGAGACTATAAACCACGAACGCACGCAGAGCATCTTGCGCACACGTTAAATCCTGTTCCGCTTTTTGTAAGAGTAGGCCATCGTGTGTCGGTGGGAACAGATGACATTTACGAAACTGCATACACACGGGGACTGGATGTAAAAAAGTCATATGGGTGCTTAGTCCATTATCCTCGATAAAAATAAAAAAAATAAAAAAGGATTTCGGGGTATGAGCCGGTGGGCACGAGACCTTTTGACGATGTTGATGAAAGGTCGCTGTGTTGATCTGCCATGTGAAAGGTGATCTATTTGACTGACCCTCTCTTGTGGTCAGCAGGCCTTGACCACTCTGGAGGGGGGTGATTTAATCAGGGTCTGATGGAAGATGGATGGAGCGTGAAAATGGACTGGACAATCAGTTCACACACACATGCATGTATGCACATACACACACATACGCGCTCGCGCACACACATACACACACGCACACACACGCACACACACATACACACATACACGCACTCACACACACACACACAACACACACACACACACACACACACACACACACACACACACACACTCACATTCACACTCACACACGCACACACACACACACACACACACACACACACACACACACACACACACACACACACACACACACACACACACACACAACACACAATACAGCCCATCTACATTAGTCTGTGATATGTATTAACCGTATTCTTCCTTTTGAGTTTTCCAGGATGTCTTTTTCAGATTTTTGGGAACAGAAGGGATTACTTAAAGAACTGCCCAGTTATCAAAATATTTTCAGTTCATCCAGGAACATCATCATTATTATGTATGTTTCGTGGAAGAACATCTTGTTGTTGTTGCTGCTGCTGCTAATGTTGCTGCTAATATTGTTGTTGTTGATGTTGTTGTTATTGTTGTTGTTGTTGTTCTTCTTCTTCTTCTTCTTCGTCTTGTTGTTGTTGTTGTTGTTGTTGTTGTTGTTTGTTGTTGTTTTGTTCTTCTTCTTCTTCTTCTTCTTCTTCTTCTTCTTCTTCTTCTTCTTCTTCTCTCTTCTTCTTCTTCTTCTTCTTCTTCTTCTTCTTCTTCTTCTTTCCTTCTACTTCGATAAACGCTCAAACAGCAACTATTGTTGTCTGTCATAAGGCCCCCCAAACAAACAAACAACCAAACAAAAAAAAAACAACAACAACAAAAAACGTTGCGCTGCCGTTAAGCGCCTAACAAGTCAGGCTTAGCACATCTTGAAAAAAAAAACACACACCCAAACCAGCCCCTGGAGATACTGTCTCAGGCAGTGTTGGTAGAAAATGACAGTCATTTCGTCCATCTTGTATCCTTGAAATGGATGAGAGTCTTGACTTGGGCAGTACGGTCCCAGTTCTCCCGGGTATAATCCATGCTAATGAATCTTTGCTTCACTCTGGCTAGCTTAAAGTTGGGTCAGGGCCAAAAAATCCTCTTCATAGTATGAACACCAGCGGTGAAAGACTTGACTGAAACACACTGACTGTATCCATCAAAGCGTAGGGGACGAGATAGCCTAGTGATCAGAACATTGTGCTCGCAATTTGACGACCGGGTTCGATTCCCGGTTGGGGGGGATTTTTCCTCTGGAGTTAACATCAGCACTGACTCCATTCCCCACAAAAGTCTTTCGGATGAGACTAAAAACCGAGGTCCCGTGTGCGAACGCACGCAGAACATCTTGCGCACATGTTAAATCCTGTTCCGCTTTTCGTAAGAGTAGGCCATCGTGTGCCAGTGGGAACAGATTACATTTACAAAACTGCATATACACGGGGATTGGATGTAAAAAAGTACACGAGTGCTTATTCCATTATTCTCGATATTAAAAGAATAAAATTAAATAGACAAAATAAATTATGAATAAATCAATAAAGCGTACTGTAGGCTTTGGGCTTGATCCCCACTTTCCACTTTATATGAAAATTGACGATGGTTGGGTGAAAGAGTGTGGACTCAGCGCTATGCTTTGTGAATGGGTCTTGTGGGACACTTCTTGAGGGAACGAGCCGGATACGGCAAGGAGTTTTGTTGCTGTCCGCACGTTTGCTGTCCTTTGGATGAGACTATATATAAACCGAGGTCCCGTGTGCGAACGCATGCAGAATGTCTTACGCACATGTTAAATCCTGTTCCGATTTTCGTAAGAGTAGGCTATTATTGTGTGCCGGTGGGAGAACATGACATTTTACAAACTGCATACACACGGAGATTGAATGTAAAAAAGCACATGAGTGTTTATTCCATTATTCACGATATAAAATAATGAATAAATAAATAAATAAATGAATAAATAAATAAACAAACAAATAGATAAATAAATAAGTAGATGAGGTTATGCCTTTGCATTCAGCACTTTTTATCATGGACTGTTCTCTCATCATTTTTGCTGCTGTCCAAATTCAGTGCTTTATGTTAGCATCGGTGATTTTTCAAGAAGTTAAATTGATGTCCTCGGCCGGTTAACTACAGAAGTAGCCACACACATTCACACACAAGTTAACACTACGTGGTCTGCTTTATTTAGCAGTAATTTGATTGTCAATGTCAAAGTCAAAGTCAAAAACACTTTAATCATCCCTGAAGGGCAATTACAGTACTGACAGGCAAATTGCTACGAATCATGACCAAAAGACACAAGATAGCTACATTTCATATTTGTTCAAACATATGCTTCAAATAAAAATGTCAATATTAAATTGTAAATTTAAAATAGCAGATGCAAACCTCTGATTTGTGTGCGCTAGATGTTTTGCGTACGTTCACACACGGGGTTTCGGTTTATAGTCTCATCCGAAGAACTTTGACAATCAGTTCGATTTTCTTGTCAAATTGGGAAGAAAGAGGAATGCCAAGAATCGAACCCAATATCTTAAAGTGTACTTGCACAGCAGGTGAGCATCTTAACCATCCTGCCACTCTCCCTCTGGATGAGTCTGCACTTTGTAGTCCCCGGTCTCTCTGTCGATCTCATTCATGAAAAATGTATCTTTCCTTCAGTCTGACTAAGCGTTGGGTCAGGACTGGAAATTTCCCTTTACGATGCTGACAACAGCAGTGAGATAATAATAATAACAACAACAATAACAACAACAACAACAACAACAACAACAACAACAACAACAACAACAACAACAATAATAATAATAATAATAATAATAATAATAATAATAATAATAATAATAATAATAATAAAAGGTAGACTTCACCTCATTCTGCTGCTGCAGCACAGAATCCTTTAGACTGTGCCCATTCCTGTCATACTGTATATGCAAAGT
>CM060326.1:46338644-46341144 GCA_030674155.1 Stramonita haemastoma | reverse complement strand
AACAACAAAAAGAATAAACAAAAATAAAGAAACAAAAACAACGAAAAGAATAAACAAAATAAACAAACAAAACCCGAAACCCAAACACCGTAGAAACCGCCAACAGAAACAACAAAAGTTGAGAGAAAGAAAGAAAGAAAGAAAGAAAGAAAAGAGAGAGAGAGAGAGAGAGAGAGAGAGAGAGAGAGAGAGAGAGAGAGAGAGAGAGAGAGAGAGAGAGAGAGAGAGAGAGATGAGATGAGATGAGACAGACATACAGGCAGACAGACAGACAGACAGACAGACAGACTCAACGACCGAACGAATCTCAAACTTAAGCAGTTGATCTGCATAGAAAATGACGCACACGCAATCCAAGTAGAACGTAAACAAACAACAACAAAAAAGAAAGAAAAACAACAAAAAAGAGAAAAAACAGAAAGAAAGAAGTAAACAGCAAAGAACAAGACCCTTAAGAAAAAGACAGGACATTATCCTGCAGCCTAACATGGTTTTGTATGTTTCCAAGTTGTTACCGTTAATATTCCTTATTCTCTGCTTTTGGAGCATGATAAAAACAACAACAACATGAAGACATTTCCACGAATTATGCCATTTCCATTTTGAGTAAACATTGTCATACATAAATTTCTCTTATTTTTGCATACTCTCTCTCTCTCTCTCTCTCTCTCTCTCTCTCTCTCTCTCTCTCTCTCCTCTCTCTCTCTCTCTCTCTCTCTCTCTCTCTCTCTCTCTCTCTCTCTCTCTCTCTCTCCTCTCTCTCCCCCCCCCCCCTCTCTCTCTCTCTCTCTCTCTCTCTCTCTCTCTCTCTCTCTCTCTCTCTCTCTCTCTCTCTCTCTCTCTCTCTCTCTCAGCGGGAACCGAATGTAAAAAAGCTAATGAGTGCTTATTCATTATCCTCGAAATAAAAGATTTTGATTTGATTTGATTTGATTTGATCTTTCTGTCTCAATAAGAGAATGAAGCAGAAAATAACACACACAAAGATTTATATATATATATATATATATATATATATATATATATATATATATATATATATTATATACATACATACATACATACATACATACATACATACATATATACATACATACATACATACATACATACATACATACATACATACATACATACATACATACATACATACATACATACATATATGTGTGTGTGTATCTGTGTTTGTGTGTGTGTGTATGTGTAATAGCAAAATATACATATGAGAGAGAGAGAGAGAGAGAGAGAGAGAGAGAGAGAGAGAGAGAGAGAGAGAGAGAGAGAGAGAGAGAGAGAGAGACAGACAGACAGACAGACAGACAGACAGACAGACAGACAGACAGACAGACAGACAGACAGAGAGAGAGAGAGAGAGAGAGAGAGAGAGAGAGAGAGAGAGAGAGAGAGAGAGAGAGAGAGAGAGAGACACACACACACACACACACACACACGCACACACACACACACACACACACAAACTAACACCGATTTTTCCATGATTGAAGTTTAGACGTCTTTTTGTGTGTTTTTTAGCCCTATACAAAATGCACACAGGCAGTGACAAAATTGTACAGAACAAGCCAACCCCCCCCCCCCTCATCCCCCTACCCACCAATGAAAGAAAAAAAGAATACATCAAGCGATCAAAACCCAAATAAACATCCAAATAAACAACAAAATAACCAGTTGCAAAAAAGCCCAAACAAAAACAATTATCTGGAAAACAGTGCCATGAAAGAAAAAGTAAAAAAAAAAAAACCTTGAAAATTGGAAAATAAGTTAAAGAATCGACAGAAAAAAAGGTCAAACAAAAAGTTTAAAGTAAAAAAAGCCAACATATTGAATTACAGAAGAGAGAGAGAGAGAGAGAGAGAGAGAGAGAGAGAGAGGAGAGAGAGAGAGAGAGAGAGAGAGAGAGAGAGAGAGAAGAGAGAGAGAGAGAGAGAGAGAGAGAGAGATGATTCATTTATAAAGGCCATTGCCCCTTAGACAGTGTTTACATACAAGATAGAACCATACTGTTTGTAGGTTTTAATATATTGACATATTATGTTGACAACATATTGAGTACTTAAAACGCATTATATTAATATACAACAAGTATTTTTTTGCAACTTTTTCATTAGGGGTCGTCATCAGCATCACTAATTTGAACTAAACTGGCTGTTGAGAATACTCTAAAGGGATCACGTTGATCTCGCAGCTCCTTTAGCTCAGGGCAAGCCAAAAAGAGAAAAAATACTGCAGGAAGAGATACGGATGGAGTGGTCTCTTAATGGACTGGGAGTGCTATAACCTGGGTAACCAGCATGTACCTGAGCTACAGCGAAATAAAAAACAAGGAAATCAGGGAACAGTACACATCGATATAACGCAATCATATCAATTTTCGTATCATATTACAGGCAATCGTTTATCATACCACATTTTGTTGAATAAAAGTTAAAGGTAAACGTGTTTCCATGAGACAAAAGAGATACGTATGTATTCAACAAACACA
>CM060326.1:46326144-46328644 GCA_030674155.1 Stramonita haemastoma | reverse complement strand
CTAGTACTTTACATGCTGGGTTTTGGGGCTTTCATTTGAAATTCCATATAACGTACGCCTTTAGTTTTTATTTTTTTTATTTATTTATTTTTTTTTTTAGCACGCCTTTAGTTCATTTCAAGAAAAACCACAGAACAGGAAAGCTCTGATGGATATTTGCGCGCGCTTGTGCATGCGCATGTGCGCACACACAGACACACACACACACACACACACACACACACACACACACACACACAAGCATGCACGTACGCGCGCACGGACACATACACACACACACACGCGCGCGCACGCGCGCGCGCGCCCCACACACACACACACACACACACACACACACACACACACACACACACACACACACCACAGTTATTAGCCTACCACCACCACCCATAGGTCAGCGAACACAGACAGGCACAGATCTACATCTTGAACCAGGCTTTACCCACATCAAAGGAGTCGCAAACAAAAAGCCCTAGAGATACCTTAAAGCACATGCCTATGGCTCCCTTTCTCTTGACAACTCACACTGAATAATTATTCTTTCATTTCGAGGATAATGAAATAAGCACACATGTGCTTTTTTTTTTACATCCAGTCCCCGTGTGTATGCAGTTTTGTAAATTTTGTCATCTGTCCCTCCTCCCCCCCCATCCACGGCATACAATAGCCTACTCTTCCGAAAAGCGGAACAGGTTTTAACGTGTGCTCAAGATGTTCTGCGAGCGTTCGCACACGGGACCTCGCTTTATAGTTTTATCCGAAAAAGCAGCCAGTGGTGGTGCTTTGATTCATTTGGTTTTCTTTTTATTCATTCTGCAGAACTTACACAATGTTCCGTCAGGCCCAGACCGAGTGTGTCTATCCTCTTCTCTATTAATATCATGGTAGACGTATCGTGTTTGTAGGATTGATTCGTTTATTGTCAGATTCTTTCTGGTATTGTTCTGCAGCGAGGATTGTTTTTTCGTGGCTCTTGATCACCCATTCACAGCACATGCATGATTAACGAGTTGGTTAAAACAAGAACACAGCACTGTATGCTATAGACCAGAAGTCTGCTTTTCGCCTGACTGCACATTGATTAGCTAACATGCATTCACACACGCACCCCCCCTCCCCCCCCCCACACACGTGCGCATGAGTGCACATGCAACACACACATACGCACACAAACACTGAAAATGACTTAAACGTTCACACACACACACACACACACACACACACACACACACACACACACACACACACACACACACACACACACACACACACACGGGCGCAAGCGCTCGCGCGCGAGTGTGCGCACCCAACATACACACCATAAAAAATGGATATAAACGTTCACACACGCATTAAATCAAAGAAAAAGTCTTTAGTCCGTATACACACACATCCACCTCCCTCCACACACACACACACACACTGGCTTTAATGTGATAGCAATGCACTGAATGTCGCCTGTTTCTGTCAAGCTTCATCACACTGAAAAGAGAGCAACCATCCAATGGAGGCTTCAAACCATTTTGACACCATCACAATCAACTCCAGCACTCACCACTCTCCTAGTCATTGCTATGACATAATTATTATGGTACAAACCACACTTGTGTGGCTGGATGTGTGTGTATTGTAAAATCAAGTTTGATTCAGGTCTACCATCCATGATCAAATCATCGCAACTTTCCCCGTAGGGATGGGGGGTGGGGGTGTGGGTGTGGCTGTCAGTATGAATTGCATCACCACTTTCTGAAAATTCTGTGCTAGGAATTCCCTGTTTTAAATCTCTCTCTTTGTTTTTGCCTTTTCCGTTTTTTCCCTGTCACCTCCTTCTTGTCTATTTTTTTGCTTTGTTTGGGTCTGTTCTCCTGCCTATTTTTTTTTTTATAGGACTTACATGACAACACCTCTCCCACAGTATGGGGAAGGAACTCAGACACTCTGGGTCTGACTTAGGTGCTTCACTGAATTTTTTTTTAATGGATGTGACTATAATGCATCGGATGGCTGATGGGTTAACAAAACAGACAATTATTACGAAGCACGTAGTGTCCATACTACGTAGACGCCATTTGCATTTTCCACAGGAAGTAGATCGTATTAATTTTATTCCCAAACGGAACAAGCCTTTTAGCTGCAAACCTAAATACTACACCTCCCTTTTTCAACAGTGGAACGAATCAAATCAATCCTTGTGTTTTAAGGTAATTGAGCTAAAAGTAATTAACATGTGATGCCTTGGATGACTGATGGGGTTAACAATATAGAAAGTTATGACGAAACACATGTTTTATACAATGCAGATGCCATCTGTTTTTTAGATGGGAAGTCCGTGTATTTGTTCCCAAAGGGAAAAGCCTTTTAGAGGCAAACCTAAATACTACAGTGACCTACCAGTTGGGGTAAAATCTGCTGTTGAGGCCACCAGAAAGGTGAGGGCTACCATGTAGGTCCTCACACTTGGTTCGCAAAGAACGATTGTTTGGTGAGTTGTATCTTTTGG
>CM060326.1:46293644-46303644 GCA_030674155.1 Stramonita haemastoma | reverse complement strand
TCTTCAACATTTACATCACCATCCCCATCATCTTCAACATTTACATCACCATCACCATCATCTTCAACATTTACATCACCATCATCTTCAGCATTTGCATCACCATCATCTTCAGCATTTACATCACCATCATCTTCAGCATTTACATCACCATCATCTTCAACATTCACATCACCATCATCTTCAACATTTACATCACTATCCTCTTCAACATTTACAACACCCTCCTCGAGAGAGAGAGAGGAGAGAGAGAGAGAGAGAGAGAGAGAGAGAGAGGAGAGAAGGAGAGAGAGAGAGAGAGAGAGAGAGAGAGAGAGAGAGAGAGAGATGAATTGGTGTTGAGCTATGAATAGCAAGCTGAGAGATTATTTTGGTTAATCAGTCTTACAGAAGAGGAGAGAAGGAGAGAGAGAGAGAGAGAGAGAGAGAGAGAGAGAGAGGAGGAGAGAGAGAGAGAGAGAGAGGAGAGAGAGAGAGAGAGAGAGAGGAGAGTGTGTGTGTGCGCGCGCGCGCCCGCGCGCGCGTGTGTGTGTGTGATATTTTATTGTATTTTATCAAGGGTACAAATTCCCTCAAACGTGCATCTTGGTAATGCATCGAACCTTTAACTCTAGATCGGGAGCTCAAAGGCTCTAACAACAAGGCTATCCTATCCAGCCCCCCAGTTTCGTAAATGACCCTGAGGGTGTGACACTAGGGAACGTCCAACATCAACGGCAGTCACATCCTGTGCTGATCTGTTCCAGATGTTCACAGTTTTACTCGATTTTTTTTTTTTTTTTTTTTTTGTTCTGCTGGTGAAGTTTCGATTCTCAGAATTGGAAATGTCCATTTGAAAACAAAAGGCTGATCCACGCCTTGTTCCTGCCTCGACAGCAGACAGCTCTTAAACAGCAATGTCTGAATAATGGCTGCATAAAACAACTGGTCTGTCTCCAGTCATGAATCGGCTTTACAGACACACATGCACACAGACAGCCACGCACACAGACGCACTGGTAGATCAGTGATCTAGAGGTTATAACGCGCCCGCCTAGAAAGCGAAAAGTCCTGGTCGGAAGTGTGTGGTGGTTTGATCCCCGTTTAGGCCCCAAACTCCTAAACCCCTCCCCGTATCCATTAGACTATGAGAGGTGGTCTGGGTGCTAGTCTCTCGGATGAGACGATAAACCGAGGTCCTGTATGTTACACAAAATTATTTAGCCCACGTGAAAGAATCAGCGGCATGAAGAGAAAATTCTGTCAAAAAAAAGCCACTCTGATAGTAAAAAACATACAGTTGCAGACAGGAAAAGAAAAATATAAAGGGTGGCGCTGCTCTTGTGGCGATGCACTCTCTCTGGGGAGAGGAGACCGAATTTCAGGCTGGGAAATCTGGCGTGCTTGACTTAAAAGTGCTACGAAAATGAAAACATGAAAATGAAAACAGGCTTACCTACATGCACACACGCACACACGCACACACGCATGCACGCACATACACACATGGTCACACACGCAGGCAGAAAGACAAGCAGGCACACAGGTAGGTAGGTAGGTAGTTAGGTAGGTAGGTAGGTAGGCAGAAACTCAGGGACACACACACACACACACACACACACACACACACACACACACACACACACACACACACACACACACACACACGCGCGCGCGCGCGCGCGCGCGCGCGCGTGCGCGCCAAATCTATATCCTTGTGTCTTTTTTCTCTCTTTTATTTTTATTTTTAGTCATACTCCTGTTTTTGAGGGGTTTTTTTTATCACTCAACTTGTTGCAATATTATGACAAAGGAGAAGGGTATATAAATGGTAAAATTAAAAGGTAAAAGGTGTCCCATAACCTATGTGGTCGTAGGGGAGCGAGGCATCAGAGACCTTAGCATCTCTCGGGGCCAGCATATTGAGGGCGGTGCCCATCTCCCTTCCCTCGCCGCTTTACCTTCCCTAACCCCAAAGAGCGCAGGTACCCATTTAAAGCTGGGTGAAATGGGGTGGGTGGGGGTGGGAGACTGTACTGAAGCCAAGGTGAACAAACGGTCACCCATCCAACTGGTAACCACGATCGATGCCGCTTAACTTAGACTTAAGGATAGCGAGTGCTCTGACCACTTAACTATACCGCCCCCAGGGTATATAAACAAATTGCATTATCTGCTAAATGCTCGAACTGAAGATTGGCGCTTGCTTTTCAAAGAAAATTTAAGAATGGAACTGAACACATTGAATTAATTTTATTTTCAGAAGGTGATAAAATGAACACGTCATCGGTAATTGTTTTCCTTTTTACATCCAGCCCTCTGTAACAAGAGAGAGAGAGAGACAGACAGACAGACAGACAGACAGACAAACAGAGAGAGAGAGAGAGAGAGAGAGAGAGAGAGAGAGAGAGAGAGAGAGAGAGAGAGAGAGAGAGAGAGAGAGAGAGAGAGAGAGAGAGAGAGAGAGAGAGAGACACACACACACACACACACACAGACAGACAGACAGACAGACAGTCTGATGGGTGGAGGGGGCAAGTGGTCTGAAAATGGGGAAAATGCTTTGACCCGCTCTTCTTGTCACTTGACAGGGCCTCAGAGACAGGGTAGAGCACTCGCCGTCAGTGCAGAGAAGAGTGATGTCCCATGTGGGGCTTGGGAATATGTCACAATGCCTGTTTTGTAGCCACGAGAGCGAACAGTTGACATGATGATATTGTCGGCATTGTTTACTGCTAGCGATTATTGATGCATATTGAGACAGGAGTTGTACGGGGTGGTGTGCGGGGTTGGTGTGTGTGTGTGTGTGTGTGTGTGTGTGTGTGTGTGTGTGTGTGTGTGTGTGTGTGTGTGTGTGTGTGTGTGTGTGTGTGTGTGTGTGTGTGTTTGACGTGTGTGTGTGTGAGAGCATGGGTGTGTATGTGTGTGTATGTGTATGTGTGTGTATGTGTGTATATATATAGAGAGAATTGTGTGTGTGTGTGTGTGTGTGTGTGTGTGAGAGAGAGAGAGAGAGAGAGAGAGAGAGAGAGAGAGAGAGGGAGGGAGAGAGAGAGAGAGAGAGAGAGAGAGAGAGAGAGAGAGAGAGAGAGAGAGAGAGAGAGAGAGAGAGACAGAGACAGAGACAGAGACAGAGAGACAGAGAGACAGAGAGAGACAGAGACAGAGAGAGAGAGACAGACAGACAGACAGACAGACAGACAGACAGACAGACAGACAGACAGACAGACCAACAGAAAGACAGAGACAGACACACAGACAGACAGAGACAGAGACAATTTAATAACGCTCTCAGCCACCAAGCATTTACAGACAAAAGCTGCTTCAACCCATCAGAAAAACGCTGTGCCATTCATCCATCCACCCATTGCAGAAGTAGTGGCTGCACTGATCAGATCAATGAGAACAGTTTTATAACAGAAGAGGGGGAAGGGGGGGGGGGCTGAGAGGGAAGGGGGAGGAGTGCTCTGTGGGGAGGAGTGCTCTGTGAACTATCTGTAGCAGTTACTTGTTTAAGTTGAGGAAGAACATCAGAAGAAAGTGCAACAGTAGTGTCCCTTGGCAGATTTTTTTCTGGGGAAGGTCTTTTGAACTTTCTTATTGATCAACGTCTGAGAGAAGTTGTGCCCTTGGGTGTGTATGTAGCTTGAAGACAGTAAGCTTAAAATGTTATCATTTTTAAAATATATCAATGCAATGTGTCATGTCAGTCCAAATATCTAAACACAACCAGGAATATGAGTTTTAATAATATGTGGCGAGGTGACAGCCCCGATATGGCCTGTGTAGTCGGCGGGGCTATAAGCAACATGATTGGATTGGATTGGAACCAATAGCAAATGAACACCTTTAGGCAGCAATAATATAAATATCAAATAATAATGTAACAATGCGTGTACTTGTGTAACAATCAGTATCCATCAGCCCTGAGTCACACATACAAATATAATATAGCCATTTATACAGGCATGACTGTCAACAAGAAAACCGTGAGGTCCTGGGTTCGATTCCCAGCCTTGCCTTTTCTTCCCAGTTTGTCGAAAGAATCGAACTGAATGTCAAAGTCATTCCAACGAGACTATAAACCGAGGCCCCGTGTGCAAATGCTCGCAGAACATATTGCACACACATCAAAACCCGTTTTGCTTTTTGGAATAGCGGGCCATTGTGTACCGGTAGGAAAGGATGACAGAATTAAAAAAAAAAAAACAGCATGCACAGAGGTGTCGTGTTTAGACACTATACCTTAGGAAAACTCGAGGAGTTAGAGTCTCCAGGGTGGTTTGGGGCTGGAGGCGTACAGTGCAAAGTTCTGGTGGCTCCTGCAACGGCACTAGAACCATTCGTATCGGTCATTGCCTTTCCAATGGACCATTCCAGTGACGTGGAGAGGGGGTGGGGGTCTGCTGCATGGATAGCAGCTTGCCCTCCATAATTATATGCTTACCCAGGCTTTGCGCTCTAGAGCCTAGAGCACAACTCCATAGTCTTTCGAGACTGAAAGATGCCTACAACTACCTACAATGCTGAGATACACTCATTCACAAAAACAGGCTGAAAAGGAAGAAGAAGAAGAAGAAGAAGAAGAAGAAGAAGAAGAAGAAGAAGAAGAAGAAGAAAGAAGAAGAAGAAGAAGAAGAAGAAGAAGAAGAAGAAGAATTCAAAGACAAGAAGAATGCAAAAAAGAAGAAGAATACAAAGAAGAGTGCAAAGAAGAATGCAAAAAAGAAGAATACAAAGAGAAAGAAGAAAAAGAAAAAAAGAAGAAAAAGAAAAAAAGAAGAAGAAGAAAAGAAGAAGAATATGAAGAAGAGGGAAAAGATTGCGGAGAAGAAAAAGCAGAATGCAAAGCAGAATGCGAAGAAGAATGTTAAGAAGAATAAGGAAAAGAACGCGAAGAAGGAGGAGGAGGAGGAGGAGGAGAAGAAGAAGAAGAAGAAGAAGAAGAAGAAGAAGAAGAAGAAGAAGAAGAAGAAGAAGAAGAAGAAGAAGAAATGTCAAGAAGTACAGCGTTATACTGTATAAGACTAAAAATTATATTCTGATCATTTTCTATCTATCCGCAAAATGGAGACATATGTGTGGAATCGAATGCCGAAATTGCCCGACAATTGAATCACAGGATAATCTGATAGCTCAACTTTTGAGATTTCCATTAACTTTTTTGAATATTAACAATGATATGATTCACTATGGTAAGAAGCGTTTAGAATAATAGTCGTTGGACTCTCCTCCCCCCCTCTGTCTGTCTGCCTGTATGTTTGTCTGTCTGTGTCTATCTGTCTCTATATCTGCTTCTCTCTCTCTCAACTTCTAAGGTTTCCATTAACTTTTTGGAATATCAACAATGATATGATTCTCTATGGTAAGAAGCGTTTAAAATAATAGTCGTTGGACTCTTCCCCCCTCCCTCCCCCTCTGTCTGTCTGTCTGTCTGTATCTCTATCTGCCGCTCTCTGTGCGTTATTTTTCTGTCTCTCTGTCTCGTCTCTGTCTGTCTGTCCCTTCCTCTCTCTCTCTGTCTCTCTCCCTTTCTCTCTCGGACACACATACGTACACTGGCACGCGCGTACATACACACACACACACAAACACACACACACACACTCACACACACACGCACACACGCACTCACACACGCACACGCACACACGCACACACCACACACACACACGCACACACACACACACCACACACACACACACACACACACACGCGCGCGCGCGCACGCACCCTGATTTGCTTTCTCTCCCCCGGCAGAATGTCAGCCAATGACACAAAAGGTGCAACGTAGAACTGATCGTAGTTGGATTCTGGCATTCTTCTCTGTGAACGGTCGGGACACTGCGCTGCACAGTGACGACAGCTGAGCTTCAACACCTCTACAGTCACTGAGCTCAACAGAGGGGGATGTTCAAGTGGCCAGGGTGCTAGACTGATCATACCCCTCCCTCTCTACTCCTCCCTCCTTATCTGGGGATGCCAGGGGCCTGTCAGTATTAAAAGCATCCCCACCTTCTGCAAATTCGGTGCTAGGAATTCCCTCTTTTTTTCTCTATTCCTCTCTTTGTTTCTGTCTTGTTCCTTTTAGTCTCCTTCTTGTCTAGTTTCTGCTTTCTTCTTGGTCCAGTCTCCTGCTTTTTTTTTTTTTTTCCAGAAAGACTTAAAAACAGGTAAGGTATCCCATAACCTGTGTGGTCGTAGGGGAGCGAGGCGTCAGAGACCTCAGCTTGTGTGTGTGTGTGTGTGTGTGTGTGTGTGTGTGTGTGTGTGTGTGTGTGTGTGTGTGTGTGTGTGTGTGTGGCGTGCGTGCGCGCGCGTGCGTGCCACACAAGACTTCCTAAAGGGTGACATAGTTCCTTTTACTGCTTTTTCCTTCATTATCTCTCATTGCAGTGTGTGTGTGTGTGTGTGTGTGTGTGTGTGTGTGTGTGTGTGTGTGTGTGTGTGTGTGTTTGTGTGTGTGTGTGTGTGTGTGTGTGTGTGTGTGTGGGTGTGGGTGTGGGTGTGTGGGTGTGAGTGTGTGTGTGTGTGTGTCTGTATGTGTCTGTGTCTGTGTGTGTGTGTGGGTTGGGGGGGGGGGGGGGTGAAGGGCATTCCTACTGCATTGCAAAACAAGCGAATTACTGCAGTCTGACTACACTACAGGAATCAATTTCTTTAAAACAGGACTTCGCCGGACAACAGTGGTCAGCTTGAACAATCGTTGTTAACTACTGTGCTTGCTTTCCATGAAAGCGGCCACTGGTGGTCATCTTATGGCACAGGGCCAAGTAGCCACTGACTTGTCCGTCTGAGAGGGTGTTCCCTTGAGTTGACAAAGCTTTCAATCGTTCCTTTAAATGTACTAAGCAAATATAGTCAATCATTCCTTCCTCTAAACGTATTTAGCTAATACAGTCAATCATTCCTTCCTCGTAACGTACTTAGCTAATGCAGTCATTCAATCCTTTCTCTAAATTTACTAAGAAATTACAGTCAATCAATCCTTCCTCTAAATTTACTAAACAAATAAAATCAATCATTCCTTCCTCTAAATGTACTCAGCTAACGCAGTCAATCAATTCTTTCTCTAAACGTAATCAACTAATGCAGTCAGTCAATCCTTTCTCTAAATGCACTAAGCAATTATGGTCAATCAAGTTTTCCTCTAAATTTACTAAACAAAATCAATCATTCCTTCCTCTAAATGTACTTAGCAAAATTAATGCAGTCAATCAATCGTTCCTCTAAATGTACTAAGGTAATACAATCATTCCTTCCTCTTAATGTATTCAGGTAATGCAATCAATTGTTCCTCTAAATGTACTCAGGTAATGCAATTAATCTTTCCTTCTAATGTATTCAGCAAATGCAGTCAATCATTCCTCCTTCTTGATTTACATACACTCACAAAAGAAAAAAAAAATCCAAACATACACACACGAAAGTAAAGCAAAACAAACATACACACAAAAAAGAAAACAGCATCAAACAAACATACACACAAAAAAGAAAACAACATCAAACAAACATACACACACTAAAGAAGAAAAACCACGAACATACACAAACGAAAGTAAAACAAAGCAAACATAAACGCAGAAAAGACCCCCCCCCAAAAAAAAACCCAACACAAAACAAACATACACACACGAACAAAAATCCTCTAAACATTACCACTCACAAAAAAACCCAAAACAAACGAACACACACAAAAAGAAAAAACAAACAAACCACAAACATGCACGCAAGAAAGAAAAAAAAAAGAAAGACAAGAAGTCAACAACCCTAAACGCAAACACACACGAGAAAAGAAAAGCAAAACAATAACAGACAAACCTATATCATAGACTCGGAAGAAGAAAGAGAAGAGAAAAGAGAAGAAAAAAAACAAGCTCCCTGCTATGACAACATGCCCTGTCCCAGGAGACAGCGGATAGAGTTTCAGCAGGGAAACCTGTTCCTACACCACAGAACATAGGGCTAATGGAACAGGAACACTTCCTAACTGTTCATCAGTTGTCAGCCTGTATTCCTGTTTCCAGCAGCAACATCCAAGCAGACCACATTACTTACTACATGTGTCTTTCACTTTGTACGGAGTCACAAAATCTGTCCCTTTAAGGTGGGACGTTTGCATTTTGTATTTTTGTTCCGCTTTATGTCACAGCAGATTTCTCTGCGTGAAATTCGAGCTGCTCTCCCCGGGGAGAGCACGTCGCCACAAGTGCAGCGCCTACCCATTTCTTTTCCTTTTTCCTGCATGCAACTGTATTAATTTTGTTTCCCTACGAGAGTGGCTTTTTTCTACAGAATTTTGCCATGGTTAACCCCCTTGCTGCCGAGTTCTTTTACGTGTGCAATGGGGGTGTAACTGATACATTTTGCTTACATGTTCATGTTAGAAATTCTATAGTATTTTGAAAGGTCAGCACTTACAAACCACCCATATCCACAGATTACTGACTTTTATGCACTGTTTCCATGAAAACAACTTGCTGCTGGGATTACTAATCAGCACACATTAAGAAGACAGAACCTCAAATACAGCTATCAAGAACACAGAACATCACACACATTACGAAGACTGAACCTGACACACATTAAGAAGACAGAACCTCAAATACAGCTATCAAGAACACAGAACATCACACACATTACGAAGACTGAACCTGACACACATTAAGAAGACAGAACCTCAAATACAGCTATCAAGAACACAGAACATCACACACATTACGAAGACTGAACCTGACACACATTAAGAAGACAGAACCTCAAATACAGCTATCAAGAACACAGAACATCACACACATTACGAAGACTGAACCTGACACACATTAAGAAGACAGAACCTCAACCACACAGAAGACAAAACCTCACAGACATTAAGAACACAGAACCTCATACCCATTATGAAGGTGAAACCTCACAGACATTAAGAACACAGAACCTCATACCCATTATGAAGATGAAACCTCACAGACATTAAGAACACAGAACCTCATACCCATTATGAAGGTGAAACCTCACAGACATTAAGAAGACAGAACCTCAACCACACAGAAGACAAAACCTCACAGACATTAAGAACACAGAACCTCATACCCATTATGAAGGTGAAACCTCACAGACATTAAGAACACAGAACCTCATACCCATTATGAAGGTGAAACCTCACAGACATTAAGAACACAGAACCTCATACCCATTATGAAGGTGAAACCTCACAGACATTAAGAACACAGAACCTCATACCCATTATGAAGATGAAACCTCACAGACATTAAGAACACAGAACCTCATACCCATTATGAAGGTGAAACCTCACAGACATTAAGAAGACAGAACCTCAACCACACAGAAGACAAAACCTCACAGACATTAAGAACACAGAACCTCATACCCATTATGAAGGTGAAACCTCACAGACATTAAGAACACAGAACCTCATACCCATTATGAAGGTGAAACCTCACAGACATTAAGAACACAGAACCTCATACCCATTATGAAGGTGAAACCTCACAGACATTAAGAACACAGAACCTCATACCCATTATGAAGGTGAAACCTCACAGACATTAAGAACACAGAACCTCATACCCATTATGAAGGTGAAACCTCACAGACATTAAGAACACAGAACCTCATACCCATTATGAAGGTGAAACCTCACAGACATTAAGAACACAGAACCTCATACCCATTATGAAGGTGAAACCTCACAGACATTAAGAACACAGAACCTCATACCCATTATGAAGGTGAAACCTCACAGACATTAAGAACACAGAACCTCATACCCATTATGAAGGTGAAACCTCACAGACATTAAGAACACAGAACCTCATACCCATTATGAAGGTGAAACCTCACAGACATTAAGAACACAGAACCTCATACCCATTATGAAGGTGAAACCTCACAGACATTAAGAACACAGAACCTCATACCCATTATGAAGGTGAAACCTCACAGACATTAAGAACACAGAACCTCATACCCATTATGAAGGTGAAACCTCACAGACATTAAG
>CM060326.1:46261144-46273644 GCA_030674155.1 Stramonita haemastoma | reverse complement strand
ATGTCACTGGATTGTTGTTTTGGTGTTAGCATCCTCTAGGATTATTGTCTTTGTCAAACCTACCACTACAGTGATTGTTGACATTTTAATTGAAATATAGAGAAAAAACTTCCTTTTCTGTCTCCTCCCTTGATATCTAGCTTGTCTTGCTTGTTTATTCTGCGTGGAGTCTAATATGATTTCAAATGAAGAAATACTCTTTTCATACATCTTTTTTCTTTGCGAAGAAACCCACTGATAATCATGTTCAGTGATCTGTCAAAGGGTGTGCTGAGGATGGACTAGGTATGGTAAGGGGGTGACTATAAATTGCTTGTTTCAGTGCATCAGAGCTCATGAGTCGAACCATTTTTTCACATAATAGTTTGTTGTGTATATGCGCTCTATTGGTTTTGTTTGTTTGTTTGGAAGTGGGTCAGAGAATGAAATATTGGTGGAATCTTTAGAGTGTGTGTGCGTGTGTATGGAGGGGGGGAACAGCGGGAGGGGGAAGTGAATAGAGCTGTGGAGCCCCCTGCCTTCTTCTCTCACACTTTCCAAAGTTTCCAATCTCCTGAGAAGGAGAGCAGAGCAGGGTGGGCAACTGCTGCCATCCAAAAAACCAGGCAGTGGCCACATGCACTGTGCTGTGGAAAATTCTGTCAAGAACATGTGTTTCACGTGCTTGAAAAAAAAAGCAATAATCATCAATGTGTCACATCCAATAACGAACATGACGCAGTCTCTGAACAATTTGGGTCTGTGAACTCTGTACAGGTCTGTCCCTGTATCATACAGGTGCCCTTACAGATAACCAGCTTCCATCCTAATTCCATTTTGTCTATTGCCCAATTGGAAATGGCTGGAACTTTTCCCACCCATTTACTTCTTAGTGAGTGTGAGAGCGCCGTGGAGAAGCAATAAGTGTTAGGGGGGAGGGGTTGAGGGAAAAAAAAGATGGTGGTTTTTGATAGGATGCAGACCTGGGGTGTGGCGGTTGGTGTCAGTGGGTTGTGCTGCCCTGTAAGATGAGAGGCACTGTCATTGTGTGGGGATTCACGTGCTGGGTCTAAAAGCCACCTGCCGTCTGTGTGTTGTGTTCCATTCCACTAAGACATGGTTTCTGTGAGAAGTAGATTACATGTATAGTATTTTTTTTCTAAGACTTTTTTTTCATTAAATTCGTTTTCTATGTCTGTTTCATTACCACCTATACATTGTTTTTTTCTGAGAAGTAAGCTACATTATAGATTTGATTTGTGGTATTTATTCCCATAAAACTGTTTTCTCTTGTTTTAGTACTACGAAGACGTGGTTTTTATGAGAAGTAGGTTACATTATGCATTTGAATTGTAGCATCTATTCCGATAAAACTGTTTTCTCTGTTTCAGTACTTTAAAGATGTGGTTTTTATGAATAGTAAGTTACATGTACAAATGTGTCCTGAAGCGTAGTTTCTTTTTAAACTGTTCTTTCTGCTTGTTTTCTATTAGGCAGTAGAACACCATCTTACCCATGTACCTTTGCTATGGGAAGTGCCACCAAGAGTATATATTTAACACGCATGTGAAAGCCATTTACAGGAAATATGTCACATCAAATGATACAGAGAAAAGTGATCTAATTGCCATCTGGTTCTGCAAAATGTATACCTCCTTGCGTACTCCTGTGTGGGAAGATTTTCAGATAGTGTCATTCCTAATGCTGTCAGTCCATCCCATATACTGGACATTGCCAGTCCTTTTCTGCTGCCCCTACTTCCCAGAGAGGGGTGAGAATATAAGGGAGGAGTGATACAGAAAAGGTAAGGGGGGGGGGGGTAATTAAGGGGGTAACGTTAAGTGGTCAGGGAGGGAGCATGGGGGTGGTGATTCAGGCTAGGGGGGGGGGGGGTATGGCAGTGTGTGTCAGTGGGTTGTACAGCCGTGAGAGAGGTGATGTCACAGTGTAGGAGATTCACGTGCTTGCTCTAAAAGCCCCCTGCCGTCCATCTGCCGTGTTCCATTCCACCAAGACATGGCTTCTGTCAGATGTGGGTTACATGTACTCAAAAAGAACATCTTACCCACACGTTAAATCCTGTTCTGCTTTTCGTAAGAGTAGGCCATTGTGTGCCGGTGGGAACAGATGACAAGATTTACACAACTGCTTACACATGAGGACTGGATTTAAAAAAAGCACATGAGTGCTTATTCCATTATCCTCGATATAAAAGATTAAAAGATGAAATGAAAGGCAAAAGATTGTTATCAATGGAAACAAATGAAGTGGAAAGATTGACGTTGTCATTTGAATTTTGACTATTTTTGCTGATAAAAGTTAACAAATGGTGATAATGCGAGAGAGTTTAGTTTTTGTTTATTTTGACCAATACAAACTTTCATGTTGCATTTGAGAATTTAGGCCAGATGATTTTTTGCATCTTACACACACACACACACGCGCACACGCACACGCACACACACACGCGCACGCACACACACACACACACACACACACACTACACACACACACACACACACACACCACACACACACACACACACACACCACACAATATATATATATATATATATATATATATATATATATTATATATATATATATATATATATACATTCAACTTGATTCACCGATAAATTTTACACACTCAGCATGCTGTTCACTGTACTCAAGCTTTACAGAGAAGAGGTCTCAAAGCAACATCAACAACAACCTTTAAAATTAATTCCCCATACCTTCATCTGAAATCCACCACCACTTTTTTCCCACACTCTACTATACCTACACCCCCAATCCTTCAGCCTCTCAGGAGAGGTCAGAGAGGGATGCGGAGGAGTGGTGTGCCTGGGGAACCCCTAGCATCAAATACCAGAGAGTGCCAAGCCAGTGTAGCATTCGCACCATGGTGCACATTGGGAGGTATTGTCAGGAGGGCACACTGCATGTACATGTCAAAACCAGGGATCCGTGATATATCACACCATTTGGTAAAGAGAATGAAACTTCTTTTTCATTCGCTTCTGTGAGTCCCAAGCTTAATGATGTATGACACGTGTACGTTTTTTCAGATAGCATCTAAGTCTAATTCCATTTTGTCCATTACACAATTGGAAATTGTTTTGTGTGTTTTTTAAGCCACCTACTTCCAAGTGAGCGTGAGATGGTCAGGTAAGATGCAAAGGAAAGACGGGGTAGGGGGGGAGGGGGGGAGGGGGGGGAGGTGTTGACTGAATGCAGAGCTGGGGTGTGGGGGTTGGTGTCAGTGTGCTTTACTGCCCTGTGAGAGGTGCTGTTAAAGTGTGGAGGTTCACGTGTTTGGTCTAAAAGCTGCCTGTCGCCTGTGTGCCGCGTTGGATACCTTAGAGAGAGAGGACTTCTGATGGTCTGTGCTCCTACAGCTCTGTTCCGGGGGTGTTTTTCTTTTCCTATTTGAAATAATACTTTTGTCTTGTTTTTAAATGCTTGTTTATTTTTGTCTCTTTGTTTCTCTCTGGCTCTTTCTGCCCCCCTCATCCCTTTCTTTCTAGAGATTTCCTGAGTCTTCACTTCTATAAGTCTCAGTCTCTTATATTCTCCTTTGGTGTGTTTGGTTTTATTTTATATAACTTTGATAATTATGACTGCAATCAGATTCATAACAATGATAACAGCAACATGTAAGACCTTTTCTGTAAGATAAGTCACCAAGCTCGAAGGTAGATTCAAAAAGCTGTAGTACATCTGACAGTGCTGCCGCTACTGCTGATAATGTTGATGACAATGACAACGATGACTCAACGACGACTAGAACAACGATGGCGACAACGATGTTGACGATGACGACGAAAATGATGCTGGAGATGAGGATGTTTAAAGCTCTCTGCCTTTGACACTGTACTCTGACGAATACCCTCTGGGCAGTCTGCTCTCTGTACAAAATTTTCCAATAGGTGGACCGTTGCCCAAGAAAAGGCCATCTTAAGGGAACCAGTATGTTTTTATGACCTGTGTCCTTCAAGGACGCTTAGTACTGACCCCGTCTCCACCCCCCCCCCCCTACTCCCCTGACAGACGATGATGAAGCACAGTTTTATCTTGTAACTTCAGTTCTGGCTGTTTGCCTGACATTCACGGACTCACATATGGATCTGTGCATGCATAGACGTGCAGAAGCCTGTGTGCACACATTCACACGCATGCACCTACGCACATGTACCTATACATACAGTCTGGTATGCACGCACAGAGAGACAGGCAGATAGACGGAGGTAAGGAGTGATTTGGGAGTGCAGTGACCATCATAATCAACGAAAGTGTGTTTGGCAATTTTTGGGGGAAACACTAAATTCTCTCTGCTCTCTCTATTTCCTGTTGTTTCCATCACTTTCCATTTATATTGTTTTCGCTGTGTGTGTGGGGGGGGGGGGGGGGAGGGGGGGTCTGTGTCTGTGTCTGTGTGTGTCTGTGGCTGTGTCTGTGTGTGTCTGTGTCTGTGTGTGTATCTGTCTGTCTGGCAGCGACCACACATGATTAGTCTGCTGTGGAGTGGCATTTTTCTCTATACCATGAATTATCATTGAAAATAAACCACACTTCATTCCCATATCACTGTGTGGAAAGACATGGCAGAGATAATAAAATCAACAAGATGTGACTGGCAAATCGTGTGAACGTTTTTACTTCTGCCTTTATTTCCATTCCATTACACATCAATCTGTTTTGTTGTGTCTGTCTGTCTGTCTGCCTGTCTGTCTGTCTGTCTGTCTGTCTGTCTGTCTGTCTGTCTGTCTGTCTGTCTGTCTGTCTATCTGTCAGTCTGTCATTGACTGAGCATGTCTATTCTCTTGTGGAGGGGTTATTTTTCCATCTATTAGACCTTGACTGGTGGTCTAGGGGCCAGTCTTTCAGACGAAACTACAAAACCATGTATGCAGCACACATTCAGTTCACGTAAAAGATACCAAGGCAGAAAAGGGGGTAGTCCCTGGCAAAAATGTGTTGAAAAAAGTGCTTTACGAGGAAAGAACTTAACAGGTAAGCAGGTAAACAGAAGAACTTGAGGCGCTGCTCTTGTGGCAATGCACTCTCCCTGGGGAGAGTGGCCCCAAATTCACAGAGAGAGACAGAGATCTACGGTGACGTACAAAGGTCAGTATAATGTGACACCAAGCAGTGCGATATAATTCAATAATAATACAATACAGTACGATAAAATACAATACTACAACTTACAAAACAATATAGCGCAACGCAGTACAATACAGCGCAATAAAAGACAATGCAATACAGTACAATACAACAAGATACAATGAAATACGAATACAAGAGAATAAAATGTAACACAAGGTGATTTGGTCGTGGCTTAACTGGGAGTGCTGTTGCAATTAGCAAGCAGTGTCAATCTCTGTTCTCCCCCATCCCCCACACTCCGTTTTTTTCTTTTTTCATTTTCTTTTCCTCTCATGTGTGTGTGTGTATGTGTGTGTGTGTGTGTGTGTGTGTGTGTGTGTGTGTGTGTGTGTGTGTGTGTGTGTGTGTGTGTGTGTGTGTGTGTGTGTGTGTGTGTGTGTTGATCACAGAGAAACAGATCTAATTTTATCATAAAAACAAAGCTTGTGTAATAATTTTCGTGTCGTTCATTAAAACACAAAAGCCACCATTCAAAGTGTGGAGCTTATCGCAAAATAATAAACAAACAATAAAGACTTAAGACAGTCTTAAGTAAATCGATTTCTTTAAAAGGCACACTCTTCATTTGTGAAAGACAACAAATGAAACTACAAGAAAAACTGACCAATCATTAATTTTTACAGAGACAGGAGACCTGTTTTGATATTTAACTTTCACCAGTCAACAAAAATCATAATTTGACATGGGTTGAAGAAAATGCTGAGGAATAAAATGCTGTCATAAATGTTTAAAATGGGTACATTCCATGATGAAACAAAAATCATTCCCTAAAACAGACATATTGCACTTTGCACATAATCTCTCTTTCCGTGATATACCATAGAAATGTCCGACCTCGATAGAAAACTTGTGACAGCGGCAGTGAAATTTTGTAGGAGCGTAGACATTATACATCTATTCCTTACACCCAGCCCTACATCCACAGTCTTTCAATACTTGGTGAGAGGTCAAGAAAGGAAGGAAGGAAGGAAGAAGAGAGGAAGGAAGGGGAACTAGCAGTGTGCCACGAAAAGTGCAGCAGTGGACGACGCTTTCAGAGCCCTTTTTGTGTCCTCTGGGGAAGTGACTGTCAAAAACAGAGGTTTCGCCCACTCATGAAAAGCATGTAGTGACCAGCGGTACGGTCACTCTGATACTTAACAGAATGCTGGACTCAATCCAGAGCTAGAGTATGGCAGATGGTGTCAGTGGGTTGACCTGCCCGTGTGAGAGGTACTGTCACAGAGAGTAAAGGGTTCCATGCATGCTGTCAAAAGTTGCCTGAAGGCTGTGAGCTCTGTCAGGCACCACTCAGTGGGTTGTTTCTGTGAATAGAGAATGGATCAATTAACGGAGAACAATAATTGCTGTCTGAGCTTTCGACAGCGACGACGATAAAGAAGAAGAGAAGAAGAAGAAGAAGAAGAAGAAGAAGAAGAAGAAGAAGAAGAAGAGGAAGAGGAAGAAGAAGAAGAAGAGAAGAAGAAGAAGAAGAAGAAGAAGAAGAAGAGGAGGAAGAAGAACAAGAACAAGAACAAGAACAAGAATTGCAAAAAAAAAATTGCAAAGAAGAAGAAGAAGAAGAAGAAGAAGAAGAAGAAGAAGAGAAGAAGAAGAAGAAGAAGAAGAAGAAGAAGAAGAAGAAGAAACAACAACAACAACAACAACAACAACAACAACAACAATGCGTTGTGCTGCCGTTTATCGTCTGACAAGTCAGGCCCAGCGCATCCGAATTCTGCGTGGGAGATAACTGTTATCTTGAAAGTCTTTCTGAAAGACAAATACAGGGAAAAGGAAGCAATAAAGAAAAAAAACTTTATACAAGAAGACGGTGGCAGGAAGAAAAGGAAGGAGGCAGATACAAAGAGAGATATCAGCTCTAGATATTTGCCTGTCACCCATGCACATGCACGCATGCACGCACATGCACATGCACACACACACTAGCACCCCCCCCCCCCCACACACACACACAAACACACAAGCACACACACACACACGCACCCAAGCACACACACACACACACACACACACACACACACACACACACACACACACACACACACACACACACACACACACACACACACACACACACACACACATGAGAGGACAAGAAAATGAAAGAAAAAACCGGAGTGTGGGGGGATGGGGGAGAACAGAGATTAACATTGCTTGCGTTTGTGTGCGAGTGTGTGTGTGCGTGCGTGTGTGTGTGCGCGCGGTATTGTATGGTGTGTGTGTGTGTGTGTGTGTGTGTGTGTGTGTGTGTGTGTGTGGTGTGTGTGTGTGTGTGTGTGCCGGTGGGAACAGATGACAATATTTACAAAACTGCATACACACGGGGACCGGATGAAAAAAAAGCACATGATTGCTTATTCTGTTATCCTCGATATAAAAGAATAAATAAATAAATAAATAAATAAATAAATAAATAAACGCACACACACACACACACACACACACACACACTCACACACACAACACACACACACACACACACACACACACACACACACACACACACACACACACACACACACACACACACACACACACACCTCTACCTCTACCTCTACCTCTACCTCTATCTCCTAGTAAGAAATTCAAATCCACAGTTGAACCCCAGTAGTCATCATCTTGACTCACAAAACCCTATGATCAGTCAGCAAAACCTTCCAGCAACTAAACTAGAGAACACCAAACCCTATTCTCTAGTTTCCTCTACAAATAAAAGACACAGCACATTATAGCATACTATCAACAATATCAGATCACGTACTTGTAGACCCTCAGGGAATGCAACCGAAAAGGTCAAGCATTGAATGTGTCCTTTTACAAGGGAAGAATTCCTAAAGATGAAGACAATTTAGAGTTCAAAATTTGACACTTTAATCAAAAACAAAAAAAAGACATCTAAAATGACTAGATCATGTTCATGATATCGGATAATTAGGCACAGACATAAGAATCAAAGAAATAAAGTCAAACAACTGATCTTATTACTCGGAGAGAGAAGAAAACAGTCTAGAGCATACGTTCTAGCTTTTAGAGAATGCCATACATAGAAATAAAAAGAACAGTATTATCCATCAACGAAATTCGAAAAAATCGTTAAAGAGAAACAAGATCCAGAAGAAATACCAACCTCCCTACCCCCTCCTCAAGAGAATGAAGGAAGAAATGAGAAAGTTGCTGCACAGTGCAGTGGACTTCAGAAGATATAAAAAGTGTAGCCAATTATTTTGCTCCTTCAAACAAAAGATTAAAGCCAGGCGATGTTAAAGATTTGTTTTACAATTGTTTTGTCTGAAGCAGAGAAGAAACTTAGTCATTTCCCTACAAATTTGTTCTTGAAGAAAGAGAGAACCACATAGCTAGATGTGAATGGTCTGTAGCAATGACATCAGCAACACAGAACTACAGATTGGGAAGGATGTGCTCATGATAGACCCCTCCCCTTCCATTCAGGTTTTGTTTATTAGCATTGGTTTTAATAAGTGATGATTTGATATCTCCTCCTTCTTCGCAATACTTCTTCTTTGCAATTCTTCCTCTTTGCAATTCTTCTTCTTTCTTCTTCTTCTTCTTCTTCTTCTTCTTCTTCTTCTTCTTCTTCTTCTTCTTCTTCTTCTTCTTCTTCTTCTTCTTCTTCTTCTTCTTCTTCTTCTTCTTCTTCGCAATTCTTCTTCTTCTTCTTCGCAATTCTTCTTCTTTGCCATTCTTTTTCTTCTTCTTTGCAATTCTTCGCAATTTTTCTTCTTCGCAATTCTTCTTCTACTTCGCAATTCTCGTTCTTCTACTTTCCAATTCTTCTTCTTTTTCACAATTTTTCTTCTTCTTCTCCTTCTTTGCTATTCTTCTTCTCAATTTTTCTTCGCAATTCTTCGTCTTCTTTCTCTTCGTCGCAATTCTTTTTCTTTTTCGCAATTCTTCCTCTTCTTCGCAATTTTTCTTCGCAAGTCTTCTTCGCGATTCTTCTATCCCTCTCTTAACTTTGGTTGGGAGATACAGAAGCACTAGAGTCAGAATACCGTTTCACCAAATTCCTCCAATTACTTGGGTTTGTATCCACAGCTTGGGTCTGGGCAAATATTTTGCCGTCCATTCTTCTCTGAGGTTTCTCCATCGTTTTTTCCCTGTCTTCCCCTTTGTTTCCTTCCCTCCTCTGTTTCCTGGGGAAAAGTTTCAGGGAAGCTACTAGTTTTTATTCGTGTGGCTACGCCAACACAGTTTTCTGTTTTCAGCTGCTGTCAGCAGATCGGTGTGTGGGTAGAGGTATGTATGGTTTGCTGGGTGACACACTTGTTTGTTGGTGATAGGTTCAGCGTATCTTAGTGTGTATTATCTTGTGATGATACCCATTTCCGTGACTTGAATTTTTCTGTCCACATTATTTTTTGGTGCCAGGGTATGTGGCTTTTATGTATTCAATACAATGAAATATATCAATACATGCAAGAGCCTTATTTGTGTGGTTTATGAAGACGTTCTTCTCATTCTGTACATGTTTGAGTTTAGTTTTATTTTACGTCTCTCCAGTTCGAGAGGACTTTGCTCTGGAGCTTTTACAAAAATATTCTTTAATTTTGAGGATAATGGGATAAGTACTCATGAGTTTTTTACATCCACTTCTCGTGTGTATGCAGTTTTGTGATTTTGTCATCCAATCCACCGAAACACAATGGCCTTCTCTTCCTAAAAGCAGAACAGATTGTAACGTGGGCGCAAGATGTTCTGTGTGCATTCACACACGGGACCTCGGTTTATAGTCTCATCCCAAGAACTTTTCGGGAGAGTGGAGTCGGCACTGATGTTAACTCCAGACAAAAAAATCCTCTTGACGGATTGGTCAGCAGATAACGAGCGTTTCACTCTGACTACCAGTACTGACTCCATTCCCCCCAAAGTCCTTGAGATGAGACTGTAAACCGAAGTTCCGTGTGCTAAAACACGTAGAACATCCCGCGCACGCGTTAAAAACCCGCTTTGCCTGGCGGAAGAATAAGCCATTGTATGCCAGTAAGAACGGATAACAACACTGAAAGCGCATGCAGACAGGTGTCATCCTTACACATCCCCGAAGTCCGAATGCGGCTACCTTAATGGTGGGCAAAAACAGTTGCATACACAAAATTCACACTATTCGTGAACCTCGCGGCTCTAGACAAGAAACAACTCGCCCCCCAGAAAACAAAAACCTAATCAAAAACAACCCCATCCCCCCGTCAAAAAAAAAATCCCAACCCCCAAAACAAAATATGATAAAACAGAAAACCATCACCAAAACAAGCAGCCATACTCCTAACTGTGAAGGGTTTTCTTTATTGCAAAGCGGGAATTGATATGTGAAGTGCTCGTCATGGATGGGACAGTCTCGACATCACGTCTCCAAGTATAAGAGCATTTCATAATGCAGACCACTGGCACTTGCTTACATCAGGCAGTGACCAGGCTTATCGCCTGAGTTAGCAGGAGAAAATTAATGATAGTCTACTGTCGTACATAGCCTGCTTATCTCTGACTGTCTGTTTGTCTGTTTGTCTGGTTGTCTGTTTACTTATTTGTTTGTTTGTCTGTCTGTTTGTGTCTCTGTCAGTCTGTCTGAGTGCTAGTATTTTGCTTACTTGAGTGCTTGTATGTTCCTCTGTCTGTCCGCTTGTCTGCTTGTTAGTCAACTAATCCATCTGTCTGTATGTCAGTTTGTGTCTCTGTCTGTCTGTTTGTCTGTCTGTGTATGTGCTTGTCTGACTGCTTACTTGTGTGTTTTGTCTGTGTTGCTTGTCTTCCTGGTTGTTTGTCTGTCTGCTTATCTTTCTGTCTGTCTGTCACCAGTGTGTCAATCTGTCTGGCATTGTTGACCTGTGAGTGAAAGGATATGTTCACTCTCTCCATCGTAGGTCAAGAAAGTAAGGTTTTTTTTGTTGATTTTGTTCCTCGGCTAGAGCTCCAAGATTCACCATTAGTGAGATTTTGCGTATGCAACATTTGCACACAGTTAAAGCGCCACATTCTAACTTCAGGAATAAATACCTAAACGCATCCGCCGACATTCATTAATTTCATGCATTTTGTCATCCTTTCCTACTGGCACGCAATGACCTACTCTTCCAAAAGACGGAACAGGGTTAACATATGCACAAGATGTTCTGCGTGCGCTTGTACGTGGATCGTGAATCTTAGTCTCCATCCTCAGGTCTTTCCGGGGAGTGGAATCGGTACTGATGGGAAATCCTGGGGGAAAAATCCCCTTGAACGTGTGCCTCAGTGGTGTCAGATAGCGAGGACAATGCTCTTATCACTAGGCGCGCTCGACCCCCAAGGAAGCGTTTTTTATTTTTCTTTGTCGAATGTCTCAGACAGCACAGAGTCTCTATCCTGTACTTTGTATATGGGCTTTGGTCACAGGCTTTTATATATATATATTTTTATATTTCAAGACGATGGAGTAAGCTCTCATGTGCTTTTTTAAACATCCAATCCCCGTGTGTATGCAGTTTTGTCAATTTTGCCATCCGTCGCCACAGGCACACAATGGCCTACTCTTCCGAAAAGCAGAACGGGTTTTGACGAGTGCGCGAGGTGTCCTGCGTGCATTCACACAAGGGACCTCGATAATAGTCTCATCCGAAAGAGTTTTTGGGGGAATGGGGTTGGCACTGATGTTAGTTCCAGAGGAACAATCCTCTTGAACGAGATTCGAATCCGGGTCAGCAGATCACTTCCTGTGAAGGACACATGCAGGGAAGCTAGTGTATAACCCATAGAGGAATATGTGGGACGGTGTGCCTGTAAATACACGATTAGAACTAATATCAAATCAGTTCTGACTCATTTTGCGGGATACATTTATATCTTGCAAAGGAAAAAGACCAGGAAACAAAACTATGTAAACACATCACCTACTCAGGAGCGGTTGTCTCCCTCCTTATCAGATAATTGTACTGCAATGACTGTAGTGTTATCCACACCATCCACGGCTATTGTGATCTGCAGAATTCATACACACATATAGTGGATGAAAGTAGACCGACAACCTTTTTTCTCCTTTCATCTCCGATCGTTGAATTGATAGACCCACGATTCACATGTTTGCTCCGCTTCTTTGTTTTACTGATGGATTAGTTACAAACTCCTTTCAGATTGCAGCAAGCTTTTGTGTTCACGTACCATCTTCCTTGTAAAGAGAATGCTTTTTGGTAAAAAAAAAAAGCAATTTCCTTCTTATCAAAAGAAATCGGTTTCAATCTGTGCTACAGAATGTTTGCTATAGCGATGGTTTAATTGTCAGTGCTACTGAGTTGTTTGCTGTAGTGATGGTTTAATTTTCAGCATGCTGGTTCCCTCCTTCAGAACCGTCCATTTGTA
>CM060326.1:46241144-46251144 GCA_030674155.1 Stramonita haemastoma | reverse complement strand
CGCCGACCTTTCCTTGTACCAAGTCTCTGTGGTCAGTTCCTGCAATTGTTAGCATCAGCTGGGATGGGATGGGATGAAATGGATAGCAGCTGGGAGTTGCTGAAAAAGTGGGGGGAACCGACAGGTATGATCAAGGCGTTAAGGGAGCGGTCACTTTAAAGACGAAAGAGGACTAGAAGAAGGAAAGGAGGAAAGATGGTTTTTTGTATCATTCCTCAGTTAGAGCTGCGAGGTTCATCAATAGTGAGATTTTGCTTGAGCGACCTCCTTTTTATTTTTATCCATCATTAAAAAAACGACATTCCGACTTCGAGGATACAGTTAGGAATTGAATCTTGTCTTTTATCAGGACAACCATCATGTACCTCTCTGCTCGTTCCAATTTTCATCCCTGATGGGTTCTTTTGACATCCACAAGTCCGTAAGCACAGGTCGGACTGGTTTAGAGTCCTCTCCTAAATAATTGACAGTCATTTTTGAAACTCCCGTCAAACTAGACAGAAAGGGACAGGCTAGAAATCGAACCGAGAACCTCACGGTTTACCTGTTAGGAAGGTAAACGTTCAAACCATGCAGCCACCGTCTTAACTGGAAGGAGGAGGATTTACGAGCACTTTGCCATGAGGGGTATTTAATGCCTCCCGTGACAGGGCTGAGGCTAATTCATGGCCCCTTTTTTCTGCTTTCATCAAACATGGCTGGCTTGCTAATGATTATCCCGCCCTCTGTTTCCTCTTTCTCTTTATGAGTCACTGCCGTGCAGACGGCTTTTCTCTGTACGTTATGCATCAGGCGTCGTGTGGTTTTCTTTTGTCCATTATGCAGCAGGCCTTGTGTGGAGTTATTTGTGTCTGTTATGCAATAAACCTTGTGTGTGTGTGTGTGGGGGGGGGGGGGGGGGGGCTGGGTTTTTTATATATATATCGAGGATAATAGAATAAGCACTCATGTGCTTTTTTTTTTTTTACACCCATTCCCAGTGTGTATGCAGTTTTGTAAGTCTTATTATCTGTTCCCACCGGCACACAATGACCTACTCTTACGAAAAGCGGAACAAGATATAACGTGTGCGCAAGATGTTCTGCGTGCGTTCGCACACGGGGCCTCGGTTTATAGTCTCATCCGAAGGACTTTTTGGGGAGAGTGGAGTCAGCATTGATGATAACTCATGAGGAAAAATTCCTTCAAACGGGAATCGAACCCGGGTGTCAAATTGCAAGCGCAATGTTCTGACAACTAGGCTATCCTTTCCCTATCTTTGTGTCTGTTATGCAATAGACGTTGTGTATGCAGGATTCTCTGTGTCAGTTATACACCAGACTCGACGTTGTTTGGGTTCTCTGTGTCAGTTATGCAATAGACGTTGTTTGGGTTCTCTGTGTCAGTTATGCAATAGACGTTGTTTGGGTTCTCTGTGTCAGTTATGCAATAGACGTTGTTTGGGGTTCTCTGTATCAGTTATGCAATAGACGTTGTGAGGGTTTATCTGTGTCAGTTATGCAATAGACGTTGTTTGGGTTCTCTGTGTCAGTTATGCAATAGACGTTGTGAGGGTTTATCTGTGTCAGTTATGCAATAGACGTTGTTTGGGTTCTCTGTGTCAGTTATGTATCAGACGTTGTTTGGGTTCTCTGTGTCAGTTATGTATCAGACGTTGTTTGGGTTCTCTGTGTCAGTTATGCAATAGACGTTGTGTGGGGTTCTCTGTGTCAGTTATGCAATAGACGTTGTGAGGGTTTCTCTGTGTCAGTTATGCAATAGACGTTGTGAGGGTTTCTCTGTGTCAGTTATGCAATAGACGTTGCGTGGGGTTCTCTGTGTCAGTTATGCAATAGACGTTGCGTGGGGTTCTCTGTGTCAGTTATGCAATAGACGGTGCGTGGGGTTCTCTGTGTCAGTTATGCAATAGACGGTGCGTGGGGTTCTCTGTGTCAATTATGCAATAGACGTTGCGTGGGGTTCTCTGTGTCAGTTATGCAATAGACGTTGCGTGGGTTTCTCAGTGTCAGTTATGCAATAGACGTTGCGTGGGGTTCTCTGTGTCAATTATGCAATAGACGTTGCGTGGGGTTCTCTGTGTCAGTTATGCAATAGACGTTGCGTGGGGTTCTCTGTGTCAGTTATGCAATAGACGTTGCGTGGGGTTCTCTGTGTCAGTTATGCAATAGACGTTGTTTGGGTTCTCTGTGTCAGTTATGTATCAGACGTTGTTTGGGTTCTCTGTGTCAGTTATGCAATAGACGTTGTTTGGGTTCTCTGTGTCAGTTATGTATCAGACGTTGTTTGGGTTCTCTGTGTCAGTTATGCAATAGACGTTGTTTGGGTTCTCTGTGTCAGTTATGCAATAGACGTTGTTTGGGGTTCTCTGTGTCAGTTATGCAATAGACGTTGTTTGGGTTCTCTGTGTCAGTTATGCAATAGACGTTGTGTGGGGTTCTCTGTGTCAGTTATGCAATAGACTTTGTGTGGGGTTCTCTGTGTCAGTTATGCAATAGACTTGCGGGGGGGGGGTTCTCTGTGTCAGTTATTTATCAGACTTAGTATGGGTTTTTTATGTGAATTTTTTCCTACAGATAGTACTGTTTATCTGTCTGAAACAAGTGTCAGGTAAGAGTGAATGATTGTACACATAACCATTTCGAAATTACAAACTGATGGTGGAAAAGACACCTGCAAAATATTGAAATAGTAAGTTTGATAATATGTCATAACAAGTAGAACGAAACAAATTTGGCTGTCAGTTTGAGTTTAATATTTCAAAGGCGCTCATCCTAATTACTTCTAATCCTCCGAAGTCTAGTGGAGATGATTGTGTCGTCTTTTTTCCCCCAAGTTCATGCTTTGAGAGACAGAAATAGGTGAGGAGGTCGGGATGGTGGGAGGTTGGGATAGGAGGAGGAGGAGGAGGGGCAGAATGGGGATGGCGGTGGCGAAGGGGGTAGAAGAGGAGGAAGGAGAATAGGGGAGGTAGGGAGAAGGGTGAGGGGGTTTCATTTCTCACGGTCTGTGATAAGTGAACCGTATAACAATAAGCGTCAAATTAAGTGGGAAACAGATGGTGTTTCCCTTGCCAATATTGTGGAAGAGGATTCACAGTATGTGCACGCCTAAATGCATCCTGTCATCCAGATATGCAGGTATTTCCCAATATCCTCGCATTAACCGCCCGACCAAGTCTGCCGTGGATATACACCGATACACAGATGTTGTAACTCAGTGACAGAAGCCCAGGACCCCACTCTGCCGTTAGTTTTTGTAGCTGCATGACCCTAGACTGTGGGATGTATTCCTTGAGTGAAGAAAAAGTAGCTTTAACTTTTTGAAGCTTTGTGTTAAATATCTATGGATGATGAATTCAGTAGCAGATTGACATCTCACGAGGCGTGGCCAACTTGTGTTCAGCTGTCTACAGCAGTTTTGAGTGATGTTAGTTTTGTTTAAAGTCATTTTGCTATACCTCACCTCTCCACATCTATCCCGTATCCGTGTAAACCGTTTATCGATATTATTGTTTTTAATTAATTAATTAACTTATTTATTTTTCTATTATTTATTTATTATTTTATATCGAGGATAATGGAATAAGCACCCATGTGCCTTTTACATCTAGTCCCTGTGTGTATGCAGTTTTGTAAATATTGTCATCTGTTCCCGTTCGTTAGGGCACCATGTAAATTTGCAACCGGCTTTTCATATCCACGTTGTCAATACGGTTTCACATAATTAAAAAAAACCACTCTTAATGGTTCATTACTTTTCCATAAATTGTGTCTGAATGGTTTTATGAGGAAATATGGTCCAATAGTGAAAAATTGGCTTGTACAGGAATAATAATTATGAGATGATGAGTGGAGAAACTAACATCCTCTGACACATCGTTTCCCAGTGATGGGTGAGGTAATGACTGTAAGCCACAGACAGACGTGGCATCATTTCATGCTGCAGCGAACACAGATAGAAACGTCTGCTTGCAACACAGCCAGGGATAGATGAAGTGTGTATGTAGAGAGAGAGAGAGAGAGAGAGAGAGAGAGAGAGAGAGAGAGAGAGAGAGAGAGAGAGAGAGAGAGGAGAGAGAGAGAGAGAGAGAGAGACAGAGAGAGAGAGAGGAGAGAGAGAGAGAGAGAGAGAGAGATGGTGAGAGAGAGATGGTGAGAGAGAGATGGTGAGAGAGAGAGGGGAGGGGGGAGAGAGAGAGAGAGAGAGAGAGAGAGAGAGGAGAGAGGAGAAGAGAGAGAGAGAGAAGACAGACAGACAGACAGACAGACAGACAGACAGACAGACAGACAGACAGAACAGAACAGGAGATACAGAGAGACAGAGGAGAGAGGAGATGAGAGAGAGAGAGAGAGAGAGGGGGGGGGGTGAGCAGTCGGGTGGGGGGGGTAGGGGGTTCATGAGGGGCTGGGGTGGAAGAGGAGTCCAGGAGAGAGGATTGGACTCCTTCTTTTATCCAGCACTACACTGACATTTCTGTCTATAGGTATTGGGTATTGGCTAGAAGCCCATCCCTGTCCAGGTCGCAGACTGCATGGTAGGCACGTGTTTGTCATCCATGCCACAGACCGTAGCTAGCGTGCTGTTTAAAATTTTTTTAATGTGTGCGTTTTTAACGTGTAGGCAAGACGTCGTTCATACGTTCGCACACACGCCCTTGGAACAGTCTGGTCCCAGAAGTCTTGCAGGGGAGTGGTGTCAGCACAAATGGTCACTGCAGGAAAAAAAGTCCCACCAAAGATTCCTAGGCTGTGACTTGAATCATCGCCTGTACTTACTGTCACGTCACAGAGTCCGATGTTCTTGACCACTAGGCTACTCCTCCCCCATAAGATCAACAAACAGGGCTAAGGAGGCTGGACCAGTGATCACAACCCCTCACATGCTGGACACAGTGTATGGGAAGGGGTGGCCTTGTGGTTAGAGTATTGTGTATAGCATCGTGAAATTCTGACCTGGGTTCAAATTCTGTTCTCGGAGTTTTTCTCTGGAGTTACCATCAGTGCTGATTCATTCTCCCCAATACCAGTGCTGACTCTTTCTACCCAACACCTCGCGCAAACATCAAAACCTGTTTCGCTTTTCAGAAGATTAGGCCATTGTGTGCTGCTGGAAATTAATAGCATTTTTTTTCAAAACTGCATGCACACAAGAACTTAATGTAAAAAAAAAAACCGCATGAGCGATTGTTCTATTATCATCGAAATGAAAGAATGAATAAATGAATATGATAAATAAATAGATAAATGAACGAATAAATAAAGCTCAACTGCGTGGTTCCAGTCTACATAATGAGACTGTGGCAAACTTATTATGGTTAGGAGAGCTGTCCAGAGACCCTCCCTCAAATCTTTCCCTCATGGGTCTTAAACCTGCAAACACTCCAACCAAGAAATCAAGACGCTAACCTGCGGACCATTGTGGCTGGCACAATGGTGTGGTGTAGCTCCTGTAGTCTTATTTTTATTTTATTTTTTATTTCTTTTATTAAAAAATGGTGTGGTGTAGCTCCTGTAGTTTTGTCTTACTTTCCTCTTGTCAGTGTTGTTCTCTAAGTTCCCTCCATAATCTTTATCAATATTTTGCCTCCGTGTGCTTCTAAATCATCATGTTTGGATATGATAATTGAGCACATGATTCAAATGTCATGGTTTGACCTGTAAAGCATGGAAAATTGTCCATCAGGTATTTTTGTTGTTGCTGGGGGCTGTTATTGAAAAATAAATTCTGTTTATTATGGCCCACCTGCTTTATATTGAGATTTGTTCAATCATCCAAAGGGAAAATAGTGTTGTTTATGGGGAGGCAAAATAAATATCTTGGGGTTTTTTTTTGTGGGGGGGGGGAGTGGGGCTTCAGGTTACCTTTTGGGGAGGAGGGGTGTTTTTTGTGTGTGGTAAATTAGGGTTTTTTTTGTTTGTTGCTTTCTTGTTTGTTGCTTGTTAGTGCTATTGCCTTGTTGCTTTTGTGGGGGCATTATTGTTTGGGTTTTTTATGTGGCCAGTGTTCTTTTCCCTGTAGTCCTGTTTTATCAGAGCTTTAACCTTAGGGGTTGGCTAGAGCTGGAGCTAAGGGCGAAATAATGCACAATAAATAAATCATTTACAGGCTGTGAAGATGGCCGCTGTTTATTGCAGTCAGGGTCTTTCTCTTCCATTCTCAGGCACCACACACTGACAGTCTTTTCCTCATCTCATTCTGTGAAGAGCAGTTGAGGATTCAGTAGGAGAGTTAGGGAGGTGAAGTAAGAAGCCCCGGCAATTTAGCAAAGTGCATGTGCTGTGTAGACCTTTTTGATTTGCTTTTTTTCTTTTTGATTCTGGCTTTTGAGATTTTAACTCTTCTTTTCTGGCCTTCTGTTTCTCTGTTTGTCTGATTTTCTGTCTCTACGTTTTCTATTCTGCTCTCTCTCCCTGTCTTTGTCTCTGCCTCTGTTTTCATCCCCCCCCCTCTCTCTTTCTCCCTCTCTCTCTTCTCTCCTCTCTCTCTCTCTCTCTCTCTCTCTCTCTTCTCTCTCTCTCTCTCTCTCTCTCTCTCTCCTCTCCTCCTCCCTCTCTCTCTCTCTCTCTCTCTCTCTCCTCCTCCCTCCTCTCTCTCTCTCTCTCTCTCTCTCTCTCTCTCTCTCTCTCTCTCTCTCTCTCTCTCTCTCTTTTGTCATTCCTGAATATTGCTTGTATGATAGTGTGTGCCCTGTGCTTTACCCCTTCAGATGTGGCCTAGGCCTTTAAAAAAACCAAACTCTTTCCTATTCCCATTTTCCTCTCCTGGCTCCCTCTTTTTCTCTTTCCACATTTTCTGTTTGGCTCTTCCTCTTTCTTCTTTCCACTCCCTTAACTGTTACTAAGTAATAAACGAACAAGAAAACTAAAAAAAAAATTATACACACCTAGGCAGTTAAGTATGCTAGCAAACAGAACATTCAAAACACATGGGTCAGCATCTTCATAATAAACCCAGAAAGCTCCCTCCTCCCCTCTTCACCCAAAATATTTGGCTTTAATGAGACTCAAACCCCTGACATTCCAAGCAGGAAGTCAAGACACTAACCAGTGCCCAATGATGGATGATGGCATGTTAGTGTGGTGTATACCTGTTGCCTTGTCTTCGATTACTGTATGCCTGTCAGCATTGTTTTGTAATTCACACCTGTCACTTCCCCCTTTTTCAGCTGCTTTCAGCTGCTATCCATTCCATCCCAGCTGTTTGTTTATTATAGCAGGAACTGACATGACTTGGGCTTGGTAATAGGAAGGGGATAATTTTTAGCACTGGGCACTGGGCCCTTGACAGAGTTATGCTGGATTTGTACACAGTGTTAATTGCCCTCCATAAAGTGTAACAATATTGTGCCTCCATTTGATTCTAAATCATCCTTGTGGGTTTAATATCTGGGAACATGATTGAACTGTCATGATTTAGCCTTTTAAGAATGGAAAATTGTCCATCAGCTTTTTGTTCTTGTTTTCTTTTTGTGCTGCAGATGCTATTTTTTTGTTTGTTTTATTTAGCTGGTCTGCTTTAAATTAAGATTTTTTTTATATTCATCTCAAGGCCAAAGAGTGTTGTTTATGATGACACACGAGCATAATGTCTATTTTGTCAGGGGGTAAGGTTTTTTTTTGTTTTTTTAGGAGGGACAATTGGGAGGGTGGGGATATTCTAAAGTTTCTCTAGTATGCTGCTTTACTTGTATTCAATTTTTGCTTTTTATACTTTTTGTTCTATCTCATTTCAGGGGGGGGGGGGGCATTATTGTTTCTTTTTGTGTGTGGCCAGTATTCTTTTTCCTATAGTTCTGCTTTGTCGGAGCATTAAGCTTAGTGGTTGGCTGAAGCTGAAGCTAGGACGGAATAATGCACAATAAATAAATCATTTACAGGCTGTGGAGATGGCCGCTGTTTATTGCAGTCAGGGTCTTCTCTCTTCCATTCTCAGGCACCCCACACTGACAGTCTTTCCCCCATTTCATTCTGTGAAGAGCAGTTGAGGATTCAGTGGAGAGTTAAGGAGGTGATGTAAGAAGCCCCGGCAATTTAGCAAAGTGCACGTGCTGTGTACCTTCTTTTTATTTTGCCTTTCTCTTTTCTGACTGTTGAATATTTTTCTCTTGTATTTTATTTTGTCTTCTCTCAGTCTTCTCTTTGTGGTTCTTTGTTGTTTGTTTGTTTGTCTGTCTGGTTTTTTTTTCTCTGCCTGTCCTTTTGTCTCTCTAAATCTTTGTTTTTGTCTCTGTTTCTCCCCCCGTCCTCTATCTTTCTCTTTCTTTCTTTCTTTCTTTCTTTCTTTCTTTCTTTCTTTCTTTCTTTCTTTTCTTTCTTTCTTTCTTTCTTTCTTTCTTTCTTTCTTTCTCTCTCTCTGTCTCTGTCTCTCTGTCTCTCTGTCTGTCTGTCTGTATCTCTCTGTCTCTTTCTGTCTCTCCGTCCCTCTCTCTCTCCTTAGGCTTAGAGTAGGCCATCGTGTGCTGGTGGAAACAGATGACAATATTTACAAAACTGAATACACACAGGGACCGGATGAAAAAAAGCACATGATTGCTTATTCTGTTATCCTCGATATAAAAGAATAAAATAAATAAATAAAATAAAATAATATCTATTGTGTGAAAATGTGTGCTTTGCATTTTATCCTTTCAAATGTGACCAAGGCCTTTTGAATAACCGACTTTTGCATTTGAATTTTTCGTTTCCATCTCCCTTTCTTTTTTTTTACTTTCCATTTTCCCTGTCTGGCTCTTGTTAATATCCTCTCCCCCCTTATATAATACTAAGTAAGGAGGGAACAAATAACCAATAAAAATTATCCACATTCTGGTGGTTAAGCACTCTGGCAAAACATAACATTCAGACATCTGGGTCCCATTCTTCATAATGAACCAATTACAAACTTATCATAGCTAGCAGATGGCTAGAGTCCCCCCCCCTCCCCTCCTGAACCCCAAACCCTTTGGCTCTTATGAGACTCAGGCTGGCAATGTTCCAAGCAGGGAAGCTATGACACTAACCAGAGCACCATGGTGGCTTGGACGTTGATGTGGAGTATTACCTGTAATCTTGTCTTAGTGTCTGCCGGTCAGTGTTCTTCTTTAATTTTCCTCCGCAATCTACATCAATATTTTGCCTCCGTTGGCTTCTAAATCATCCCTGTGGATTAATGATCGGGTTCATAATTCAGCTGTCATGTTTTGAGCTATCAATCATGTAAATTGTTCACTGGCTTTTTGTTTGCTTCTTTTTTGCTGTGGGTGCTACTAAAATTTAGTTTTTTGTGTATTATGGCCCGTATGCTTTAAAGTAAGAATTTAAAAATTCATCCTATGCAAAAGAATATTGTTTATTGTGACACTATGGCATATCCTAGGCTTTCTTGGTTTTTGTGTTTTTTTGGGGGGGGAAGGGATGTTGGGATACTTTTGCTAGCTGTTTTGTTTAGTTGTTCGCTGCTTTATTTTGTGTTGCTTCTTATACCCATTTTTAGTGGCCCAGGCAAAAAGCTGTGCCTGTTATTGATATCAGCTAATTGCCAAGGCCTACACTAAAATGTTGCTATGTTGTAAAATATTGTTTCAGAGATTGTTTTCAGCCATGACAAGCTCTTTACATAACAAAACTGTTCTCTTCTTTAAAGGAGAAAAAAATCTCTGAATTTCGAGTATGGCTGCCTTTCTAGCAAGGTACTTGAAAACAGTCATGCAAGCAAAAGTCTTATTCAGTGTGCAATGTCAATCTCACAGTAATTCCCAGGTGGGATGAGTCACTGTGCACATTCTGGGTGACCCCCAGAGTGTTAAGCTGGGGAATGCACAGCGGCAGCAGCAGCAGCAACAACAACAACAACAACGACAACTTACCCTTTTTAAAGTTTGTTTCTATTGCGGGGGCACAATTCGTTGGGTTTTTTTATGTGTCCAGTGTTCTTTTCCCTGTAGTTTTGTTTTATTAGAGCTTTAACCTTAGCGGTTCACTGGAGTTGGAGCTAAGGTGGAATAATGCATAATAAATAAATC
>CM060326.1:46228644-46231144 GCA_030674155.1 Stramonita haemastoma | reverse complement strand
TCTGTATTTACCCAGGAAACCAGCATGCATGTTTGCACTAAGAATAATACAGGTCACACAGAATGCACTGCCTTGCTCTATACCCCCCCCTCCTCCCTTTCCTGTAACTATCACCATGCAGATTACAGCCTACTGTCAGTCTAGCATGGTCAAGATAGCCTAGGCACCTTTGTGGGCAGGTCCTTTGGCTTGTCCATAATTACAGTTTTTAATTATAAAAAAAAATCTTTTATATCGAGGACAATGGAATAAGCATTCATGTGCTTTTTTCATCCAGTCTCCGTGTGTATGCAGTTATGTAAATCTTGTCATCTGTTCCCACCGGCACGCAATGGCTTACTCTTACGAAAGGTGGAACAGAATTAACGTGTGCGCAAGATGTTCTGCGTGCGTTCGGACACGGGGCCTCGGTTTACAGTCTCATCCGAAAGACTTTTGGGGAGAGTGGAGTCAGCACTGATGTTAACTCCAAGGGAAAAATCCCCTCGAACGTGAATCGAACTCGGGTCGACAAATTGAGAGCACAATGTTCTGACCGCTAGGCTATCCTGTGCTCTGTTGAGTTGCTTGACGCCAATGAATACAACGATATCAAAGATTAAAGTACTCTGTTATTTTGCATAACGTTCATGAATAAAACAATATCAATTTGATTCATGCTTACGATAAGGGTACTCTGCTGATTTGCATAATAACCCTCGAAGAAAGGTCACTATTAGCTTATTGTAATGCTCTATTAATTTGAAAAAAAAGAGCTCAAGAAGAGAACGCCATGTTAGTTTACATATAATGCACTTGACTCGAGGACTGTTGGGATCCCGAGGATGGAAATTCTGTCCATGGGAGACCACTGCCGCAGGTCTATTTTTAAAGTTGGTTTTAGGTAATGGATATGTTTCCAGTTCTATCTACATAGAGCTGCATGACTGTCATAACCTCTGAAATTAGCCCTTGTTCATTTTAACGCCCCTTCCCTTGGGAAATAGCCAAGGAATGAATTTAAATCTGTGACCGGAATGATCCCAGATTATGTAGAGTTCTACAGATAGATCTCTGCAAAGGTTCTTCTTTTCAGGAGATTATTCTTCTAGAGCAGGAGTCAGATCTAAGGCCTGGTTTTATGAAATGGGATTACACTTGTATAGCATCTATGATTTCAGCTGGCAAGTGTTGTTACAAGAAACCAGCTTCAAAGAAATCATCAGATTGCCATGACTTCACCCCACTGTCACGCAATAGTTGTGATACTTGTGCAATTGCTTGAAACTTATGTGACGGCGGTGATATTTGTGCAATGGCTGTGATACTTATGCAAAAGCTGAGATACTAATATAATCACTGCAATACTTATGCAATGGCTGTGATGCTTATGCAATGGCTGTAAAACTTGTGCAATGGCTTTGATACTTATGCGATGGTCGTGATACTTATACGATAGCTGCGATACTTATGCAATCGTTGCGCTACTCTACCCCCTAAACTGCATTCTCGTAGATGTCACACTGACTACATCATGCGGTATAACGAGGAATAATGAATGACGAAGCGTAAAAGAGATACGTAACCATTTTATAGGCAGTCCCTCGTGACCGAATCACTTCCCAAGTTTTAAAAAAAGATACTGTTGAGAAGGTGTAAGACCTTGAGCTGGATCTATTTCTCGATTTTAGAAGGGTTACGGTATAAGAAGACAGGTATATAATACTGCTCCGATAAAATTGGCTCCCTTGTTGCCCTCTCTAAAGCAGTGAAAGCATGTTTAAAATATAAAAAACGATATCATCAGAAGTAACTTGAGTCCCAAGATGGATGTGTGTGTGTGTGAGAGAGAGAGAGAGGGGGAGAGAGAGAGAGAGAGAGAAGAGAGAGAGAGAGAGAGAGAGAGAAGAGAGAGAGAGAGAGAGAGAGAGAGAGAGTGGGTGTGTGCGTATGTGCGTGCGTGCGTGCGCGCAAGCGCGCGTGTGCGTGTATGTGCTGCATGCGTAAAAAATTCACCAAACTTTATTGAAAGTACTTTCCATTTTAAATAAAGTCATAACTTTTGCACCTTGTCAAAAAAAAAAGTCAGCAGGGACCTGGCAGTCCCCACTCTTTGAAAGTCCAATGTACTCCCCAGATGGAACTAAACACTGCAGTTATACATACATTTCTTTCTCTTTGCCCCTGACAATACACTTCGGGCTACAGGTTCTCAATGGTTGCACTCAGATTTCATTTAAGCGGCAGGGTGTAACGTTCGGTCCACACAACCGTAAGTCTTTCCACAGTGATGACGTAGCCACTCTGTCATGAAACCAGCTTGGTTCCAGTCCCTTGTGAACTGTTCGGACGAGGTTGTAAACCGCGCGCCGTACTGCATTGCCCATGCATGCAGAACATGTCCCGCGCACGTTAGAAACACATCCGTCTTTGGCTGAAAGTTAAAGTTAAGATTAGTTATTTCTCTCGTGGGAAATCTTGGTGGTCCTTGTCAGTGTAAATAACATTTAAACTTTTTGGA
>CM060326.1:46218644-46223644 GCA_030674155.1 Stramonita haemastoma | reverse complement strand
CAGAGACAGAGACAGAGAAACAGAGACACAGACAGACAGACAGACAGACAGACAGACAGACAGACTGACAGACAGACAGACAGACAGACAGACAGACAGACAGACAGACGGAGATTGAGAAAGAGCGGGGATGAGAGAGAGGAAATGAGAGAGAGACTCACACAGAGAGACTGAGAGGGGGAGAAAATGTGTGTGTGTGTGTGTGTGTGTGTGTGTGTGTGTGTGTGTGTGTGTGTGTGTGTGTGTGTGTGTGTGTGTGTGTGTGTGTGTGTGTGTGTGTGTGTGTGTGACAGACATAGAGACAGACACACAGACACACAGATACCAGACACCAGACACACAGAAACACAGACAGATACAGACGGGGACAGAGATACAGAGAGAGATAAAATATCAACACTTCGCATTCTTTTGAAAGGATAACGCATTTTGCTTTTATGCAGTTTCTTCTTTGAAAAACCCAAACCAAAACAAAAAGAAAACGTTACGAATTTTAAAGTCCTGCGTTGACATCAAATCTGCTCTCCCTCCTCCCACATTAGTAACTTGCAGATATCTCTCAGAAACCAAATGTATAAGTGACGGTTTTGTGACTGATTTCGCTGAGGTCTCTATAATTTCCAGAGATATCATCGGACCTCTGCTCAGAGGTTTTTAAGCAATGTGTCTCAGCCTAAGATGAACCTGGCGGAGTCTGTTTTTATGCAGGCAGTTGATTGCATGCTGGGTATGTTGGTATCTTCATTGCCAATGGCCATTAATGGTTACTTCCTGTTGACAGTATCAGTGAACTGTTTAACATTCTGCAAAATCTCATATTCTACAGGTAACGCACCCACTTAGAAAGAAAAAAAGTCCAGATTCAAACTGTGAAGTATTCGAAACCTGTTTGTGCCTAAAGCTTTGCCCGTACTTCCCCTCCCCGTCTATTAGTGGTGGTCTGGGTGCTAGCCTTTCGGATGAGACGATAGGAGGTTCCGTGTGCAACACGCATTTAGCACTCGTAAAATAATTCATTGCAACACAGAGTTGTCCCTGGCTAGTAGGTAAAAGTACTCTGATACGGAAACAAACACGAATGCAGATTAAAAAAAAAAGAGAAAAAAAATGTATATGGCACTGCTCTTGTGGAGACGTACTCTCCCCGGGGAGAGCCGCTTAAATTTCACGCACAGAAATCTGATATGACAATGTGGTATACAATAAAATACAACCACAAAACAATACAGTACAATACAATATGATACAACACAATACAATACATCGCATTCCTGCTACATGACACTATCGATTTCAGGAAAATGGAGTCAGTATCCATGTCAACATCCATCCGATCAATTTTCTCTACCCAGTGGAAAAGTGCTACTTTATGGTGGATAAACGGTCAACATACGCAAAAATATCACCATGTCAATCCGAATCCAACAAATTAGCCAAGACCGACAGAGATGAGAGAGAGAGAGAGTAGAGAGAGAGAGAGATAGAGAGAGAAGAGAGAGAGAGAGAGAAGACAGAGACAGACAACAGACAGAAACAGAAGACAACAGACAGAACAACACGACAGATCAGAGCCAAGAAGAGAGAGAGAGAGACAGAGCAGACAGACGAGAGAGAGAGAGAGAGAAGAGAGAGAGAGAGGAGAGAGACAGAGACAGACAACAGACAGAAGACAACAGACCAACAAGAAGACAGATCAGACAGGACAAGATCAGAGACAGACAGACAGACAATCAGACAGAGAGAAAGAGAGAAAGGCAGAGAGACAGAAAGAGAAAATCCTACAAGAAGACTTCATCGACTATGCCTCAAGTTCTCATCTCACGAATGCAATCTAAGCTCTAGCTTCCATTATTGCTATAAAACCCACACATAAAAAAAAAGCCGCGGTGTCGCGATACAGGCTTCTTACTACAGCTACCACTGTTATCAGCACCATCCTTTCATTGGATGGGATGGATGGACACAGTGATGGTTCTTAAGGCATCATGCATTGTATAATTTTGCTTAATACCCGTCATTACACACTGACTTGCTCCTTGAGTGTACAGTATACAGTGTACAGTATCTCTCCTTGGTCTCGGGTTTGCTATGAGAGCTGGGCACTTATTTTTATGGGGGCTTTCTCCTGATGTCTCACTTGTGTATTTTAGTTTTTCGTGTCTGATTTTATGTCTTTATTTTACAGATTTTATGTTATTTTACCGCTTTTGTAGTGATTTTTTTTTGGTAAGATGGAATAATGATTTTACAATGAGGCACGGTTGATGATGGAGATATGTAGTAGTAGTAGTGTTCAATTTTAACGTCTTTCTACTTTATGTGATACCGAACGATCAAAAAAAATAATTGGAAAGTAAGTAGTGTGTGTGTGTATGTGTTGTGTGTGTGTGTGTGTGTGTGTGTGTGTGTGTGTGTGTGTGTGTGTGTGTGTGTGTGAATATATGTATGTGTGCGTGTACGCACGTGCTGTCTACACCACCCTTATTCATTACAAATGGTGTCACGTTTAAAATAGACATTGGAAATGTCATTTTGATGGAAAAACGCAGGTGGTTAAAATAAAAACCCAGCGATCCTGAAACCATACTGATCTGAACACGCTAAAACCTTCAGCAGGACGAACACGAAACAAAGAAAAAAGGTCTAACTAACAATACTGCAGAAATGACCAGCACACTATCTTGCAGAGACACAGGCTCTGGCAAACAACTGACATAAGTAGAGATATAGATGAACAACATAGTATAGTGGAGACTCACAGACTGCCAATGAAATTAAAAGAAAAAGGAAAGAACGGGACCAGGACCGACAATTGCAGTCTTCAGCAACCAATAATGAGGCTCTTCTTAAAAAGAAAAAAAAAACAGATGAAAAGATAAAGATAAAGGTAAAGATGTCCTTTAACCTCTGCGATCGTTTAGGAGCGAGATGTCAGAAACCTGAGGTTTTCCAAGGGTCAGCATATTGAGAGTGGCATCCATCTCCTCTCCCTCGCTGCTTTACCTTTAAAGGTAAAGGTCCCATAACATAGGCAGTCGTAGGGGAGCGAAGCATCAGAGACCTCAGCTTCTCCAGGGATCTGCATATTAAGGGCGGCGTCCATCTCCTCTTCCTTGCTGCTCTCTCTACCTTCACTTCCCATTAAAAGGCAGGTACCCATTTACAGCTGGGGTGAACTAGAGGCACTATACTAAAACCAAGGCACGCAAACTATCACCCATCGAGTTGGTAACCACGCTAAATGCTGCTTTAACCTTAGCGTGGGGAGAACAAATGTTCGGGCCACTGAGCTGTCATAAAGAAGAAGGCTTCCAACAAACTTTTCTAGTTGCCTGATTCTGTTCATTTTAACTCCACCGACGCCAGAGACCCCATCAGGGCTGATCAGAGAGGACAATAATGCCTGTTCCAGTTAGTTGTTAAAAGGAGTGAACTTTTATCAGTTACTTCTCTCGCCTACTCCTTAAGCTGGGTACAATCAAGCACCACTCCAGAAAGCTTAGGTCCAAGGTAGAATAATTATTGACCTTTCGTCGCGTCGGCACTCTTCCTCTGCCCTCACTTGTCATTTACCCCGGAACCTCCTCAGCAATAATGGAACGCTTTTAGAAGAAAAAAAACCGAGGAGAAAATAGTGGGGAGTTGCGGAGTGGCCTCAACTTTTTCCATGATGCTGATTTGGCGCACAACTTTTTTGAGAGTGGTTGGTATAAGTAGTCGTGTAGGAATGTAGGGGGTTATATAGTGAAGACAAGGAGAAGGATGGGCGACAGACATATTGTCAGTGGATCGGTGGTCTAGATGTAACGCGTCTGCCTAGAAAGTGAAAAGTCCGGGTCGGAGTGTGCGGTGGTTCGAATCCCGTTTGAGCCCAAAACTTTGCCCCCATCCATTAGACCATGAGTGGTGATCTGGGTGCTAGTCATTCGGATGAGACGATAAACCGAAGTTCCGTGTGTTACATATCATTATTTAGCGCACGTAAAAGAACCCACGGCAACAAGAGTGTTGTCCCTGGCAAAATTCTGTAGAAAAAAGCCAGTCTGATTGGGAAACAAATACAGTTGCAGACAGGAAAAGGAAAAAAAAAATAGGTGGCGCTAAACTTGTGGCGGCGCATTCTTCCCGGGGAGGGCAGCCTGAATTTCACACAGAGAAATCTGCTGTGACACAAAGTGGTGCAACATAAATAAAACAGTTTTTTTTAAAAATCGTGGAATGAAACACTATGAGATGTGAATACTTTACTTCCCCCCACCCCCGAAAGAAGACACCAGTTATTTTTCACCCTAAAAGAGCCCATACGATGTGATACGAAACAAAATGAAACAATGCGGTATAACTTCAACGAAGAAATTTTGATGCAATGCTGTGCACTACATTACAGTACTGTATACACAGTATTATATCACATTTTGGGTTTATTTCTTAAGTTTTTACTATAAACCTTTTCTTGTAGTGCTCTAAACTGTACAAACTTCTTTTTTGTTGCTAAAACACGTTTCTGTATGCTTATTCTGTGGGTAACTGCTCATTTACACGCGTCTGTCTAAAGACAGGGCTGACATGTTTGAACAGCAAAATACAACATAGCATAGTCCTACCAACTTCTTCCCGTTTTTTTCCCCAACAAAGTCCATAATCAGGAGACACTCTGACTAATCTCATCGCTGTCCTGCATGTGTACCATACAATCCTGCAGTCCATTGCCATCAAGATAAGAACCAGGCTCTAGACAAAAAAATTGCCAGTGGTGGACAGAACACACACATCTGCATAATAACTGCCTTGCCCTGGCTGCTCTCTGGAAAGCTCTTTGAGAGCCGAAAATGATGTGTGCATAACGAGGGGAGGGGGCCATTCTCTTTCTCCCTGTTTTAACGGACACTGGTACAGGCTCAGTAGCAGTCAGTGACTATCTGATGCATTTTCACTCATACTATGACTGTTAACAATAGTTTCTGTTTGAGCGTTCGACGACGACGATTAAGAAGAAGAAG
>CM060326.1:46211144-46213644 GCA_030674155.1 Stramonita haemastoma | reverse complement strand
GGTCTATCTGGTTTCCTTGTCTGAGACACAGTCCTTGCCGTATCACACCCAATCTATCAAGGAAAAGTTTCTATTCGACCTTTAGCTGATCATTGATAATAAGATTGGAACAATGACAGTGCTCTCTCTCTCTCCTCTCCTCCTCCCTCTCTCCTCCTCACTCCTCTCTGTCTCTCCCTCCTCTTTGCCTTCCTCCTCCTCCTCTTCCTCTCTCTTCCTCCTCCTCCTCTCCTCCTCCTCCTCCTTCTCTTCCTCTCCTCTTCCTCCTCTCTCTCTTTCTCCTCCTCTCCTCTCTCCCTCTCCTCCTCCTTTTTCTCCTCCTCTTCCTCCTTTTCTTTCCTCTGCATTGCGGCCTCGTCGGTTTTAAAAACATTTGGCTAGGTATATAGTGGTGGTCTTTGTCTGTGTATGAGCTATTCAGATAGGAATGAATTGATTGGACACTGCAAGAATCGATCACCATTGAAAGATCACAGCACAAAAATTCTTTTGTTGTTTTTTGTAAACGATGATGATGATGATGATGATGATGATGATGATGATGATGATGATGATGATGATGATGATGTGATGAGATGATGATGATGATGATGATGATGATGATGACGACGACGACGATGATGATAATGATAATGCTTTTACGTGCGCTGAATAATGATTAGTAACACACGGGATCTCAGTTTATCATCTCACCAAAGACTAACACCCAGACCACAACTCATGGTCTAATGGATGGGGGTGGAGAAGTTTTGGGCCTCAACGGGATTCGAACCACTGCACACTCCGACCCAGACTTTTCGCTTTCTAAGGCAAAGGTGCGTTAAAACCTCTAGACCACCGATCCACCATAATAAATGTAGGGTACCGATCAGAGAATAGTGCCGTGCACTAATCCAGCAAAGTGACGGAGCATGAATACCTTTTACAGGCTTGTGAAATGGCATCACACACGGCACCCACGCTGGCAACAGAACGTGTCGATATCTTGAACCTTCACAAAAGACAGTCAACAGAGAGGTCTAAAAGTACCAGCTGAATGGGATCGATCTAACGAGATTTTCGTGTCCCCATCAGATTCTACCTGGGGTGAGAGAGAGCGTGTGTGTGTGTGTGTTGTGTGTGTGTGTGTGTGTGTGTGTGTGTGTGTGTGTGTGTGATTGTTGTGTGTGTGTGTGTGTGTGTGTGTGTGAGTGTGTGTGTGTGTGGTATGTGTGTGTGTGTGTGTGTGTGAGTGTGTGTGTGTGTGGTGTGTGTGTGTGTGTGTGTGTGTGTGTGTGTGTGTGTGGTGTGTGTGTGTGTGTGTGTGTGTGTGTGTGTGTGTGTGTGTGTGTGTGTCTGAGAGTGAACACAATAAGGCTTTTCAGTGGCTAGTGCTGGCATTGACTGCCCGGGAAATGGAGAGATTGGAAGGGGTGGGGGGCGTTAGAATAGAAAGAAATAACACATTGCGATAGCTGTAGAAAAATAACACATTGTGATAGCTGTAGAAAAAATAGCACGTCATTGTTGCTGTGTTACGCATGCATTGTGTTGTGTTGTATTGTTTTGGAGCTTAACAGCTTTGTGGTCTGTCTGTCTGTCTGTCTCTGTCTGTCTGTCTGTCTGTCTCTGTCTCTGTCTGTCGATGTCTGTGTCTGTGTCTCTGTCTGTCTGTCTGTCTGTCTGTCTGTCTCTGTCTCTCTGTCTGTCTCTGTCTGTCTGTCTGTCTGTCTGTTTGCCAGTCTGTCTGTCTGTCTGTCTGTCTGTCTGTCTGTCTGTCTGTCTCACTCTCTCTCTCTCTCTCTCTCTCTCTCTCTCTCTCTCTCTCTCTCTCTCTCTCTCTCTCTCTCTCTCTCTCTCTCTCCTTTTTTTCCGCTTTGATGCTTCTATCTGTCTATCTTCCTGTCTGTCTAGGTCCTATTCTTTTCGTCATTGTCATTGTGTATCTTGTATTCATCTCCGTTTACCTATCACTTTGCTTTTCCCCTGCTTCTTGTGCAAACTCCCCGTTCCTAATCAAATCCTCTTCATTCTGATTCCCTATTTCTCTGTCTGACTGTCTGTCTCTCTGTCTCTCTCTTTCTGTCTGTCTCTCTCTCTGTCTCTCTCTCTCACTCACTTTATCCTCGTAAAATAAAATTGTATTTGCGTTTGCATTTGCGTTCTCTTTCTCTGTCAGGGATTGGATTTGAAAAAAGCATATGAGTGCTTATTCATTATTCTCGAAATAAAAGAATTTGCTTTGCCTTGCCTTGCCTTGCCTTGCTTTGCCTTGCCTTGCTTTGCCTTGCCTCGCGTCTCTGTCTGTCTGTCTGTCTGTCTGTCTGTCTGTCTGTCTGTCTGTCTGTCTGTCTGTCTGTCTGTCTGTCGGCCTGTCTGTCTGTCTCTCTTTCTCTCTCTCCTATCTCTCTCTCTCTCGCTCTACCTCCCTCCCTCTCTCTCTCTCTCCCCTTTTCTCTCTCTCTCCCTCTCTCTCTTTGTCTCTTTCATTCATTCATTCATTCATTCATTCATTCATTCA
>CM060326.1:46203644-46206144 GCA_030674155.1 Stramonita haemastoma | reverse complement strand
GTCATTGCCCCTGTCTATCAAATTTCCTTGACAATTGACAGACTTGATCGCCTTGAATCAAGCCTACCAAGGGCGATAATTTCTACCTGACCTTTCAAGTGATCTTTTGGTAAGGGGAGGTGAACCATTTCTGTACTACTCTCCGCACTCCCCTCCCATCACTCCCCTACCCCTCACCTCCTGTCTGATAGTGCACTGCATCCCGCTGCTCAAGGAAATTGTTTTCCGTATAGTGGTGACATTTGACACTATACAACTGATTGGGCAGCAACGATTTCATTGGTGGCAACAATAAGAAAAAAAGAAAAGAAAAAAAAGAGAAACGCAAATAACTTGGTGATTCGCAGAAACTACTATAGCAATTGCATAGTGTGAAAGGGTCAGAGTAAAGTCGTTGATGTGTAAATGGTAAATTACGACAATGGCGAAGATGATGATAGTGACGATGGTGACAATGACGATTAGGATGATGACGAATACAAAGAAGAAGAATTGCGGAGAAGAATTGCGAAGAAGAATTGCGAAGGAGCACTGTGATGAAGATGATGAAGAATTGCAAAGAATTGAGAAGAAGAAGAAGAAGAAGAAGAAGAAGAAGAAGAAGAAGAAGAAGAAGAAGAAGAAGAAGAAGAAGAAGAAGAACAAGAACAAGAACAAGAAGAAGAAGAAGAGGAAGAAGAAGAAGAAGAAGAGGAAGAAGAAGAAGAAGAAGAAGAAGAAGAAGAAGAAGAAGAAGAAGAAGAAGAAGAAAGAAAAAGAAGAAGAAATTCGGAAGCGAAGAATGAAAAGGCAGAAAAATATAAGAAACAAAGGAAAACAAGTAGAAGAAGAAAAAATAACGATGATGGTGTCAGTTGTGACAACAACAACAACAACAACAACAACAACAACAACAACAACAAGCTGCTAGTTGTGCCATAAACATGGCTCAGTCTGGCACCCACTAAAAAACAAGTACCCAAGGCCAAACGCTTTTACTGATATATCCATACGTTTTCCTTTTCGTGGCCTTGTCCTTGTTCTTGTCTTTGTCCTTGTTCTCTCTCTCTCTCCTCTCTCTCTCTCTCTCTCTCTCTCTCTCTCTCTCTCTCTCTCTCTCTCTCTCTCTCTCTCTCTCTCTCTCTCTCTCTCTTCACTCTCTCACTTAGTTACCATCTCCGCCTTTATATCTCTCTCGCTCCAATCCTTGACTTCCCCCCTCCCCCCTCCCCCCCCCCTGCCCGATTTTCTCTCACCCATACTCTCCAAGGACAAGCAGTTTGTCATTTGATCTTCCCAGGACTCCAGTGTGTATGACAAAACAGAAAACATCAACAGAAAACACAACCATTCCTGTCTATGTCTAGTGGACTGTACACTACCCTTGCTTTCATCACCCCGTGTCTCTCACATCAAAGAAATATGTCATTTAAAAAAAAAAAACATCAGCATGGGTCCTTCTACTCTTCTTTCTCCCCCCCCCCTCCCCCCACCCTCTCGTTTATTATTTTTTTTCATACATGCTTTTTTTTTTTAATCGTTTAACAGTAGTGTCATCAGTCATCACCAAAGAAAGAATGTCTCTAGGTTCGAATAGTTTCTGCTTTGTTCTCTTCCTATCTATTCTGCTGGGAATGTTCCACGTTCTTTTGACTTTGTTACACTAGAGTCTCACTTCAAACAAAACATTAAAAAAAAACACCCCAAAACAAGGGAAATATTTAGCTTCGGGAGTGTTTTGCTCTAGGGGTGGGTGAGTCGGTGAGGGGTGGGTGGGGAGTCCATGGTTGTTATATGTTTAGGTACGTGTGTGTATGTTTGTATACGTATAAGCGTACGCATACATGCACACCTGCACGTGCAAACACACATACACACACTAATAACACACATAGACATGCACACACACAAACACACACCAACACACACACACCAACACACACACACACACACGCACGCACACACGCACGCACGCACGCACCCTCACAAACACACACTAACACAACAACAACAACAACAACAACAACAACAACAACTCCTCCTCCTCCTCCTCCTCCTCCTCCTCCTCCTCCTCCTACTACTACTACTACTACTACTACTACTACTACTATACTACTACTACTACTACTACTACTACTACTACTACAGCAGCGGCAACAACAACAACAAAATAACAACAAAAACATCTACATACACCACACTTTTACGAAACTCTGACATGCTTTGAGAGAATTTTTGACGTTGCATGCAGCCATAGGAGAAATGAATACACAACATTCCGCGGAAAACCTTTCTCAGATGGTTGGTCTCAGGAATCTTTTGAATACATCAGTGCTGCAGTCTCCAACAACTTCCCTGCAGCAAACATCTACCTCTTCTGGTTCGGGTATCTCCTTTTCTGTTCCTTTGTCTCTGAAACTTGTTCACGAGAGAGAGAGAGAGAGAGAGAGAGAGAGAGAGAGAGAGAGAGAGAGAGAGAGAGAGAGAGAGAGAGAGGAGAGAGAGAGAGAGAGAGAGAGAG
>CM060326.1:46193644-46196144 GCA_030674155.1 Stramonita haemastoma | reverse complement strand
TGACATTGGCGATCTATTGTTAAGAAGTTTTGCATTTTTTTGGTAAAAGTTGTCATGTACCTTTTTTCTGACATTGGCGATCTCTTGTTTGTAAAGTTTCGGACCATTTTTCTTCCGGTAAAAGTTGCAAAATGTGCCTCTGTTTGTTGATCATGGAAAGCTCCTTTCAGTTCTAGTTATCTTGTCAAAATCTCCATATTCATGAACAAGCTTCAGGAAGGTTTTTTTCTATCTTTTTTTCTGTCTTTTTCTCCTATCCCTTTTCCATGCTTTCTGGTTTGCTTCTTCCACGTCCTCAAACTGACCTTTTCCAGTTGCTTTATTTCTTTCGACATGAGAAGGCTCAACAGAAGATCAGAAAAGTATCTGCATTTTTTGCAGACACCTAATGTTTATCTAATGGACTTCACAGATTCCCTGTAGGCCAAAGAAGTGGTAAAAGTTTACAAAGTCTCTAAGTAAAGTTCCTGTTTTGTAGATTTTTGTCTGAAAAAATTTTGGTTTGTACGGATTATTGCTTCAGAGGAAAGGAAACCTTTTTTCAGCCATAAGAAATTGTTAAGTGTCGGAAGAAAGGTGACTGGAAACGACCAAACTTTCAGTGGGAGTAGAGGGTTGGGTGGGGTGAGATTGAATTGAGGTGGGGGGAGTTGGAGGTGGCACAAATACTGTATTTGGCCTGGAGAGTATTCTTCAAAGCGTGATTTTTCATCGGTTTCTCTGGAAATGTCAAAAACTTTGTTCACTGAGAACCCTTTTCTATACTGACCGACCGCGTAAGTGGTTATTTCACAGTTCTCTCTTAAGCGGCAGTACCAGCCAGTAGCTAGGTTAGCTACCAATAAACCGTTTCTAATCATGACTTTGGTGCACTGGTTACCTTTGTCGGTATGTATGGCTCGGGGGCACGGGTGGGTTACCTTACAAGATTATGATGTATGTGAGGAAAGTTAGGAGGGAGGGGGGGGATGATCCATCTGAGAGTGACAGACAGACAAATCATGGCCTTTCAGGATGAAAAGAAAGGAAGGAGGAAATCAGGTTTGTTCCACGGAGTCAGATGGTGTATGCTGAACAGCTAGTGGTTTGAGAACTAGGTCTGTACTTGGAGAGTGGTACCGTCACTGGCATGTGAGGGGTCCCAGAGTGTTGTGCAGTGATGGGGTCGTGTAGGCTGTACAGGTTGGGCTTGCTGTGTCTTTGGTGACTTACATGTGTGGTTACATGCTGCTGTACTGTGCATGTCGTGATTGCATGTGCAGTTTACAGCTGCTGTTTGTTCATGTGGTAACTGCGATGTAGTTTACAGGCTGCTGTACTTTGCCATGTGGTGACTGCCATGTGACAGTTACAGGCTGCTGTACTGTTCCATGTGGTGACTGCCATGTGACAGTTACAGGCTGCTGTACTGTGCCATGTGGTGACTGCCATGTGACAGTTACAGGCTGCTGTACTGTGACCATGTGGTGACTGCCATGTGACAGTTAGATGCTGCTGTACTGTGCCATGTGGTGACTGCCATGTGACAGTTACATGCTGCTGTACGTGTGCCATGTGGTGACTGCCATGTGACGCTGTGCAGTGATGGGCTGTGTAGAACAGGCCTGCTCTTTCTGTGCTTTGCGAGATTCAAACACAAGCCAAGGTGACAAAGTAGTGATAGGCTGGCAGGGAAGTGTTTTCACATCTTTTCCTTTCGTGTGTTTCTTTCTGTCTGTCTGTCTGTTGCTGTCTGCATGCCTACGTCGTTTCTACGTCGTTTTCCTTCGTGTGTTCTTGTCTGTCTGTCTGTCTGTCTGTCTGTCTGATTTTCTGTGTCTGCTTTCTGTCAGTTTGTCTAGTTTTCTGTATGTTTGTCCGTATGCCTGTCTCGCAAAAAAGTCATGGATTACAAAGAATTGTCAACAGATCACAAAAATGTCATTAGCTTAAAATATGTTAGTAAATTACAAAAGTTTCAATAGTTTGCAAAAATGTCAACAGATGACAAAAGTGTTAATAGATTAGAAAGAATTGCCAATAGATTAAAAGAAATGTCGAAAGATTACAAAGAAATGTCAAAAGATTACAAAGAAATGTCAATATAATACAAAATGTCAATAGATTACAAAGCATGCCAGTAAATTGCAAAATTCTCAATGAATTACAAAAATGTCAATGCCCTAATACGACAGCTGTTTAACAAATGAGCACGACACCTACAATGCTTCATGGTCATGCCCCAATTTCCTAAAGCAACACGTTAAACTTTCGACTTTCACATAAAATCAAGGTGGTGTGGTGTGGTGGGTGGGGGGTAACCTTGTGGTCAGAATTAGAACATTGCGTTCGCAATTTGACAAGCCGGGTTCGGTTCCCGTTCGAGGAGATTTTTCTCCTGAGTTAACATCAGTGCTGACTCCACTCTCCCCAAAAGTCCTTCAGAGGAGACTATAAACCAAGGCCCTGTTTGGAATGCACGCAGAACATCTTGCGCGCACGTTAAACCCTGTTCCGCTTT
>CM060326.1:46186144-46188644 GCA_030674155.1 Stramonita haemastoma | reverse complement strand
ATGGCATTATTATGTCTTTTTTAATAGTTTCAAAACATGATATTACTGTTTTCTATTAACATTGAGTATATATTTTATTGTTATTTAAAAAAATACTTTAACACTTCTTTTTATGCACAATGACTGTTTGATCATTGTCTAAATTAGAGAGAAAATAATGCTTTTCAATAGTTTTTCTTTTCAAACATTAAAATGAAAAGCAGGTTTCACTGACTTTTGTTACACGCAGTTACATGTTTAATCATTGCTGTCTATAAACGATGACAGTAATTTTTGTCACACACAATAGAATATTTATTTTGAGGAGTCCTGAATAAAACAAATGGTTTAATTAAAAGCTTTTATTTTTGGTGTATATAGAATAGCTGTTATAATCAATGCAGTTTTTTTTTTTAATTTTAGCTTTCTTGGTAACGTTTGATATTAATTATTCAGGGGAGATAATATGCCTTGAATAATAATAATATTATTGTTATACTAATAATAGTAATTCTTCTTCTTCTTCTTCTTCTTCTTCTTCTTCTTCTTCTTCTTCTTCTTCTTCTTCTTCTTCTACTTCTACTTCTACTTCTACTTCTACTTCTTCTTCTTCTTCTTCCTCTTCTCATCATCATTATTATTATTATCATTATCATTTTTTTTAATTTTTAGTGTTATTATTATAAAAGAAAAATAACAAAGATAATAATAATGATGATGATGATGATGATGATGATGATGATGATGATGATGATGATGATGATGATGATGATGATACTAACACATCGAATGAATACAACGCTAAATCTGGTAAAACAAACAAATCGAAGCGCTAGAATGCCCCTCAAACTGTTGTTGGCATGTTTTGATTGAAAATGGCATTGGGTTTTTTTTTCATGGCATGATGCATTGGAGACCTAGTGCCTTGCATGCCTTGATTGTGGACGATTAGCACTAAGTGATGTCCTGCATGCTGACCTGTCAGACTATTAATGAGTTCTGGATGCAAAGTTCATTCAATGGAGACATGCCCTTGTACCCTTGACCTGTGGTGAGGAGGGCAGGAAAGGGGAGGGGGAGGGGAGAGAGGAGGGGACAGTTTTTGATGCGGCTTTGATCTCTATGACTGCTTGCCTGTCTGTCTGTCTGTCTGTCTGTCTGTCTGCCTCTGCCTGCCTGTTTGACTGTGAGTTTGTAAGATGTTCTGCCTGCCTGCCTGTCTGCTTTTCTTTCTTTCTGTCTGTCTGTCTGTCTATCTTTCTGTCTGTCTCTGCCTGTCTATCTGTCTGTCTGTTTGACTGTGAGTTTGTTTGTGAGATATTCTAAGAGGGGGGGTTGGGGGGTGGGGTCATTTCTCATGTTAGGGAGACATTGGCTGATCCCAGTTCCGTCTCTGATGCGGCTTTTATCTCCATGACTGCTCGCCTGCCTGACTGTTGTGTTTTTTTACTGTCTTTCTGGCTGGCTGTCTTTGTGTCTGTCTGTTTGACTGTGAATTTGTGAGATATTCTAAGGGGGAGGGGACAGTTCTCATGTCAAGGAGACATTGGCTGATCCGCTTTTAGTTTTTGATGCAGCTTAGGATCGTTGTCTTTCTGCCTGCCTGTCTGTCTAGCTACCTGTCTATCTGTTTGTCGGTATATCAGTTTGTCTGTCTGTCTGTCTGTCTGTCTGTCTGTCTGTCTGTCTGTCTACCTCTCTGTATGCATGCATGTCTATCTGTCAGTATGTCTGTATATAATGTTTGTCTCTTTTTATATTTGTATGTTTTTGCCTGCCTGTATGTCTGTCTGTCTGTCTTCTGTCTGCTGTTCTATCTGTCTGTAGATCTGTTTACATATATATGTTTTTATATCTGTCTGCCTCTCTGTCTCTGTCTGTCTGCCTGTATGTCTATCTGTCTGTCTGTGTTCTGTCTGTCTGCCTGTCTGTCTGTCTGTCTGCCTGTCTGTCTGCCTGTCTGCATGTCTATCTATCTGTCTGTCTGTGTCAATCCGCCCGTACCATAGTCTAAAGCCGCGGAATGCTGACAGAGTCAGAGGCATAATGTACCATGACAGCACAGCGTGCAGCTGTAGTCAGTCAGCGAGGAGGAATGCTTTACTAGGCAATGCCTACTGATCATCTGTTGCAAGGGCTAACCTCACATCTTTTTCTTTTATCTGTAGTTTTCTTTCTTTAGGGCCCAACTGTGTGGAGCGGGTTGGTCTTAAGCATCAGATACTTTGTGTGTAAGGATTGTGTGATATCTTTGTTTGAATCACATTTATTCGTGTCTAAGGGGTACTTTTTTTTCTTTCTTTGTTTCTTTGTGAGTTAGGATGGTGCTAGATTAGTAATGTTGGGTTTGTGTGCGTGTGGTTTGACTTTGTGCGGAGAGAGGGGTGCGTGTGTGTGTGTGTGTGTGTGTGTGTGTGTGTGTGTGTGTGTGTGTGTGTGTGTTGTGTGTGTGTGTGTTGTGTGTGTGGTATGTGTATGTGTGTGTAAGTGTTTGTGTGTGTGTGAGTGTGTGTGTGTGTGT
>CM060326.1:46173644-46181144 GCA_030674155.1 Stramonita haemastoma | reverse complement strand
TTGGTCATGTTGCTGGATACAAAACCATTGTGCGACTTGAGACTGCTATGGCCAATTCTGTACTTCAGTGGGCAAGTCTTCTTCCTTCAATAGTGAGTTTGAGAGAGAACAAGGTTATCCATTTTTGCTGGGATAACTTTGACCTGAACAAAGAAACTCCATCAGGAGCCAACACCACCCACTCCACTCATGGCATTGTCATTCAAGAGGTTACTGGGGACACAATGCCTGACACTTTTCCGTCTCAGACAGAACCTCCTCCTCATCATCAGGACCGCCAATGCTCAGTGAAGTATGAGCCACATGATGTTCCTCCATGCTTTGCAAAAGTAAAGGCAGAACCTAAGTTGCATGTTGTGGAAACTCATTTCTCAAACACAGAGGCAGTCTACAAAGCTCAACATGCTGATTTTTGGTGTGTTTTTTCTCCAGATTCTAGGCCACAAATGGAAATCAACTTGTCCCTCGATGGGGAGGGTGGGTATCACTCACAAGAAAAGGGACAGAAAAGAAGCAGTCTACTGTGGACTATATGGCACCCATCCACCACCCTGTCACTGAACATAATAATAATAATAATAATAATAATAATAATAATAATAATAATAATAATAATAACACATGGAACTTGTATAGCACTATATCTTGTAAAAACAAATCAAAGCGCTTGCATTTGACCTACACAACACACAAGCAATCAACAGCAATTTACAGTTTTAACAAATTCGAATGTACACTCACTCGCACGCACACACACACACACACACACACACACACACACACACACACACACACACACACGCACGCACGCACGCACGCACGCACGCACGCACGCACGCACGCACGCAGCATGCGCGTGCACACACACACCTTTAAACGTTATACACTTTGGCAGGTAGATGTTGAAGGCAGGACAGGATTGTACGGCGTTTTCATTTCAATTTTCTGTTTTGTTTTTAAAATATGGGACAGGCGTTTCCTTGTGCAGTGGTGACATTAACATATGTTGATAGCCTGTTTAATATCCTTTATTTTGGTACCAAATTTGATATGAATGTGTAAGAATATATTTACATAAATCATGTAAATTAACCTCACCCCCTAAATATTTGCCTTCTGAAGGGTTACCATATTGAATTGCTTGTATATCCTGAAATAACCTGGTTACATGAGGGTAACATATACCATAAAACGTTAAAATAAACAAAGTTTCAGAAAAATGCACCCATAAATCCCCCCCAGGGGGGGGAGGGGGTCTATGGAGGGACCAAGGTCTATTAGTGCTGTGATCGTCTTCCTTCCAGAAAGCTACGGCTTTTAGATGAATGAGATCACTGGCAGATGGACACAGCTACAGACCCTTTTGTTCAAAGCTCCTCTGGCAAAGGACTTTGGCTTGGACACCATTTTATTGTCTTCTGCTCCTGGCAAGGCTGGCATTACTCTTTTGTCTTGTAGATGTGGGCTCTCTCTTGGGCTCTCTTGTCTGGCTGTTGATATGTTTGCTATTTATTCCTTTATCCTCTCGTGACGAAGAGGAAGACAGAGGAAACTTTGGGAAGACAACATCAGAGAGTGGACGTGACTTGGGTGGAGCTATCTGATCTGCTATGGAGGGCGGAGGACCGTGGGGGAGTGGAGGAAGCTGGTTGCAAAATCTTCAGTGGTGTCACCAAGGTCGGCGGGACTACGGGACAGGTGAAGGTGAAGGTTAAGGTTTAATTCTTTGCTCGTTACCTGCATGCATTTCTCTGTTTTGGTATTATGAAGTTCTTGAATTTGATTTGTTTTTGTTTTTGTTCCTCGGCTAGAGCTTCAAACTTTACCAATGGTGAGATTTTTCGTATGCGACAGGTTTTTTTTGCCCACCATGAAGGTAGGTGTATTCCGACTTCTGGGATGAATTTGAATGTGGATTTGGTCTCAAACGACTCAGTGAACTCTAGCACGGACCGTTGTGAGTTTAATTTTAATCCCCTGGTACAACTGTATCACTGCAGGTGTTGTAATTGGAGGGTGATTTTATGGTGGTTTTTGTCTGTATAGCTTTTGCAGTACCATTGGTGTTTTTGTTTTGCTTTTGAATAGAATAGTATTCCAAAAGTTGTCCCGGTCTCATGGCATGTTTGTGTTGTAGTGTAAGTAAACGCAGTAAATATTGCTAAACAGATTGCCTTAGTTTGAATAGTGAAGTGTATGCTGAACTGATAAAACAATGCTTTTCAATAAAACAATTCTGATTTTATGGCCTAAGTCACAAATTTTGTTTCTGTCGTGGGTTTTACTTTATATTGTCCTTCCATGGGGAAGTAAGAGAAGGCAGTGGAAAGAGGCAAATCATTCATTTCTTTCACTTTGTCACGATTCAAGCTATTTTTGATCGCGTTATCCGTGGCGTCATTATGACTATCACAGCACGTTATACTTTTTGTGATTTTCCGAGTTGTTATGGAGCGCCCCATTGACAGAAATAATCATGGTTTTTATTCCCCCTAAACATGGTTTTTGATGTCTTGTTGCATAAAGGAAATGGAGGAAGCTGCAAGCTTGCAATGTAACCATGATCTCCAATGGTTTCTGGATGAGGGGATTGTATGTCATATTTGCTCAATTCTTTTGCAGTGGTGTATTCCTCTGACTGTTTGCCTGTCTGTCTGTCTGTTTGGCTGTCTGTCTGTCTGTCTGTCTGTCTGTCTGTCTGTCTGTCCGTTTGTCTGTGCGTCTGTCTGTCTCTAATGCTTTCTGAATTTAAGGATTGTATTAAATTTTCATATTGCTGAATTCCCTTGCTGTGATGAATTCCTCTGTCTGTCTATCTGTCTGTGTCTGTGTGTCTGTCTGTGTATCTACTCTATCTATCTATCTATCTATCTATCTATCTATCTATCTATCTATCTATCTATCTATCTATCTATCTATCTATCTATCTATCTATCTATCTATCTATCTATCTATCTATCTATCTATCTATCTATCTATCTATCTATTATATATATATATATATATATATATATATATATATATATATATATATATATATATATAACATTCGGTTTGTTTTATTTTCAGAGTAAGTATCCCAGATAAGGGCGTGGATTGGATGTAAAAAAAACAACAACACCCAAACAAAACAAAACAACACACATAGGTGCTTATTCATAATTTTCGAAATAAAAATTTTGATTTCATCTGATCACTTTCTGTCTCTCTATACCCCCCCCCCAAAAAAAAAAAAACAAAAAAAAAAAACAAAAAAAAAACCTACCAGTTTTTATTCATCTTACTATTTCTTCAGCTATTTCTGTTTTTCGCTTTCCTGTTCTGGTTTCCGCCGTGAATGAACAGGAAGCCAGCAAGGCCAATAGTCAGACGTGACTGGCATGTCTGATTCTCCTTTTCCAGGCAAACCAAAGGAGACGGAACCGATTTTCTTGTTGTAAAAGTATCAGACTACTAATCTGACGGTAACTTAGGACGTGGGCTGCGTCGTTATGTGGCTTTTACAGTAAAGTGGATAGGCTCAAACGGAGATAAGAACTTCTCCCTTCATCTGAGCACTTCCTGTGGAAACTTCCGGTAGAATGCTGGTTTTTGTGTTTGCTGAGGGAGTACTAGATTGACGTTTGTAGTCTTGACTGAGTTTCTTTTTATATGCTCAATATCTTTTTTATTGCCGTTAATTTGGATCGTGTTTTCATCAGAGTTGGCATAAACTGATATGCTAGGCCGTTGAAAAATAATTTCTATGTACTTTTTCACCAGGTTTGGTAGTTGAATGTGTTGATATAAATAAAGTGATGTGCTAAGCGGTTCAAAAATAATTTCTGGTTACTTTTTTTTAAACCAGGTTTGCGCAGTTGAACGTTTTTGTTATAAAGTGATGTGCTAAGCCATTTAAAAGTAATTTCTGGTTACTTTTTGATCAGGTTTGCGCAGTTAAAGGTGTTAATATAAAAAGATGTGCCAAGCAGTTTAAAAGTTATTTCTGGTTACTTCTTGACCTGGTTCACCCAGTTGAATATCTTAACCCATTTAGCGACAAAGAAACCGTGTAACGACACCACACACGAGGTTTTCAATCTCCACAGAGCTGCTCTTTCCAAAAAAAAACCCCAAAAAACCCAACTTCCTCTGGAGTTGACATTACAACTGGCATCATGCCCCTGAAAATCCTTCGGATGAGACTTTTACTTCTTCTTCTTCCAACGCTCAGGCAGCATTAATAGTTGTCTGTCATGTGAGCAAAAAAAGCATTGCGCTGCCGTTCAGCGCCTGACAAGTCAAACACAGCGCATCCGATTTCGGTGTGGGAGAGAATTAATATCTTTTAAGTCTTTCTGGTAAAAAAAGAAAGAAAAAGCCAAGAAAATGGACTAAGAAGGCAGAAAGTAGACAAGAAGGAGATGACAGGGGAAAAAAAGGAACGAAGCAGAAACAAAGAGAAGGATAGAAAAGAGGGGACGCCTTGCACATAATTTTCAGGTTTGGGATGCTGTCTATACCACCCGGAGGCCCTGCATTTCCACAGGAGTTTGGAGGGGGGGGGAGGGGGGACTTTGATCCATGGTTCTGTGTGCAACTGTACGCATACTGTCTTAGCCTAGTGGTTCGTAAATTGTGCTTGCAATCTGACGACCTGAGTTCGATTTCCGTTCAAGGGAATTTTTCCCCTGGAGTTAACATCAGTGCTGACTCCACTCTCCTCAAAAGTCTCTCGAATTAGACTACAAACCGAGGCCCCGTACCGTGTGTGAATGCACGCAGAGAACATCTTTCGCACACGTTAAATCCTGTTCCGCTTTTCGAAAGAGAAGGTCATTGTATGCTGGTGGGGACAGATGACAAAATTTTACAAAACTGCATACACTCGGGACTAGATGTAAAGGAGCACATGAGTGCTTATCCCACTATCCTCGATATAAAAGAGTAAACAAATAAATAGTAAATCTCTCTCTGTTTCTCTCTGTCTGTCTGTCTGTCTGTCTGTCTGTCTGTCTGTCTCGTCTCTCTCTCTCTCACACACACACACACACACACACACCACACACACACACACACACACACACACACACACACACACACACACACACAACACACACACACACACACACAGAGCGTTTCTCAATGCTCTCTTATTGCATCCCGCATTAACTTTTGATCTCATCTCCTTTTCCCCTTTCTTTCCATCCCTCACCCTCTCACTCCCTGTCCGCAGTGCAGACTTAAGGAAGGAGGTAAACTGTAGCTAAGTTTGGGACGTGCCCAGCATGCTTTGAAGGAAGGTGGAAATTAGTAGACATCCCCTCTCCTCCCACACAAACATACACACACACACACACACACACACACACACACACACACACCACACACACCACACACACACACACACACACACACACACACACAACACACACACACACACACACACAGACGTGCATATCCATGGGATACCATGAAATTTACTTTTTTTTTCTTTAAAGTTTAGTAAGTCTGAGGATGTGGTGGTTACGTTTTGCTTTAGAGTATCAAATGCTAGTGTTAAAACCTCTATAGTGACCTTGCAACGAAGTTTGGCCTTCAAATTCATCTGCCTGCCACCCCCTCCCCCTTCCGCCCCTTCCCCTTTTTCTGTTGTATATGCATTGCATTTATGATAATGCCCACCACAGCCACTGTAATTTCTGCTGCTGCTGTTCCTGCTGTTGCTCCTGATACTAATACTACCATTGTTACCACTATCATTACTGCTGCTGCTGGTACTACATCAACAACAGTAAAAGCCACTACTACTACTACTATTACTTCTACTACTACTACTGCTACTGCTACTACTACTACTACTGCTACTGCTACTGCTACTACTACTACTACTACTACTACTACACTACTACTACTACTACTACTACTACTACTACCACCACTACTACTACTACTACTACTGTTGTTGCTAATTGTTGATGTACTACTACTCCTACTATTGGTACTAGTATTGCTAATGCTGCTGGTGCTAACTACACTACTACTACTACTACTACTACTACTACTACTACTACTACTACTACTACTAACTACTACTATACTACTACTACTACTACTACTACTACTCCTCCTCTTCCTCCTCCTCCTCCTCCTACTACTACTACAACCACTACCACTCCTCCCCTCCCCTCCTCCTCCTCCTCCTCCTCCTAAATACACTACTACTACTACTACTACTACTACTACTACTACTACTACTACTACTACTACTACTACTTCCACTTCCACTACCGCTAACCGCTACCACTCCTCATCCTCTTCCTTCTCCTCCTCCTCCTCCTACATAACTACTACTACTTCTACTACTAACTACTACTACAACTACTACTATACTACTACTACTAACTACAACTACTACTACTACAACTACTAACTACTACTACAACCGCTGCTGCTGCTGAAACTGCTGCTGCTATTACTATTTCAAAAACTTCTGCTGCTGTTTCAACTAGCACTACCAAGTACAATGACTTACCTTGACAGGGCTTGCTGTCTCTCTTGACTTCCCCAAAGTCTTTGTGTGTGTGTGTGTGTTGTGTGTGTGGTGTGTCGCGCGCGCGTGTGTGTGTGTGTGTGGAGAGAGGAGAGAGAGAGAGGAGAAGAGAGAGAGAGAAGAAGGAGAGGAGGAAGAGAGAGAGAAGGAAAAGGAGAGGGGAGAGAGAAGAAAACTTGCCCTGCGGGGTTGTGTATGTGTGTACTGTTTGCGTGCGGGCTGTGCGCGTGGGGTTTTTTGCGGTGCGTGCGTATGCGCGTTTGGTGCACGTGGTGTGTGTGCGCCGAAACCCAAGACAGACAGACGCGCTCGCCCATGTTTGCAGGCGAAACAGACACATTTACAACAGCTAAAATATGTGATGTGCCCAAGGAGTGTTTCCCACACAGTGAAAATTTCCCGTGGGGCTGGGGCTGAAAAAAAAAACCCTTTTTAATCTCTTTTCTGCAGCCCGCCTCCCCTCCACCCACCCCTTTTTTTTTTTTTTTTCGTCTGCTTCGTATTTTTGGGCTGTCTGCATTTGGTCTGCTGTCGTCTGTAAGTATTTTCTCGTCTGTCTTGGGAAAATATCTCTTTTTCTGTTTTTTGTGTCGTCGTTTTTTCTTCTGCTTTGTGTCTGTTTTTGTGTCTGCCGTCTCTGTCTCTGCTTTGTTCTTTGTGCCCGTCTACAGTTCTCCTTTTTTCTCTCTGAGGCTAAATAAAAACAAAAAACATTGTGCTTAATTTATTTTCGTTTAATATTTTTTTTTTAAATTTATTTGTTATCGTCTGTGTCTGTCTCTGTTTTGTCTGTCTTGCATCTATTTCCTGTCTCTGCTTCTGTCGTCTGTCTGCCCGTCCTTTTGTCTGCTGTCTGTCCCGTCTGTCCCCCTCTTCCTCTCTCTCTCCCTCTCTTCTCCCCCTCTCTCTCCTCTTCCTCCCTCCCCCCTCCCCTCCCCTCCCCCCTCTCCCCCTCCTCCCTTTCCCCC
>CM060326.1:46161198-46173544 GCA_030674155.1 Stramonita haemastoma | reverse complement strand
GACCATTGGCAATGAAGATACCAACATACCCAGCATGCAATCAACTGCCTGCATAAAAACAGACTCCGCCAGGTTCATCTTAGGCTGAGACACATTGCTTAAAAATCTCTGAGCAAGGTCCGATAATTTCTCTGGAAATTATAGAGACCTCAGCGAAATCAGTCACAAAACCGTCATTTATGCATTTGGTTTCTGAGAGATATCTGCAAGTTACTAATGTGGGAGGAGGAAGAGGGGATTTGATGTCAACGCAGGACTTTAAAATTCGTAACGTTTTCTTTTTGTTTTGGTTTTGGTTTTTCAAAGAAGAAACTGCATAAAAAGCGAAATGCGTTATCCTTTCAAAATAATGCGAAGTGTTGATATTTTATCTCTCTCTCTCTGTATCTCTGTCCCCGTCTGTATCTGTCTGTGTTTCTGTGTGTCTGGTGTCTGGTGTCTGTGTGTCTGTGTGTCTGTCTCTATGTCTGTCACACACACAAACACACACACACAAACACACACACACACACACACACACACACACACACACACACACACACACAAACACACACACAAACACACACACACATACACACACACATTATCCCCTCTCATTCTCTCTGTGTGAGTCTCTCTCTCATTTTCTCTCTCTCATTCCCGCTCTCTCTATTCTCTGTCTGTCTGTCTTCTGTCTCTGTCTCTGTCTCTCTCTGTCTCTCTGTCTCTCTGTCTCTCTGTCTCTCTGTCTCTCTCTCTCTCTCTCTCTCTCTCTCTCTCTCTGTCTGTCTGTCTGTCTGTCTCTCTCTCTCTCTCTCTCTCTCTCCTCTCTCTCTCTCTCTCTCTCTCTCTCTCTCCTCTCTCTCTCTCTCTTTCTCCTCTCTCTCTCTCTCTTCTCTCTCTCTCCTCTCTCTCTTCTCTCTCTCTCTCTCTCTCTCTCTCTCTCTCTCTCTCTTCTCTCTCTCTCTCTCTCTCTCTCTCTCTCTCTCTCTCTCTCTCTCTCTCTCTCTCTTTCTCTCTTTCTCTCGTATTCTCTCTCTCATAACTAAATGCAATACTTTATATTCCACCCTTTTTATTGCTTTCGTTGTAAATATCAATGCTGCCTTTTCTCTGCTGTCGTTTAGAGATGCAGAATGCCGATAGTATTTTTTGTGCTTTCTGTTTTGCTTTGATTAATCTTGTATTCCGTGGTATTACTGATTAATCTTGTATTCCGTGGCATTATTGATTAATCTTGTATTCTGTTGTATTACTGATTAATCTTGTATTCCGTGGCATTATTGATTAATCTTGTATTCTGTTGTATTACTGATTAATCTTGTATTCCGTGGCATTATTGATTAATCTTGTATTCTGTTGTATTACTGATTAATCTTGTATTCTGGGGTATTACTTCAGTGCGTGTTGCTTTTCCTGCTGCCTGGATCAAAACCGTATTGTTCGTGCTTATTGCATTGTTTGAACCTCTCAGTAAAAGCCGTTTCGTTCGTTCTCTCTGTCTCTCTCTCTCTGTTATTGTCTTTTTATTTTATTCATATTTTATATTTCATTCTTTTATATCGAGGATAATCGAATAAGCACTCATGTGCTTTTTTTCATCCAGTCCCCGTGTGTATGCAGTTTTGTAAATATTGTCATTTGTTCCCACTGGCACACAATGGCCTACTCTTACGAAAAGCGGAACAAGATTTAACGTATGCGCAAGAAGTTCTGCGTGCGTTCGCACACGGGGCTTCGGTTTACAGTCTCATCCGAAAGACTTTTAGTGAGAGTGGAGTCAGCACTGATGTTAACTCCAGGGGAAAAATCCCCTCCGACGGGAATCGAACTCCTGTCGTCAAATTGCGAGTGAAATGTTCTGACCACTAGGCTATCCCGTCCCCCTGTCTCTGTTTCTCTGTGTGTGTGTGTGTGCGTGTGTGTGTGTGTTGTGTGTGTGTGTGGTGTGTGTGTGTGTGTGTGTGTGTGTGTGTGTGTGTGTGTGTTGTGTGGTTGTCTGTCTGTCTGTCTGTCTGTCTGTCTGTCTGTCTGTCTGTCTCTCTCTCTCTCTCTCTCTCTCTCTCTCTCTCTCTCTCTCTCTCTCTCTCCTCTCTCTCTCTCTCTCTCTGCTCTCTCTCTCTCAGTTCTCTGAGTCTGAGCATATTTGTTACTTTATTATTGTCTTTCTGTCCTTATTTCTTGTCTTTGCTACTGGTTGTGGTCTCTTGGGGTTTTTTTTTCTATAGTTGATGTTGTTGTTGTTGTTGTTGTTGTTGTTGTTGTTGCTGTTGTTGTTGTTTAGTTAGAGGGTTTTATTAATCTTGATCTTATCCCTGATAAGGGTGGAGACTGGACGTAAAAAAGCGCATGAGTGCTTGTTCATTATCCTTGAATTAAAAGAATTTGATTTGACTTGATTTGATTCAGTTGATCTAGTTATCTCTGTATGTGAATGTTTTAAATGTATTTTTTCTCTTAAATTTTCATGTTCATACTACTTTAAGTCACGGCAGATTTCTCTGCGTGAAATTTTGACTGCTCTCCCCGAGGAAAGCGCGTCGCCACAAGAGCAGCACCACCCATTACTTTTTTTTCTGTCTGTAACTGAATTTTATTTCGTATCTTTGTGTAATTGTAACTGATTTCTAGCAATGATTTTCACTTTCCCATTTTTTATGTAATAAACATATTCATCATAACTACAGTAGAACTTTCTTTGTACAATTATCATCACAGTGAGTGCTAGAGATGATAGTGTTGGTCAATTGAAAATTGTACGGAATATAACCTGGTTTGGAATGTATAGTGTACTCTCTCTCTCTCTCTCTCTCTCTCTCTCTCTCTCTCTCTCTCTCTCTCTCTCTCTCTCTCTCTCTCTCTCTCTCTCTCTCTCTCTCATCTCTCTCTCTTTCTCTCTCTCTCTCTCTCTCTCTCTCTCTCTCTCTCTCTCTCTCTCTCTCTCTCTCTCTCTCTCTCTCCTCTCTCTCTCTCTCTCTCTCTCTCTCTCTCTCTCTCTCTCTCTCTCTCTCTCTCTAGGCTATCGTGTGCCGGTGGGAACAGATGACATTTACAAAACTGCATACACACGGAGACTGGATGTAAAAAAAAAGCACAAGAGTGCTTATTCCATTATCCTCGACATAAAAGAATAAATCAAATCAAATTAAATCAAATCAAATCAAATCTCTCGCTCGCTCTCGCTCTTGCTATATAGCTATCTGTATGTAAGCATGCCAGCGCGCGCACGCGAGCGTGTGCGCGTGTGCATGTGTGTAAGTTTGTGAGTGAGTTTGTGTGTGTGTGTGTGTGTGTGTGTGTGTGTGTGTGTGTGTGGTGGTGTGTGCGTGTGCGTGAGTGTGTGTAGAGCGCAGCCAGACCAAAAACAAAAGCAAGTGATGACACCTTTGAAAATGAAGGCTTCCACTTTTATTTCTTTTTCCACTCTTGTTTCCCTTGATAACTACGAGAAGGTGCATTTCCCTCGTCACTTTTCTTTTTCCTGTTCTGTAGAAAGACTTGGAGGAAAAACACAAAACGGAAGATAGAAAAAAAGGAGGTAAATAAAAATTAAAAAACAACCAACAACAAACAAACAAAAAAGAAAGAAAGAAAGTAAAAAAGAAACATAGAGACAGACAGACAGACAGACAGACAGACAGACGGACGGACGGACGGACAGACGGAAGGAAAGCAAGCAAGAAAGAAAGAAAGAAAGAAAGAATGAATGAATAAATGAATGAATGAATGAATGGATGGATGAATGAATGAATGAATGAATGAATGAATGAATGAATGAATGAATGAATGAATGAATGAATGAATGAATGAATGAACGGACAAATAAATGAATGAATGAAAACCACTTACACTCACAGGAAAAACCGAAACAAAAGCCGAAAAATGGAATGAAAATAATAGCAAAAACATGATCTATGATGGGTGGTGGTTCTCAACAATACGGAGGAGAAGGAGGAAGAAGAAGACACTAAAGGAAGGAAGAAAAAATAAACAGAAGGAAAGAGATGAAAAATTAGAATACAACACCACGCACCTGTAATTCCGCCAAGATAAAGAAGATATTATCACTGCGTGTATTCAGTGCACCAACATCCACACATCACCTGAAATCACATCATCAAAATTTTGAACTTTTCGTTTTGAGAGTATTATATATACTGTTTTTTTCTTTTTTTCTTTTTTTGGCTAGAGTTTGCGAACTCTAGTTCTTTCGTAAACTCCTTGGCTTTTCATACAGAGATCACATCATTAATGAAGAAGTGAAAACTAGAATACAAAATGCCATCGGACCATATGAAGACCTAACTACATGATACAGTGAAAAAACGCAAGCTAAAGTAGTAGGGGCACGTCACACGATCATCTGGACTGGCTAAGACTGTCTTCCAGGGAACAGTAAGGGGAGGGAGACAAAGAGGCAGACAGAGGAAACGATAGGAAGACAACATCAGAGAGTGGATAGGCCTTGGGTGGAGTGATCTGCTACGGAGGGCGGAGGACCGTGAGGAGTGGAGGAAGCTGGTTGCAAAATCTTCAGTGGTGTTCCCACGCCCGCGGGACTTCGGCACAGGTGCAGGGGAAGATGAAGAAGGCTAGAGTCTCGAGATTAACCGATAAAGGGATTTTTTTCGTATGCCACCGTTTTTGCCCACCATTAAAGTAGCCGCGCTCCCTTTGAGGATGGTGTCTAAACACGACACCAGTGTGTATGCGGTTTTAAAAAAAATATTCTGTCATCCATTCTTACCGACACAAAGAGCATACTCTTTCGAAAGGCAGAACGGGTTCTCATGTGTGTGCAAGATACCCTACGCACCTTTACGTACAATGCATTGGTTTATAGTCTCATCTGAAGGACGTCTGGAGGAGCAGAGTCAATACTGGTATTTACGCCAGGGGGAAAATAATCCCTTAAATAAATGAGTGTCTCGGTGGCTCGAACTCGGGCTTGATCGCGGGCCGTCATATTGTCAGTGCAACGCTCTAACCACTAGGCCATCTTTTGGATGAGACTATAAACTGAGGTCCTATGTGCGAATGCACGCACAAACATCTTTCGAACACGTTGCAACCCATTCCGCTATTCGGAAAAGTAAGCCATTGTGTTCCAGTGTGAACGGATGACAAAATTTACAAAACTGCATACACACAGGGACTAGATGTAAAAAAAAAACAACAACACCATATAATTGCATATTCCATTATCCTCGAAATAAAAGTACATGTTATTAAACATTGTTTTCTTTTCGAAGTTTAAAGCCATTTAAATGCAATGCCTTCCAGTTTCGACCTACAAAAAACAAAATGACCAGCAGTTACTTTTTTGAGGGACAGGGAGAAAAATCCATGGTTACTGAGAGTTTGTATTGTTCCAGGGAGCTAAGCATATTGTATTTCATAGAAAAGCAAAATGTGTTTTTTGAAAACTGACGTTAACTCTACATGCCGACAATAAACTGAATCCTTTCTAGAAATAGATCACTTCTCTGGGTGGTTCTATTATTCCTGTTCTTGTAATTGTTTAGTTCCTGTTGTGAATGCTATTCATTCATCATTTATCTATTCAATTAATTATTTCGTCATATGTTGATTCAGTTATATATCTGTTGATCTCTTTGCCTATTTTCTTATTTTGCTTGCAAGTTTGCTTGTTCAAAAAAGAAAAACACAGAAATTTTTATTTTTACAAGTGCATTTTTTTCAAAGAATAGGCTCTCTCCTTTAAATCAAAACAATTTTACTCGACAGAACAGGAACCCTGTGTGTCATTTGCTTTCCTGTCTTAGGTCATAGAAAATCGCGAATTTCTGCAGCCTGTAAATGATTCAGCCAAATGATTTTCTATAAGGCAACCGACCGCCAAGCGTCATTTAAGGGGCAATAACACGTCGCAGTCCAAAGTGAAATGAAGACCTCAAATGAACGTGGCTCAGGCAATAAAACCCGGGCCGACTTTTTCTTTTTCTTTATCCGTCGTCAAACGCTCAGAAAGCAGCAACGGTTGTCTGTTATAGGAGCAAAACACTGTTGCGCTGCCGTTAAACTCCTGACAAGTCAGGCCCAGTGCATCCGAATACATTAATACTGCGTGGGAGGGAATTATTACCTTTAAAAATGTTCTGGAAAGAAAGAGCAGGAGAATGAACCAATAAGGAAAAAACATAGACGAGAGAGAAGTGACAGGAGAAAATGAACAAGCAGAAACAAAAGACAGAGACAGAAAAAAGAATCTCAAGCACAGAATCTCCAAAAAGTTTAAATGTTATTTACACTGACAAGGACCACCAAGATTTCCCACGAGAGAAATAACTAATCTTAACTTTAACTTTCAGCCAAAGACGGATGTGTTTCTAACGTGCGCGGGACATGTTCTGCATGCATGGGCAATGCAGTACGGCGCGCGGTTTACAACCTCGTCCAAACAGTGCACAAGGGACTGGAACCAAGCTGGTTTCATGACAGAGTGGCTACGTCATCACTGTGGAAAGACTTACGGTTGTGTGGACCGAACGTTACACCCTGCCGCTTAAATGAAATCTGAGTGCAACCATTGAGAACCTGTAGCCCTAAGTCTATTGTCAGGGGCAAAGAGAAAGAAATGTATGTATAACTGCAGTGTTTAGTTCCAGCTGGGGAGTACATTGGACTTTCAAAGAGTGGGGACTGCCAGGTCTCTGCTGACTTTTTTTTTTGACAAGGTGCAAAAGTTATGACTTCATTTAAAATGGAAAGTACTTTCAATAAAGTTTGGTCAATTTTGTACGTATGCAGCACACACACATACATACACACACATACACGCACGCACGCGCACGCACGCACGCGCACACACACATACACACACGCACGCGAACACACACACACACTCTCTCTCTCTCTCTCTCTCTCTCTCTCTCTCTCTCTCTCTCTCTCTCTCTCTCTCTCTCTCTCTCTCTCTCTCTCTCTCTCTCTCTCTCTCTCTCTCTCTCTCTCTCTCTCTCTCTCACACACACACACACACACACAAACAAACACACACACACACACACACACACACACACACACACACACACACACACACACACACACACACATACTCACACACATCCATCTTGGGACTTAAGTCACTTTTGATGATATCTTTTTTTTATATTTTCAACATACTTTCACTGCTTTAGAGAGGGCAACAAGGGAGCCAATTTTATCGGAGCAGTATTATATACCTGTCTTCTTATACCGTAACCCTTCTAAAATCGAGAAATAGATCCAGCTCAAGGTCTTACACCTTCTCAACAGTATCTTTTTTTTAAATTTGGGAAGTGATTCGGTCACGAGGGACTGCCTATAAAATGGTTACGTATCTCTTTTACGCTTCGTCATTCATTATTCCTCGGTATATCGTGTGATGTAGTCAGTGTGACATCTATAAGAATGCAGTTTAGGGGTAGAGTATTGCAACGATCGCATAAGTATCGCAGTCATTGCATAAATATCATAGCTATTGCATAAGTAAGGCAGCCATTACATAAGTATCGCAGCGATTGCATTAGTATCACAGCCATTTCATAAGTATCAAAGGTATTGCATAAGTACCACAGCTGTTGCGTAAGTATCACAGCTATTGCACAAATATCACAGCCATTGCACAAGTATCACAGCCATTGCATTAGTATCACAGCCATTGCATTAGTATCACAGCCTTTGCACAAGTATCACAGCCACTGCATAAGCATCACAGCCATTGCATAAGCATCACAGCCATTGTACAAGTATCACAGCCATTGCATAAGTATCACAGCCATTGCATAAGCATCATAACCATTGCATAAGTATTACAGCCATTGCACAAATATCACCGCCGTTACATAAGTATCAAGCAATTGCACAAGTATCACAACCATTGCGTAACCGTGGGGCGAAGTCGTGGCGATCTGATGAGTTCTTTGAACCTGGTGTCATGGAGCAACACTTGCCAGCCGAGATCATAGGCGTTATACAAGTGTGATCCCATTTCATAAAACCAGGCCTTAGATCTGACTCCTGCTCTAGAAGAATAATCTCCTGAAAAGAAGAACCTTTGCAGAGATCTATCTGTAGAACTCTACATAATCTGGGATCATTCCGGTCACAGATTTAAATTCATTCCTTGGCTATTTCCCAAGGGAAGGGGCGTTAAAATGAACAAGGGCTAATTTCAGAGGTTATGGCAGTCATGCAGCTCCAAGTAGAGAGAACTGGAAACATATCCATTACCTAAAAACCAACTTTAAAGATAGACCCGCAGCAGCGGTCTCCCATGGTCAGAATTTCCATCTCTTTCCCTCGGGATCTCCAACAGTCCTCAAGTCAAGCGCAATATGCAAACTAACATGGCGTTCTCTTCTTAAGCAATTTTTTTTTCAATTTGATAGAGCATTAAAATGAGCTAATAGTGACCTTTTTTCGAGGGTTATGCAAATCAGCAGAGTACCCTAATCGTAAGCATGAATCAAATTGATATTGTTTTATTCATGAACGTTATGCAAAATAACAGAGTACTGTAATCGTTGATATCGTTGTATTCATTAGCGTCAAGCAACTCAACAGAGCACGGGATAACCTAGTGGTCAGAACATTGTGCTCTCAATTTGTCGACCCGAGTTCGATTCCCGTTCGAGGGGATTTTTTCCCTTGGAGTTAACATCAGTGCTGACTACACTCTCCCCAGAAGTCTTTTGTATGAGACTATAAACCGAGGCCCCGTGTCCGAATGCACGCAGAACATCTTGCGCACACGTTAAATCCTGTTCCGCCTTTCGTAAGAGTAAGCCATTGTACGCCAGTGGGAACAGATGACAAGATTGACATAACTGCATACACACGGGGACTGGATGAAAAAAAGCACATGAATGCTTATTCCATTATCTTCGATATAAAAGATATTTTTTTAATTAAAAACTGTAATTATGGACAAGCCAAAGGACCTGCCCACAAAGGTGCCTAGGCTATCTTGACCATGCTAGACTGACAGTAGGCTGTAATCTGCATGGTGATAGTTACAGGAAAGGGGCTAGGGGGGGTATAGAGCAAGGCAGTGCATTCTGTGTGACCTGTATTATTCTTAGTGCAAACATGCATGCTGGTTTCCTGGGTAAATACAGATATGCCTCTGAGGAGGAGTTATAGACACAGAGGTGATACGTCCTGTGTAACCTGCCCCATTCTTAGTGCAAAAATTGTTTAATGCTTTCTTGGGTGAATTACATTTCTCTCTCTCTCTCTCTCTCTCTCTCTCTCTCTCTCTCTCTCTCTCTCTCTCTCTCTCTCTCTCTCTCTCTCTCTCTCTCTCTCTCTCTCTCTCTCTCTCTCTCTCTCTCTCTCTCTCTCTCTCTCTCCTTTCGTGGTGTGTGTGTGTGTGTGTGTGTGGTGTGTGTGTGTGTGTGTGTGTGTGTGTGTGTGTGTGTGTGTGTGTGTGTGGTTGTGTTTGTGTTTGTGTTTGTGTGTGTGTGTGTGTACACACTCATTTTGTAGGTGTATGTTGTGTATGCAGCCACGTGCAATATATATATATAGAGAGAGAGATATATATATAGATATATAGATATATAGATATAGAATAATATATAGATATAGATATATATAGATAGATAGATATATAATCATATTTTAATGTATAACTCACGCAGGTACTTCTCTCAAAAATAATTCCCCTAACATGTGTGTGTGTGTGTGTGTGTGTGTGTGTGTGTGTGTGTGTGTGTGTGTGTGTGTGTGTGTGTGTGTGTGTGTGTGTGTGTGTGTGTATGTGTGTGTGTGTGTCTCTTCACATTCATTTTGCAGGTGTATGTATATTGTGTATGCAGCCCCGTGGAATATATATATATATATATATATATATATATGTATATGTATATGTATATGCATGTATATGTATATATATATGTATGTATGTATGTATGTATGTATGTATGTATGTATGTATGTATGTATGTATGTATGTATGTATGTATGTATGTATATTTTATCTGTGTGTGTGTGTGTGTGTATGACTCATACTTCACGCAGGTACTTCTCTCAAAACCAATACTTCTTACATACACACTAATCAATGAAACCATACAGCATTATCTGTTTTGGAAATGTATACGCACAGCCGCGTGTTCGCTTGAAAAATGCTAACCCACAGATGAGCATGTACACATATGCTTACACACGTTGACAAGCAAATCCTGCCCGCCCCCCCCCCCTCCCAAACCTACCCCACTAAAACCCCTTTATCCTAATATACACATTAAGTCTAGTTGTCAAATATAATGCAAGGACACAACACGGGGTTTATACAGAAGAGTGAGGAAAGAAATACGTAAACAAAAAAAGAACATCTTTTCACGGAGCCGTAATACATTTTTCAAAACTGGTGTGATTTGTATATTATGTAAAAAGCTTCTGGTTTATGTTTCTATCTCATTTTCTATCCTGTTATACACAACTACAAGCTTTTTTATTTGTTCTTGGGGGGGGGGGGGGTATTTTTGCTTTTCTTCCTCAAACGTTTTTTTTTTTCCTATTTCAAAAATGGACTCGTAACGTCTTTTGTTGTTGTGTGATTCTTTGCTTCGCTACGCTGAAAGCATCATGAAAGCTTTTCTTCTATTTTTTTTCTTTCTTTTACTGGCTCCGAGAAGAAGTGTTCCTCCCAGGTTTTCAGAGATAGTTTAGTGCGTGGTGCCATTCTCTGCAGGCCAGTAATGCCTGATCTAAACAGCACTAGTGCTCCCTTAACAGCCAAAAAGCATTTTGTTTTTCAAGGCAAATTTACTTCGGGGATAATACATCAGCCACTCGTGTGTGAGTTTTTTTGGGTTTTTTTTTTACATCCAGTCCATTTCTTTCTTATTAAGGATTATATCATGTTGTTTTTTTTACAAAAACAGACCTACAAAAAGAGAACAGATTTGGACAAAAGGGAGAAACAAAATTGAAGTTATGTTCGTAATGACAAACAAAACAAAACAAAAACAGCAATAGCAACAATTAAAAAAACACACAATTTCATAGATTTAAGACTTTAGAAAATAAAGAGAAAACTACTCATGTGTACTTTACGAGAACTGAATGGTATCACATCACATCAAATCACATATCACACACACACACACACAACACACACACACACACACACACACACACACACACACACACACACACACACACACTAACACACACTAACACACACAAACACACCACACACTAACACTAACACTAACACTAACACACACTAACACACACTAACGCACACACACACACACACACACACACACACACACACACACACACACACACACACACACACACACACACACACACACACACACACACACACAACACACATAATTTCCTCCCTCTATACTACACGCACTCTGACATAGACATAGCTATAGATGGATCTCGCATTTAGGCCACGTAAAAGAATACACGGCAACAGGAGAGTTGTCCCTGGCAAAATTCTGCAAAAAAAATACCACTCAGATGAGGCAAAAAGTACGCATGCGAAGTCATCAGAATCAAAGGGTCACCCATGGGACATAGTTACTTTTTGCCGCTGTCATAGGAGTCGGCAAAGTGTAGATGTAAGAGGGGAAAAGTCGGAGCAAAGAAAAAGAGAGAGAGAGAGAGAGAGAGAGGGGAGAGAGAAAAAGAGAGAGAGAAGGAGAAAGAGAGAAAAAAGAGAGAGAGAGAAGAGGAAAAGAGAGAGAGAGAGAGAGAAGAGAGGAGAAGAAACAGACAGATAGACAGAGACAGAGAGACAGACATACGACAGACAGAGCCCAAAGAGAGAGATGGGGGGAGAGAGAGAAGAAAAAGGAGGGAGACAGAACACACAGAGAGGGGTAAACTAGACAGACGAAAAACAGACAGTTAAAACACAAACAACAAACAGAAGACACAGAAAAACATACAGACAAACAAACAAAGACGCACAAACAAACAAAAAAAACAAAAAAAAACCCAAACAAACAAAAGCCAAAAAAAAGGTTTTAAGAAACAAAAAGAAAAAAAAAAAAAAAAAACCGTGCAAATTTTAAAATTGGGGGGTTTTCTCCCTCCAAAATTCCCCAAAACCCCAACTTTTTTCACAAAAATAAAAAAACCCCGGGGGTTAAAAAAAAAAGAAACCGGACGCAAAACAAACTCCACACCCGAATAAAACAAAATTTGCCCCAAAAACCCCAAATCCCCCCAAATGTTAAATCAAAAACAAAATCGGGAAAAAAAGGCCCAAAAAAAAAAAAAAGAATTTCCCCCAATAAAACAAATTTAAAAAGGGGATTTTTTTGGTTTTGTTTCCCCCCTTCTCCCCCCTTTAATTTCCCCCCTTAACATTTCCCCCCCCCCTCCCACCAATTAC
>CM060326.1:46129523-46161098 GCA_030674155.1 Stramonita haemastoma | reverse complement strand
CTGCTCATCTTGAAACAGATAGTGTTACACAGCATGTAGCACAGTGAGGTCACCATGAAGACCACAAAGATTTTCTCATGCACAGCTGAAAGAGAACCGAGTGCATAATATCAATTAACTGATACCATTTCTTCATTTACCTGTTGATTATACTAAGCCATTGGACAAATCACTCTTAATCAGTGAATAAATCCACAAATATATATATATACTCAAATACTGTGTACAAATAGATAGACTGAATGAGTGTATCAGTGAATGATTAGAATTTATCAACCAACCAACCAACCAACCAATCAAGTAATCAAGCAAATGATCAACCAATCAAGCCACTATAATATGTATTAACTAAGAAACTAATACTAGTAATAGTACTTACTTCTAAAGCTGGAATTCAAAACAATGTTAAACGGTAAATTTTCTGGAGCCTGCAAAACCCTGATATTTTTAACCAAATTCTCTCACTTCCTGGAAAAATCTCAATCTGTTGTGGCAAGAACAAGGTGCACACACACACACACACACACACACACACACACACACACACACACACACACACACACACACACACACTCTCTGTATCATACATGTATGCTTTACACATGTGACATGTACACACACATCCACGCATGCATGTGCACACACACAAACACACACACACACACAAACTGCGACAGTGACACAATTTTACTACATTAGATAAACAAAGTGATACTGATAGCGTATACTTGAACCTGAAGTCAAAGCCAACTCACGATAGTTTTCTCTATTGCTGATATAGGTAACACCAACGAGTGAAGCATTTTCAATAGTGTTGAGCCAAAAATTGAGGCTGATCAGCATTCTGAAGAAACCACGGCGACTCTCTTTGACAAAGCCAATACGCTGGAGGTAGTAGTGGTAGTGGATGACACCAATGGCAAAGCGAGGCGCCGAATGAAGAGCAATGCCAATCCGCCACACATAGGTCTGCGGTGTGATGCCAGTCACTGCACTAATTGATGGAATGAAGTTCTTTACCTGTGTGTTTGAAAACAAGAAATTTATGGAACAGGATTAAGATTAAGGATTAATTAACTATTAATCAGTTGAGTTCTCACTAGTCAATCATTTAATAAAGAATAACATTAATGATGGGTAATTTAGTTATTCTGTTTCTCAACAAGAGCTCCAAGGTTTACTAATGGTGAGATTTATTAATGTGTGATATAATCATATATCATACGTATGCAACCTTTTTGCCCACCACTAAGGTAGTCTCATTCTGACTATGGAATTTTCAAATGGTGTCTAAACAGACACCCACGAGCATCATTATTGTAATTTTGTCATCTATTCTTACTCAGTTACTGGCACACAGTGTCAATGGCCTTCTATTCCAAAAGGTAGAAACGATTTTTAACACACCCAACTTTGGTTGAAAAGTGCAAAGTGTTGCCTGCTCCTGTCCAGGAATCCAGGCAGTCACATACCAATTAATGAGCTCCTGTCTGATATTTTTTGCTTTTAGATGTATGTGTGCTTGTGTGTGTGCATGCATGTGTGCATGTATGCATGCCTGTGTGTGTGTGTGTGTATTCATTTATTTCAAGGATGAGAGTGTGTGTGTGTGTGTGTGTGTGTGTGTGTGTGTGTGTGTGTGTGTGTGTGTGTGTGTGTGTGTGTGTGTTGTTGTTGTTGTTGTTGTCTTCAATTTTACGTCTGTTCACTTTTAGTGATATTAGACGGGGAAAAAAAAAAAAAAAAAAAAAAAAATCAACAACCAAACCCCTCACCCCCCACCCACCACACAAAGAAACTTGATAATGGAACAGGAATAATAAAAACATAAAAAAACAACTCACTAACATTAATGCAACTATAACAAATGTCCTAAGGGACTGTAACAGAGAACTTTCACAATTTCAAATGCCAGTTTTAAATTGTTGAATATACTGGTAAGGGAGTTTTCAGAAAAATGGGGCATGAAAGACTTTACACTCTTGCAGTCAAAAAGTATATGAGTATTAGTGATATTCTCACCACATAAACATTTACCATTTTTGCTGAATTTGGTTGTCAATGCATTTAGTTTCATTCTATAAAATAATGTATTAATTCTTCTTGACATGAAAATATTTACACAAGTCTTTGAATGATTCACAACTGTTAAATTATCGGTATTGATTGCAGTCCTAGTTAACAATCTCCCATTTCGCTGATTTGTTTCATCGACCTTTCTCCATGATTTCTGTTCTAGTAAGCTGTACCCCTCTTGCAAGGATAAAGGCCCATGCAATTCTATTGAATCCCATTCATGTTTTGCACCTCTCTTAGCAGCTCTATCTGCCCACTCATTTGGAAAGAATCCAGAGTGTGAAGGCACCCAACAAAAATTTACATTTATCCCCTTTAAGGTCAAAAGATGTATGACATGCTTAATCTCCAATATAATTTTTGAAGTTTTCTTGTAACATGGAGATTTTAAAGCATACAATACCGATTTAGAATCTACACAAAGAAGAATTTGAAATATACATAATGGCAAATCAAGAATATAAGTAAGACCCATTAATATTGCTATTGTGTGTGTGTGTGTGTGTGTGTGTGTGTGTGTGTGTGTGTGTGTGTGTGTGTGTGTGTGTGTGGTGTTGTGTGTGTGACTCACTATGTGTATGATTCTCTGTGGTGTGTGTGTGTGTGCATGCGTGCGTGCATGCATGTGTGTGTGTGTGTGTGTGTGTGTGTGTGTGTGTGTGTGTGTGTGTGTGTGTGTGTGTGTGTGTGTGTGTGTGTGTGTGTGTGTGTAAGACTGTGTGTCTACATGTGTGTGTGTGCATGCACATGTGTGTGTGTGTGTGTGTGTGTGTGTGTGTGTGTGTGTGTGTGTGTGTGTGTGTGTGTGTGTGTGAGTGAGTGAGTGAGGAGGGTGCCATTCTGTCTTCTCAGCCAGCTTTAATCAAAGACACTGTGAAATTGATAACAAAACTCATAAATCTAGACTGTTATTGCTGCAAGTCTTAACAATAATATGTACAGTATCACACAGCTGAAACAACTGTGATGCACTGCTTTCAATTCAGTATCATTACATGTCTGTAAGTAAAGCGAACATGAACCACACCCTTCCCTGTAACCAGAATGACAAGGATAGTCCCGAGTTTAGTAACCGACTTCAGTAACTGTAACCCACTGGGAAATCATATCATGTTAGTATCAGCTTCCATCAATTGTCATGAAGTGGGTGTAGTCTGATGGAATACATCAAAACACGGGGCCTTTAAAGTTTAAAATGCCAGGTTCATCCACATCTGAAAAACATCTAGTTAGATTGGAAGCCTAATCCACCATGAAAAAGAAAAGTTTTTTTTAACAGCCTAATATCTTGCAAAAAATAGACAGAGCAGGGCAAAAACTTTTTTTTTTAAACTCCCACTGACCTGGCACATAGTTTCGTTGACATCATCGAAGCGAAAAATGAAACCCGTAATAAAACAGATCGCCAGGGAAACGGCAGGCAGAGAAACTGTTGTGATAGAAAACGGCCAAAATCTTATTCGAAGATACACTCCTTCTGTGGAAATGGAGCCCCCTTCTTTTCCCATGGTGTTCTAGTATCGTTTCAAAATGTGTCAGGCACTAAACTAAGACCAAAAATAGGTATGATCCGCGGAAAGATTGTTATTTATTATCCGTTGATTGATCTTGTCTGTGATCTCGCCTGAACAACCCTCTTCCCGGAAGAGGCCGGCACGCGAATTGATCATCTTGGTAACTCAAACACAAACCCCTATTGTCTTCTAAATTCTTATGATTTTAGACAAAGTTTTTAACCAAAATCTCTTTTTTAAAAATATTTTTTCATTTAAATCGTAACTGTATGTATATTAGCAACATCTAATGAATAAATTCAAATAGTATCTTAATCTCGTGTACAGCGCGATAACTTTCAGTTTAGTAAACTCCACAGCTGTATAAAAAGCTAAACCTTTTTATTTAAAACGTTAGAAATAAGTATAGCTATAATGTATAAACCAACTCTAAAACAAAGCAAATAAGCAAATCATGATACAATAACCTAAGTAACTAAATTAATGATAAAAGATGTTCTCCCCTCTTCAATCATATTAATCTGTAACCCTTTGTCATCCAGGAACCTCTCTCCTTTTGCCATCTCCATTCCTTTACCCTTCCACCTTCTATCCAACCAGCAATCACTTTGCTTGAAACTTTGGTTCACATTTACCCCAGTGGGAACCTCAAATTCAGTAAAGTGAGATACCTAGGTTTGTTTATGTTCATTTTGATTTTATTACTTTAAAAAAAAAATTTATATCGAGGATAATGGGATACGAATTCATGTGGTGTTTTTTTTCCTTTTTTTTTCATCCAGTCACTGTGTGTATGCAGTTTTGTAAATCTTGTCATCTGTTTCCACTGGCACACGATGGCCTACACTTACAAAAAGCGGAACAAGATTTAACGTGTGCGCGAGATGTTCTGCGTGCGTTCACACGTGGGGCCTCGGTTTATAGTCTCATCAAGGGCTTTTGGAGAGAGTGGAGTCAGCACTGATGTTAACTCCAGGGGAAAATTCCCCTTGAACAGGAATCGAACCGGGTTGTCAAATTGCAAGGGCAATGTTTTGACCACTAGGCTATCCCGTCCCTGAGAGAGGAGGGGGGGGGGGTGAGATAGTTAGCCTTTGAACAGTATGGAACATAGACTTGCGAATTAAAGCAAGTCCAGTTTAATTGTGGCTTGCAAAAGGCTGGTAAAGCCCCCTATTATGATAATTATTTGATGGAAAATTTAGTGGGTGAAAAGGGAATTATAGGGAAACACAAGGGTTGGGATGGTAAAGAGGGGTTAGGGATGTCAATTGTAGCCAACAGGACTGACAGGGGGACGATCGGAATAACCTAGTGGTCAGAACATTGTGCTGGAAATTTGACCACCTGGTTCGAGTCCTGTTTGAGGGAACTTTTCCCCTGGAATTAACATCAGTGCTAACTCCACTCTCCCCAAAAGTAGTGTGCAATGCATGCAAAGCATCTTGTGCACAGGTTAAATCCTGGTCCGCTTTTTGTAAGAGTAGGCCATTGTGTGCCGGTAGGAACAGATGACAAGATTTTCAAAACTGCAAACACAGGAACTGGGTGTCAAAAAGCACATGAGTGCTTATTCCATTATCTTCGACATAAAAGAATAACAGAGAAGAAAAAAAAGAATGCACCTCTTACCCCCCCTCCCCCCCCCCCCCCCTTCCTTTATGTGTGTGGTGCCCTCAATGGGACAGCAGTTATTAGAAACTGGAATCAGATGTTGTGTACTAATATCATTAACCTAAAGAACACAAAGAGGTAGATGCGAAGGTGAGTTAAAAAAAAACAACAACAAAAAACTGAAGGTGAAAAAGATGTTAAGGCCTTTAATTTTGTACTCAAGACTGAAATTGCTGAAAGCACATACCTATTGCCTTGCTCAAAGCTGTATTGTAACCGCGGCAAACGTCAGCACTTGTCGCTGATTGGTCAAAATTTATCTACCGGAAATTGACCTCGTGCTTGGCCTTGCACGTAGTGTGTGAGATCCAGTGAGTACAAATTCGTTTTCAAGAACATTGGTGTTTTTTTTTTTACAGCAGAGAAACAGAAGCCGAGAAGTAAACTGCAAAGAGGTATTTGCGGTTGAAACTTTCCCAAGGTTAGGGTCATGCTGTCCAGGAGCTGTTGGTCTTTGAATATAAACAATTAGGTAAGATTCTTCATTTCATTGCCTTTTGAATGCCTGCCATTTGTAAGCTTCACATTTGATCATGTACTCACAGGACGTAGCCTACTTGTCACAATGAGAGTTTAACCAAATGGACAAAGATTTTCTATCAGAAAGAAAAGAGAGTGTTGGCTCTGATTATTGACTGACACCAACGTTCTCTGTGGAAGAGCAGCATCTTTGGATCTAGACATTTTATAACCATTTGTGCATCAGTATGTGTACATAGCCTACAGGTCCTGTGCTATGTCACGTATGTGTGTGTAAAGGGAGAGGGGGGGGGGGGACAAGATAGCCTAGTGGTCAGAACATTGCGATCACAATTCGAGGACCCAAGTAGATTCCTGTTCGAGGGGATTTTTCCCCTTGAGTTAACATCAGTGCTGACTCCACTCTCCCTAAAAGTCCTTCCATGAAACTCTAAACCGAGGCCCATGTGCGAACGCACGCAGAACATCTTGTGCACATGTTAAATCCTGTTCTACTTTTCGTAAGAGTAGGCCATTGTGTGCCAATGGGAACAGATAAGATTTACAAAACTGCATACACACGGGGACTGGATGTAAAAAAGCACGAGTGCTTATTCCTTTATCATCTATATAAAAAAAAAATAAAGGAGAGGGGTGCAAGTTTTATTTGTGTACATGTATGCATGTGTGGAATTTTTAAGACTGAATTTTATTACCCTGTGATAAATGTTTTTTCTTTGATACTTCAATGACCCAGACGAATTTCCCTACCTGTTGAGATGATAATAAGTGGTGGTGAAATTTTATAGATGAAGTAGTACCTGCAAAGTTCTGCCGATGACACAAGCTTTTGAACAAAATTTCATAAAGCAGCACTGTCCAAAATTATTTTTAAAAATAATTTTCAAATGAATGGAAATATTTCAATGTCTCCAAAAACGGAAAAGAAACCCTGAACTTGATTTCTTTGTGCAACAGTAAAATCATTTATGTTTGATAATACATTATTTGACAAGCATATAGAAAAGACAAGCAAAACAAAGCAATGGCACTGGTAGGATTTAAAAACGACAACAACAAAAAAAGCACCCAAACCTTTTGTTTAATTACATATTAATTTTTACTCAAGATCAGTGGTTAGGCCCCATTGCCCATATGATAATGTTATGTTGTTTCCATATTCAAAAAGACTAATCTGCAACTGTTCAGAGAATCCACAGAAGACCAAGGTTTTTCATTTCAATGATGTATTGATTCAGTCAATATATTCTGTCATGGTTTATCATTAAAGAGACCAAAACTATCCCAACCAAACTAATGTATTTTCATTATGTGACAGGAAACCAAGAAGTGACCCTGCAAGCTGGAGAGAGATGGATGCCACCCGATTGTTGCCCACACCACACTGCCTGCAAAATCACTGCACTGGCCTGATGACCACAACACACTGCCTGCAAAATCACTGCACTGCCCTGACTGACCACTGCAACACTACACTGCCTGCAAAATCTCACTACACTGCCCTGAGGACCACATCACTGCCTGCAAAACCACTACACTGCCCTGAGACCACAAAATTGCCTGCAAAACCACTACACTGCCCTGATGACCACAACACACTGCCTGCAAATCACTGCCTGTGACCACAACACACTGCCTGCAAAATCACTGCACTGCATGACACCAATCAGCTACACACTGCCTGCAAAATCCACTGTGCTGCCACTGATACCACCAGATTCAAGGCCTACAACACTGCCTGCAAAATCCACTGCTGTGCTGCACTGATCACCACCAGATTCCAGCCTACAACACTGCCTGCAAATCCACTACTGTGCTGCACTGATCACCACCAGATTCCAGCCTATAACACTGCCTGCAAAATCCACTGTTGTGCTGCACTGATCACCACCAGATTCCAGCCTATAACACTGCCTGCAAAATCCACTGTTGTGCTGCACTGATCACCACCAGATTCCAGCCTATAACACTGCCTGCAAAATCCACTGCTGTGCTGCACTGATCACCACCAGATTCCAGCCTACAACACTGCCTGCAACATCACTCCACTGTGCTGCACTGATCACCACCAGATTCCAGCCTACAACACTGCCTGCAACATCACTCCACTGTGCTGCACTGATCACCACCAGATTCCAGCCTATAACACTGCCTGCAACATCACTCCACTGCCCTGATGACTCCCAAAGAGCTGAAGAAGCCAAGTCAAGAGGTAAAGACTGATTTAAAAAAAAAAAAAATGATAGTGAATGAATTAAATCAAGATTTTATTTACTGTATCTATTTTAATGTATACTTGGGTAGCAGTGACAAGACTTACAGACATGGTTTATAAACTTTATTGCACATTTAGATAGGAAAGTCATGGGATAAGGATACAGTTGTTTGGGATTCATTCAACCTGAATGGCTCACACAGATCCCTCAGAATATTGCATGTCAGATTTATTTTATCAAAATGAAACAGACTGCAATCGACAATCTCATATCTGGGATGTCTGCATGGATGCCTGCAGTATAAAGTTATCAAAATGAAATTTGAGAGTGGATCTGAATTTTATTTTTAGTTTATTCTCTTTAAATTCCTATGAACCCCCAAATTAAAAGGAATATATCATGTTGTTGCAATATATCCGTATTTCTTGATTTAGATTCAAATTAATAATCATTCAGTTACTACTTAAAATGGGTTGAGTGAATGGTGTTGCACATGAAATCATTTTTGTAAACATTGTAATATGAATACAGAAAGGAATATTTATCCAAAGTTTTCTGTATCAAAATGTAGTATTACATAGATATCTATATATCCAAGATAATTTATTCTCACATTTTGCAATGTGTTTTCTGAAAGATAATGAGATTGAGCTTTGTGTTTAAAAAAAAAGAAAATTAAAGTTGAATGAAATTGTTTAAAAGATTGACTTCAGTACTTCTGAATCATATAAAATTATAATGTTTAACATTTTCTATTGTCACACTCACAGCACTTAGTTATTGTTGATGTTGCTTCAAGAAATCATGTTCTCCAATAGGGTCACATGCTAAAATCTTACAGTTAAAACTGACTTTTGAATCTGTCTGTCACTTTCTATGTGTCTCTGTCTGTCTGTCTGTCTGTCTGTCTCTGTCTCTGTCTCTGTCTCTGTCTGTCTGTCTGTCTGTCTGTCTCTCTCTCTCTCTCTCTCTCTCTCTCTCCTCTCTCTCTCTCTCTCTCTCTCTCTCTCTCTCTCTCTCTCTCTCTCTCTCTCTCTCTCTCTCACACACACACACACACACACACACACACACACACACACACACACACACACACACACACACACACACACACACACACACACACACACACACGTTTATTACACTTTATGACCTTGTGTTGTCAGATAGCTGCCCAGTGTAAAAAGCAGAAAGGGAAGAGTAAGAAGTGAAAACATGGACCGAAGAACCCACCAACCAACAACAGTTCCAGTTCCTTCCTTCCTTCATCTGCCAAGCATGCAGCACAGTATGCTCCTCACATCGGCCTCTTCAGTCACCAGAGGACTTGTAGACGCTGAAACCATCTCCTTTCTTCCCAGGATCTTTGTATGTGAGGAACCAGCCATCATCGTTATCTTCAACAAAATGGCCAGCATTCCTAGCAGAACTTGTCAACAAGGACTTCGGATGGATGCCACTGCTAGGGTACCAGACCTCTGAACTAAAGTATGTATCCACATGTGGGTTTATTGCTCTGTTAGGTCCCTGGGTAGAGGGTAGGTAATGGAGGACAAAGGAAGCACTGTTGCAAAGCTCTGAAGACTAGTGCTGAAGACACAGAGCACAGGTGAGCACGTGCTTTGGCCGAAAGAATGGGGATGTTATGTTGTCGCAGTGCCAATCGTCATAACTAATGAAGACAGTTGCCACTTTCCTAAGGTAACTGCAGCACTGCTGAAACATTTGAAACTTTTGCAACAGTGCAGAATCAAAGCGCGCGCTGTATGGTTGAAACACTTCACCATCACCTATTCCTTGGTCAAGTAGACCACTGGGGCACCACTGAAGATTTTGCAATCAGCTTCCTGCACTTTGTGGTTCTTGGCTTTTCCCAGTAAGTTGTTCCACTCATGGGCAGTCTATCTCTGATGTGATCTTCCCATCGTTTTCTCTGCTTCTTTATCTCCCACCTTGTACTGTTCCCGGTACAACAGTCTAGGTGAGTCCAGATGTTTGTGGGATGTTGCCCTTACCATATCGGTTTGCGTTTGCGTTTTCAACACTTCAGGGGGCCAACATGTTAGCAGTGAGCAATTGCAGAAAATTGTTGTTCATAAAGTTGAAAATCTAAAGAGGCAGAAATGCATAGGCACCAGCCATGCAGCCTACCACAGCTGACAGGCATGTTAAAAAAAAAAGCAGCCTGTGAAGCCTGTGTTTGCATTGCTCATACAGGGAAGTGACTTGTGTCACCCAGTACCTTTGCATCAGTTCTGATGAAAAATGTTGCCCCAGAAGTTGCAATTTCGGTTTGCTGAGCGCGTGACTATTGTCAACTGCCTTCAGTCACTGGGCACCAATTTTCAGATTGCATCAATACCTCTGGCTTAAAAAGATAAAAATAGAATAAACAAACAAAATAACATAAAATGTAGAAAATAAGAGAATTAGTTTTCCATAAATTAGATTTGATAAAGAAGAGAAATAAAATGAAATAATAAACCAAAATCAGGAATAGGGAAATAAAATAAACTTTTAAAAAATTAGTCATAAACCCAAAAAGTGAATTAAAACCCAGGAATAGTGAAATAAAACAATATAAACAATAGACTTTAAACACAAAAAGTAAATAAAAAGCAAGAGGATCAAAGTTGAGCAATCATGATGACAGTGATATTGGTGTTGAGAAAACTCCACCAGTAAAAAGGCACAGTGGAGAAAACTCCACCGACAAAAACACTGTGGAGAAAACTCCACCCACAAAGCGTTTAACACCCACAAAGACACAGTGGAGAAAACTCCACCCACAAAGCGTTTAACACCCACAAAGACACAGTGGAGAAAACTCCACCCACAAAGCGTTTAACACCCACAAAGACACAGTGGAGAAAACTCCACCCACAAAGCGTTTAACACCCACAAAGGCACAGTGGAGAAAACTCCACCCACAAAGCGTTTAACACCCACAAAGGCACAGTGGAAAAAACTCCACCCACAAAGCGTTTAACACCCACAAAGGCACAGTGGAAAAAACTCCACCCACAAAGCGTTTAACACCCACAAAGGCACAGTGGAAAAAACTCCACCCACAAAAACACAGTGGAGAAAACTCCACCCACAAAGGTACAATGGAGAAAACTCCACCCACAAAGGTACAATGGAGAAAACTCCACCTACAGTGCAGAAAATTCCACCTTCAAAGGCACAGTGATGTTGGTGTGGAGAAAACTCCTCCTTCAAAGACACTGACACATTTTCCATGAGGGAAAGTGGCTCGGTCACCCCTCTCACAGTTTCCTAATCCCTCCTTCCTGTCTTTATTCCATGGGAGTTTTAATGGGGTGGTAAAGTTATCATGTGGATCGTACTGATGTTTGGTGGAATGGTACCCTTCAGCATTGCTGGTGTCCTCTGGAGAACTTATTGTATTGACCAAAAAAAACCTGTATGTGTGACACTACTTCAGCATCGTTGCCATCATCAGAACTTTAAGAAAACCCTGAATATGGAATGTACTTTATTGCTGTCATAAGGAGAACTAAGAAAACCCTACTTGGAAAACTCTTACTGTATTGCTGTCTTCAGGAGAACTCTGAGAAAACCCTACATATGAATCTACTTCATTGCTGTCACAAGAAGAACTAAGACAACCCTACTTGTAAAACTCAATCGCTGTCTTCAAGAGAACTAGTGAAAACCCAGCATATGAATGTGTACTTCATTGTTATCAGGAGAATTCTAAGAAAACCCAGCATATGAATGTGTACTTCATTGTTATCAGGAGAATTCTAAGAAAACCCTGCATATGAAACTCTATTTCATTGCTGTCATCAGGAGAACTAAGAAAACCCTGCATATGAAACTACTTCATTGCTGTTATCAGAACTCGGAAAACCCTGCATATGAAACTGCTTCATTGCTGTTATCAGGACTCAGAAAACCCTGCATATGAAACTGCTTCATTGCTGTTATCAGAACTCGGAAAACCCTGCATATGAAACTGCTTCATTGCTGTTATCAGGACTCAGAAAACCCTGCATATGAAACTGCTTCATTGCTGTCATCAGGACTCAGAAAACCCTGCATATGAAACTGCTTCATTGCTGTTATCAGGACTCGGAAAACCCTGCATATGAAACTGCTTCATTGCTGTCATCATCAAAACTTGGAAAACCCTACTTATGAAACTATTCTTGAATGTTGTTGTTGCGGTCATCAGGAGAATTCTCATCAAGATCCTGCATGCGTAAGTATATAATATTTAAAGTTGAGTCCATGTTATACAAGGTAACAAATTTTGATAGTTAGCTGTAGGTCTGTATCTAAGAATGTTAACTAGCTTTCTCTTAAAATGTGAGGGGGATAGGGGTTGCTATAAAACAGTTAAGGTAATGTAAAACTTTTCCCAAGTTGAAATTCAATGTATAAGCCAATAAGGTGATATCCCTAGTGGGACCCACATAGTTGGTGGGGCTGTAACAACATGAAAGAAAATGAGAGGACTAGAATCTGTTGCATCTGAACATGAAGTGAATGGTATGCAGCCCAGAAATGACCTTTGTGGGTGCAGGGTGATAAGTTTGAGATAAGATGTTGGCTAGCTTTTTACTTGTATGCAAAGAGCTTGTTTAGTTTTTGGCAGCTTAAAATGTGGCAGTAGCAATTTCCAGAATGAGGGGTATCAAGTTGTAGAAGTGGCAACTTTTTGCAATCCTTTCCAAATCTATATTTAATTATGGTTTAATTCTCCTTTGTTTCTGAAGTTTAATTTCGCTTTGTTTTGTTAGGTGTTTTTTTTTAACCTGTCTGTCATGATTAATAATCTAAATTTGACAATATTGGTAAGCATGCTAGGCTAGATGAAATGTATAAACTAAGCTTTTTTCAGAAAAAAATCATATTAGAATGCTTATCAAAATATTTGTGGACTGTTTTTGTTGTAAAACCATTGATCACTGGTATTCTAAAATCAAGGGAAATAACTGACCAGCGCTAAGAGATCACAAAGGGTCTGTTACTGTACTCCTCGCTGTTTGTTTTTTGTCTGTGCTAATTATTTGTTTATTAATCATTTGTTTCTGTTACTCTTTTTGTTTTTTTAATTGTAATCTTTGGTATGTAACCTGTTTGACCAGGTGCCATGTATATGTGATGGAGAACAGTTGCCGTCAAGATCATCCCCTCAGACACTGTCACCTACTGTCAGCCAAGTCCACAGGGAAATACTGCCAAAGCCACGATATCATGCCTGCCTGCATGACCAGCAATCAAGGCATGTGCTTACTCTCTGGACAAAGTCAAAGTAAGGATTTCACTTATCTACTGTTGAACTATATAAAGTGTCATGCAGTCTGAAATTTTTTTCTTTCTTTAAAAAATAATGTCGGCCTTTTACAATCTTTATCAATAACTATGCTGTGACATTAAAGACTCAAAATAATGTGCTGTTGCAGACCAAAATTTCTTGTGTAATGTCTGTGTATTCAAAAACGCCTAAATGTCATAATGCTTTTTTTTTTTATAATGAAAATGGTTATGGAAGCTTGTCCTAAAATACCCATCAATTACTGATGATGAAAACCCAAAGGATTGAACGGACAGAGGCTAAGCAGTCTTGCATACATCAGGCATATAACCTGTCACCATGTCCTCACAATTTTGGACTGTTTTTATTATTTGTACATTTGACATCTTTTTTGTTGGACTTCCTGTTCTAATCTTTGTAATGTAATCTGTTTTTTTAACCAGGTAACATGGGAGCAAGAACGGTTCAGTCAAGTCCAGCACCATGAAGAACTGCCCTATCACAGCAGCCAGTCCACTCCACTTTAAAACGCTGCTGTGGTTCACACATTACTCACATCATGCCTTCCTGCAAGATGTGGAACCAGGAAGACATGGTCTTCACTAATTGACAAAGTTCAGGTAAGAAAATTTACCTGGTGATCAACTATTCCTGATATTGTGCAGGCAGAAAATCACATCTTCTCAGATACCATAAGAGTCCTGAAATGACCTCTCACTATGCCCCTTGCTTCTGTGGACCATTGTTGTCATTATTAGTTGTCAGTACCTTTAATGTGTCATTTTGTGTCTTCTGTGCTTTTTGTGTGTCCCCCATTCTGGGGAGAGGGGGAGTGGACATCTGGAAAAAGTCCAATATCTGCATATACAAATGTTTGACAAGACTAATAATTGTAAAATTTCTGATTTAGTGTAACGGGTCCTACACGGGAATTATCTAAGTCGCCACTCTAATTCCCGTTCCGTCTGATTCGGTACCGGAAATCTTACGAGTCCTAGAATAATTCTTATTTTCTTCAGTAACCCTAAAGAAGAGTAGGGCTCAGCTACTTATGGGCCGGGGAGTGATAAAGGGGGGATAGTAAGAGGATAGTAGAAAAATAGGGGAAAAGAAATATAGAAGAGGTAGGAAAGTAGGTGAAGTGAAATTAACTAACCTCAACTCACTCAGCAGCCACACTGAACACACCGAACGTGACGAATAACACCATTCATTCAATGTGACTCCAGACCGAGTAAATTGGGTTTATAACATATATTCCACAACACAACCTACAACACTACCACATTACACAAAACACCAATGACTAACTGTACTACAAGTACAATTAAGAAAAAACAAAGTATAATCTGTCCTAGTTTTTCATACATCAAAAATCAATGGCTCAATCTCCGATCAGGCACACAGAAGGATGAGAGTGGGGATGGGATGATGGTGTGAGGAGAAGTGACGAAAAACGACGACGATGATGTTCCTGTAATCAAAAGAACATACAATGTAAAAAACATCACCTCTAAACAATCCATCACTGAGCTTGTTTACAACACTAAGCTCAATTCACAAAGTACTTTCACCCTACCCATTTTGCCATTCTCGTGAGAATTTAATATTCTCAGAACAATCTAACATCACCTCTAAAATTATTTCATAATTTTAGTAGTTAGCCATTACACACGTTTTATTTACTTTAGGACAGATGATGGTCCATCCTATGAAACTGTGCAAGCATCCCAACATATTTCATTTACTTTAGGACAGATGATGGTCCATCCTATGAAACTGTGCAAGCATCCCAACATGTCTCATTTACTTTAGGACAGATGATGGTCCATCCTATGAAACTGTGCCAACATTATTAAGAAGGACTGATTTATTTTAAATAAATGTCCACAATGACATTCCAATGCCATTACACCTGTTTTAGAATTACTAAATGATTTATCACAAATAAATCACAATTCTAATAATAAAATCATCACTACATAATTTTAATAACTTGTCTCACAACATGTCTCATTTACTTTAGGACAGATGATGGTCCATCCTATGAAACTGTGCAAACATTAATAAAAGGGACTAGTTTATTTTAAATAAATGTCCACAATGACATTCCAATGCCATTTCACCTGTTTTAAAATTGCTACGTGATTTATTACAAATAAATCACAAATCTTAACAAATAAAATTCTTTTAAAAATCAAATAGGCTTTCACACCCATATATTTGTAGTGTAAAACCACACTAGAATATGTCCAGCATTTTAATAGCTGAACAATATCCTACCAAACATTAAACTTGCAACAAAGACCATGATGGCGCCAAAATTTAACCCACGCTTCCTTTGTTCGAAGCGATCACGTACCACGTACGTACGTTCACTGTTAATTCACAGGTTGAAAGCCTGTGAAATTAAATCAAACATATAGATTTCATGAACCTTCCAAAACTATTCTGAATTAAGCTGAAATTTGCTTAAACAGATAGTTGGTGATCAAAAACGAAATTAAGGAAATAAACCAACCTTAATGGGGAACATCTAGACTCAGGAGCGAGTCTCTGTCACGCGTCTCTCCCTCACTAGCCCCAGGCAGGAAGTGAGATTTAAAAAACAGAGGTATCCCGATAGGCACTCTTTTTTAAGGGGCGATCACTCAACTCTACAAGGGAGTTACTGAACTTAGCGCTTAGTAACAACCCAACAAAAATACGTTTTTGTGAGGGGGGTTACACACACCCTTCGCAGGAAAATGTTGCTATCTTTTTTTCAAAAAAGTGCTAACATTTCAAACAAAACACAAACTCTACCCTCTCAGGGTAAAAAACCTCTTAAAGCCTCTGGTTGATTTTGATTCTGCATATCCACCCAATCTAATTTGGGTACTACAAACAAAACCCAACACACAAAGACATTTCACATTCTTAAAAATGTAGCAAACATAAACCCAAAGTAAAATGTAAGGGCTCACAAAATCACACCCTACAAATGTGCAACAAAACCAAACATTCACATCAAAACCCATACAATATGTTCACACACCAGAAAGAAAAATCCAAACATGGAGAATTATCCATAACAATCAAACATCATCCAGAAGATCTTTCATCATTATTATAAATGGATATGATTCATTTTAATTGATGCGAGTCTTCTCGTGTAGTTCCTACTACTCAGGTACTATATTACACCAGTGAGTCAAGTTAAGTCGCTCAACTGGTCTTCTCTGTCTAGTTGACCTCCTTAGTACCTGCTCTGGCTGCGACTTTGATTCTTCCTGACGGAATCATCAAATCCTATGCCACCAGCTTGCAAGCCTTCAATGTCCTCTTGAATGTTTTCTTCAACAACATCAAGGAACAACTCTGGTGCATCTACTCTCAAACTAGGGGGCACGGACAGTGTTGTTTCATAAACAACATCTGACTCTTCTTCTTCGTCTTCTTCCTCTGGTAAAGGGGTTTTCAACCGTTCCCTTTTCCTTTCCTTTATGTGCGATGGCCTATCTGCTCCAACTGTGCAACCTCAACACACAAAGACCCTAAAGGTAACAACAAGTTCCTATGAAGTGTTCGTCTCGAACCTTCCCCTGACTCACGCTGAACTGTGTATACAGGCAGGTCATCAGCCTTGCCTATAACCAGATAGACATCAGTCTCCCACTTGTCTGTCACTTTAGAATGGATCTTCGTCAATGGTCCCAGTCTTCGGACTAACACACGATCCCCACACTCCAGCTCTGCTGCATGAGCTGTAGAGTCATAACGAACTTTGTTCCTCTGACTCATCTTGATCGTGTTTTCCTTTGCAGTATCATAGGCCCTCTGAAGCTGCTGCTTCAAAGTCTTCACATACTCCCTAGGAGAAGCTTTCCCCCTTGTTCTAAGTCGATACCAAAGGCTAAATCAATTGGTAACCTAGGGTGTCGCCCAAAAAACAAAAAATATGGACTGAAACCTGTACTCTGGTGAATGCAACAGTTATACGCATGGACAACAGAAGGTAGACTTTTCCTCCAGTCCAACTTTTGTGCATCCTCCAGACTCCTCAACATGTTTATCAAGGTGCGATTCCACCTTTCAACAGGATTACCTGATGGATGGTAAGGAGTGGTACGACACTTCTTAATACCTGCAACTTGACAAACTTCTTTGATCAATTTTGACTCGAAGTCACGACCTTGATCTGTCAAAATCCTCTTTGGAAAACCATATGTCATAAAACATTGTTCCACAAAGCCTTTGCAACAGTTTTAGCTGTTTGATCCTTTGTGCAAACTGCAATTGCGAACTTGGTAAAATGATCAAGCACAACCAAAACATCTTGCTTCTTTCCCTTCACATCAATTGTCAAAAAATCAATGGACAAAAGTTCTAGAGGAAATGTAGAAATAATACTATTCATGGGGGCCTTCTGGGATGGAGCTCCCCTATGTATACATCTTCTACACCCCTCCAACTTCTTTTCAAGATCCCGTGCCATGTACGGCCAGAAAAACCTTTGACGTGCCTGTTTGATGGCATTGTCAAAACTGGTATGGTACAGATCCTCATGCACTCCCAGCAAAGCTTCTTTGCGGTGTGATTCTGGGATGACCAACTGAAATGTATCCACCCCATTGAGTCCTGTAGTCTTTCGGTACAATACCCCATTTCTCAAAACTAATTTGTTTTGTTCCGCGCATATACCTTCAGGTCATGCGAGGCATTTTGCTTTTCTTTGGGGTTCAAAGTCTTCTGTTGCTCTAGGCAATCTATGACAATTGCTATCGTCTCATCCGCTCTCTGCAACTTTTCCCAATCTGATAGAGATACAGACTCTATCTGTGGGCTATGGCATGGTTCCATTACATTGTCTGGAACCTCTTGCGGATCCTTCACCAGTTGATCTATCCCAGGAATCACATCATCATCCTTATTAATCAACATGGCATCAAAATCATCAACATCTTTGGTTACTGTATGTCGCATACAATGAACATCATGTTTGACATTGTGGACAGAAAAAATAGCATTAACAGAATCCTGTCCCACAACTACAACATCTTCCTCTTTTGAGTTGTCAAAAGCACTTGCCTTTTCAACTAAAAACTGTATCTTCTCCATCTGTTGACAATATTCTTCGTCATCATCAGGAGGATCTTGTGCTCTTCTAGACAGAGCATCAGCATCTATGTGTGAGGAACCTTTCTTATACCTCAACTGAAAATCAAACAATGACAGGGCTGTCAGCCAGCGGTGACTAGTTGCATCCAGTTTGCATTCTTTAGGATGTAACATAATGGGTTATTATCAGTCACAACTGTCACTGGAGTTCCTAGCAAATAGTCACTGAACTTATCGCTCATTGCCCACTTCAATGCTAAAAACTCACGCTTATGTGCCGGATAGTTCTTCTCTGATTTATTCAAACCACGACTGGCATAAGCAATGACTTTCAACTTTCCATCAAATTCCTGTATAGAACTGCACCTAAACCTGTACCACTTGCATCACAGTGGAGAACAAAGGGTTTGGTACGATCCGCTATCCCTAAGACTGGACAAGTTGTCAAAGCCTTTTTCAAAGTCTCAAAAGACTTTTCCTGTTCCTCTCCCCACAGGTGGGTTATGTCTGACGACAGGGTCAGCAATGCCTTTTTCTTGTTTTTCTGAGTTTTCGCTCTACTGGGGACATACCCAATAGTGAGGTCATTCATTGGTTTTGCCATGCTAGAAAAGTTTGGAATAAACCTACGGTAAAAACCTGCAAAACCAATAAAACTTTTGATTTCTTTTACTGTCGTAGGCTTTGGCCATGTGGTGACAGCACTGATCTTCTCAGGGTCAGGACGTATTGTGCCTTCAGAAATCAAGTAACCCAAGTGCTTGATCTCAGTGGCTCCAAAAGTGCACTTTGCCTGGATCTAGCTTAGGTTATACTTGCGCAACCTCTCTAGTACCCTGATGGTTCTCTCCTCTAATTCCTCCAACGTCTTGGCATGAATGAGTATGTCATCCAAGAAGACAATCAGTTCTACAAGGTTCATGTCACTGAAAACGGTTTCCATCAATCTCTGAAAACACGCAGGAGCATTCACTAAACCTTGACTCAACCTATCCCACTCAAACAAACCAAAAGGAGTGATAAAGGCTGAAATCTTTCTTGCCCTTTCTGTCATTGGGACCTGATAGTATGCCTTGCAAAGATCCATCACAGTGAAGAACTTTGCACCATTCAAAGTTAGAAAAAGATCCTCTATCTTAGGGATGGAATAACTATCCCTAATTGTGCGAGCATTTACTTTCCTGTAATCAATGCACATTCGCAACGCACCCGACTTCTTTCTAACAGGACAATAGGACTAGCAAAAGGGGAGTTTGAAGGTCGGATAATCTTTGCATCCAACAGCCCCTGGATATGCTGCCTACACTCTTCAAAATCTTTAGGAGACAGTGGTCTAGCTCTCTCCCGTATCTCTGGACCAGGTTCTAGTTCTATGTCAAAAGGATTTTCAGTCTCAGCCCTACCGATATCAAATTCTGAGTTATGAACACATCAGAATACTCATTTAGCCTTTTGCTAAACTTTTCCTTCCACTGTGGTGGGGCACTGTCACTGAACTTAAACTGGATCCCTGACATAGCTTCCTCATCTGCACTGGTCTTACCAGCATCAACAGTACATGAACTTACATGCAACACATCAACATCATTTTTGGGAGATAATGCAGACAAAACATCATCAACATTATACTCACAAGAAAACATGAAAATATCAGCCACCACTTGGTGCTTCTTCAATACTATGTCATGATTTGTATCATTGCAAACAAAACATATTCAACGTAGGGAGAGAATTAGTCGGTGCTTTGCAACTAACCACTCTCAGACCTTCAGGCAATACATCAATGGTAGGTTCCTGCACTAGAACTGCATCTCTAGTACAGGGAACCTCTACTTGAGCAGCACACTTGACATCTATAGTTTCCCCAGCAGGTACAACTACATTCCCACAGATGGTTACAGAACCCAGTCTACCACTCTGATTAGGGGGTAGGTCTCTGTAAATGTAGGAGACTTCATTCGTTATGGGGAGTACAGATGCAAAATACTTGCCAGTCTTCTCCGAACATTTTTGTGCTAGCAGTTGGAACGTATTAGTGCCAACAATGATTGGTACTCTGGATGAGAAATCAGTATCGGGACAAACAACTGCCATTGTTGTCACCGGATCATCAGTACCGACAACATCAAGAGGAAGGGACATATCAACAGATATATACCCTAAATACGGGACAGAATGCCCTCCCGCTCCTGTAATTTTAAGCTGATTCCCCAATTCCTCCAGGGGAATATGGGAAAGATGCTGCTTAAAAAATGACTCACTGACAATGGTTACTTGTGAACCACTGTCAATCAAGCATCTACTGGTGACATCATCCACTCTGATAGCGGACTCACAACTAGGACCAACTAAGGTATCTAGAGGTGAAGAGGAACCTGAAACACGACAACTTCTGACTTCAACCTGAACTAAAACATCACTACCTGTCACAACTACATCAGAATCTGTCAAACTATTCATCAACACTAAACTAACTAACACATCCTTATCTTTCTTACTCAAATCACTACTAATCTCTAATCCTTTTGGTAATCTGTCCGTTGCCCTGGGTAGTAGTTTGATATCGCCCACCACACCCTGTATCACACCATGAAGTCCCAAGGTTTTGCCGGGTTCCAGTGTAACACAGGCAGGACTTCGGAGTTTTACACTATGAAGAATTTTGTCCCTACTGTCTTTGGTATTGGTGGTGGTTTGTTGGGCATCAGGAGAATTTGTCACTGGTTGCCCACTGCCGGTGACTTCTTGAAGTTTAAAGGACGTCTCCCTTTTTCTGCTGGTTTGAAGGTGGTCGCCGGCGTCTGCGGAGTCTGGGTCAAGACGGTTGGTCTGGACCTGCATTCTACTGCAAAATGTCCCGACTTCCCGCACTTGTAACAAGGGCCCTTGGTGTGTTTTGGGGCGTCCCTGTCATGATGCTCCCCTTCAGCTGTTCTGCCACCAGCACAGCCAACTTCTTGTAGTTGATCTCCACACCCGGTTGTACCTGGTGTGGATGGCTCGCTGCGTCTCTGGTGGTTGACGGTAGTTGACCTTCTAACTGCCGCACCGACCTGGTCACGGCGGTTAAGTCAGGAGAGGCGCAGCCCGGACGTCCGAATTCGTTGCGTAAATCTGAGGTCAGCAATGGGTGCTGATACCTCAGATTGTCCATGAAAGACGAAGTAAACTTTCTTGGCACACTCGCCCGAGGTATAGTGTTCGTCTTCGTTGATTTTGTTGAACTGGGACCAGAGGCTTGCGAGGAAGGAAGATGGTGTTTCCTTTTTTGTCATCCTCTGTCCCAGGAACTTGGTCAGCGATTCCACCGGTGTCTCCACACTGCCATAGATACTTGACAGTGTGGCGATGATCTCTGTCACTGACCTGCAGTGCTTGACGTGCTCCCACGCCAAATCCTGCAGACTGCCTCTTACTCTGGCCAGGGCGTCGGCTGGGGAGGTGACTTCCCTGGTCAGAACGTTGACACGCTTCTTCCACTCGGAGAAGCTGACTTCCTGAGCTCCGGTGGGGTTGGTGCCGGTGAAAACCCCAAGACGTGGCAGAGGTGCTGGGGCTGCGACAGACACATGGATAGGTCCGTGCTGGAGGCGGGCGGAATTTTCCTGTAACTCCAGGACGCGCTCCAGCCGTTCACGTAGCCTCTGGTTCTCTTCTTCCAGGAAAGCTACTCGGTCCAGTAGTGCCTGGTCAGGGTCCCCAGGTCTGCTCGTCTCGGGCTCTTCTCTCACTTCTGGCTCTTCACTTCGACTGGCCATGATCTTAATGAATGAGGAACTGAACTTACAATTACCATTTAAAATTCCATTACAAAAATTTTGTTTCCCTAGGAATTTTTAAAAATTCCTACACAACTTTACCAAACTGTTAGCAAAAAATTAATTTAAGCTAACAACAAAAAATTACTAGGACAACATTTCTGCTCTCAGCAAAATTACAATTTTGCTGTTACCAAAATTTCACTTCCCGTGAAATTCTAATTTCCTTCAACCAAAAATTTCACTTTACTGTTAGCCAAAAATTAATTTAGCTAATGACAAAAATTCTTTTTTAGAGCAAAATTTTTGCTCTCTGCAAAATTTGATTTTTGCCTACACTTTTACTTCCAGTGAAAATTAAAATTTTCAAACACACACAAAAGACGTTACACCTTGTGAAATTCAAAGTTCCACAAATATTGCAAACTCCCACTCACAGTGGAGTTGCAGTTTCAAAACAGACTAATAGAAATTCACTCCCTTGCCCCACATTGGGCGCCAGAAATGTAACGGGTCCTACACGGGAATTATCTAAGTCGCCACTCTAATTCCCGTTCCGTCTGATTCGGTACCGGAAATCTTACGAGTCCTAGAATAATTCTTATTTTCTTCAGTAACCCTAAAGAAGAGTAGGGCTCAGCTACTTATGGGCCGGGAGTGATAAAGGGGGGATAGTAAAGAGGATAGTAGAAAAATAGGGGAAAAGAAATATAGAAGAGGTAGGAAAGTAGGTGAAGTGAAATTAACTAACCTCAACTCACTCAGCAGCCACACTGAACACACCGAACGTGACGAATAACACCATTCATTCAATGTGACTCCAGACCGAGTAAATTGGGTTTATAACATATATTCCACAACACAACCTACAACACTACCACATTACACAAAACACCAATGACTAACTGTACTACAAGTACAATTAAGAAAAAACAAAGTATAATCTGTCCTAGTTTTTCATACATCAAAAATCAATGGCTCAATCTCCGATCAGGCACACAGAAGGATGAGAGTGGGGATGGGATGATGGTGTGAGGAGAAGTGACGAAAAACGACGACGATGATGTTCCTGTAATCAAAAGAACATACAATGTAAAAAACATCACCTCTAAACAATCCATCACTGAGCTTGTTTACAACACTAAGCTCAATTACCAAAAGTACTTTCACCCTACCCATTTTGCCATTCTCGTGAGAATTTAATATTCTCAGAACAATCTAACATCACCTCTAAAATTATTTCATAATTTTAGTAGTTAGCCATTACACACGTTTTATTTACTTTAGGACAGATGATGGTCCATCCTATGAAACTGTGCAAGCATCCCAACATATTTCATTTACTTTAGGACAGATGATGGTCCATCCTATGAAACTGTGCAAGCATCCCAACATGTCTCATTTACTTTAGGACAGATGATGGTCCATCCTATGAAACTGTGCCAACATTATTAAGAAGGACTGATTTATTTTAAATAAATGTCCACAATGACATTCCAATGCCATTACACCTGTTTTAGAATTACTAAATGATTTATCACAAATAAATCACAATTCTAATAATAAAATCATCACTACATAATTTTAATAACTTGTCTCACAACATGTCTCATTTACTTTAGGACAGATGATGGTCCATCCTATGAAACTGTGCAAACATTAATAAAAGGGACTAGTTTATTTTAAATAAATGTCCACAATGACATTCCAATGCCATTTCACCTGTTTTAAAATTGCTACGTGATTTATTACAAATAAATCACAAATCTTAACAAATAAAATTCTTTTAAAAATCAAATAGGCTTTCACACCCATATATTTGTAGTGTAAAACCACACTAGAATATGTCCAGCATTTTAATAGCTGAACAATATCCTACCAAACATTAAACTTGCAACAAAGACCATGATGGCGCCAAAATTTAACCCACGCTTCCTTTGTTCGAAGCGATCACGTACCACGTACGTACGTTCACTGTTAATTCACAGGTTGAAAGCCTGTGAAATTAAATCAAACATATAGATTTCATGAACCTTCCAAAACTATTCTGAATTAAGCTGAAATTTGCTTAAACAGATAGTTGGTGATCAAAAACGAAATTAAGGAAATAAACCAACCTTAATGGGGAACATCTAGACTCAGGAGCGAGTCTCTGTCACGCGTCTCTCCCTCACTAGCCCCAGGCAGGAAGTGAGATTTAAAAAACAGAGGTATCCCGATAGGCACTCTTTTTTAAGGGGCGATCACTCAACTCTACAAGGGAGTTACTGAACTTAGCGCTTAGTAACACACCCAACAAAAATACGTTTTTGTGAGGGGGGTTACATTAGTATTCAAATGAAAAATAGCCCAATATTCAAATGCTTTTCCAAGATTTTCAAAAATGTATTGACAGTGAAATTATGTCTTTTGCAGGGTCCTACACTTTGTTACAGTCACTGTCTCCAAGCTACACTGTGCTGCATTGATCTCCCCAAGCTACACTGTGCTGCATGGCTCTCCCCAAGCTACACTGTGCTGCATTGATCTCCCCAAGCTACACTGTGCTGCATGGCTCTCCCCAAGCTACACTGTGCTGCATCGCTCTCCCCAAGCTACACCGTGCTGCATCACTCTCCCCAAGCTACACTGTGCTGCATCGCTCTCCCCAAGCTACACTGTGCTGCATCGCTCTCCCCAAGCTACACTGTGCTGCATCGCTCTCCCCAAGCTACACTGTGCTGCATCGCTCTCCCCAAGCTACACCGTGCTGCATCACTCTCCCCAAGCTACACTGTGCTGCATCGCTCTCCCCAAGCTACACTGTGCTGCATCGCTCTCCCCAAGCTACACTGTGCTGCATCGCTCTCCCCAAGCTACACTGTGCTGCATGGCTCTCCCCAAGCTACACTGTGCTGCATGGCTCTCCCCAAGCTACACTGTGCTGCATCGCTCTCCCCAAGCTACACCGTGCTGCATCACTCTCCCCAAGCTACACTGTGCTGCATTGCTCTCCCCAAGCTACACTGTGCTGCATTGTTCTCCCCAAGCTACACTGTGCTGCATTGTTCTCCCCAAGCTACACTGTGCTGCATTGTTCTCCCCAAGCTACACTGTGCTGCATCGCTCTCCCCAAGCTACACTGTGCTGCATTGCTCTCCCCAAGTCGAGCTTTTGTGCGCCCTGGCTTCAATACAGTCTCCCCCCCCAGTTCACCCATCTCTCAATGGGTACCTGCCCTCTTTAGGAACAAGGAAGGTAAAGCAGCGAGGGAGAGGAGGTGGGCGCCATCCTCAAAATTCTGGCCCTTATAGAAACTGAGGTCCCTGACACCTTGCTCCCCAATGATCACATAGAATATGGGAACACCTCTACTGTGTTGTTGTTGGGGTTTTTTTGTTTGTTTTTTGGGGTTAAAAAAAAAAAATTTAACTATACCTCTGTAAATCTTTTAAGTGATAATAGTGTTACCTTGACAGAAATGTTCTGCACATAATAGAATTGTCTCACCCCCGCCCCCCAAAATGCTCTTTCAGTATTTTTTATTCCTTAAAGTGCCAGTCTTTGGTAGCTTTGAGACTGATATCAGTACAACTTTTTTCCTCTTTTTAAATGGTTTGGAGTAGTTGGCTTAATGAATGTCTGCACAATGCGGAATGCGTCTGCACACACACACACACACACACACACACACACACACACACACACACACACACACACACACACTTTAAAATCTCCTTTGTCTTTCCAGGATGAAAAATTTCCTCTTTTCAATCACTGTTTCTTTTTGTTCACCTTTCCAAACTCTTATTTTTTGCCTTCCCAGTCTATTTTCCTGCCTTTTCAAGAACGTCTGAAAATTTTTTTTTTATATTTCAGACACTTAGGATATTTTGCCTGTATTTATTGATTACTTTAGAAACTTGCGTACTAGTATTGATATTGTAAACAGTAGGATGGGCGCAGGGTGTCCATTCTGCAGTGTTATTTGCTCATTATGGCAGTTTTACTGTATTTTGTTTATTACTCTGATCCATCCCCAAAGTCAAAATGGCGCTAGCTTAATTATGGGGAAAAACGGACGCATATGCAAAATCTCATCATTAGTAAACCTTGAAGTTCTTGCCAAGAATGAAAGATATAGCCCTTTTTTTTTGGCTGGAGTAGAAATAATTATGTGCTCAAAAATCTGTAAAAGAAATTATTGAAAACTATCCTGGTCATGAGATAATTTTAAACATTACTTTAAGCAGGGTCTTTCATTGCTTTTCACAAATCTATGCTCTGGCCACCACTGACATCATTGCTCAATGCATGATCAGAGAGAGAGAGAGAGAGTGGTCATCTAATGTAGGCAGAATTGGTAACAAGTTTCACAGTATTATGAAGAAATCTGTGTGTTCTGCAGTATCAAGTTCATCAATTAGATTTAATGGTAGTATAAGCTTATAATCAGTTAATTTTACAAAACAGTAGTGTGGTTTTTTGTTGTTTTTTTTTTTTTAAGATTGTGTGTGTGTGTGTGTGTGTGTGTGTGTGTGTGTGTGTGTGTGTGTGTGTGTGTGTGTGTGTGTGTGTGTGTGTAAAGGGGGTAGTTGTGGGGAGGATACATCAGGTCGGAAGGAGAGGCAAGGAAGAAAAAAGGCAAGTTCAGGAGGGGCATAGATGCACAATTAGAGCAGTGAGGATGGGCAAGAAAGGGCTTGGTGACAAGATTTTCTTACATGTTTTTTTTTAGGCTCTTTTTCTTTTAACAGATGCAACTTTAAAAAAATGTTTTAGGCCTGCGATATCTTTGACAGCAAAACTGAAGTTCAGTGGAAATTTGAAGACATTGTAGTCCAAGGGAAACTTGGGGTCACTGAAGTCTTTGTAGCACTGAAGTCCAATGGAAATTTGTAGACATTAAAGTCCGCAAAAAATTTGTAAACACTAAAGTCCCACAGAAATTTGTAGACACTGAAGTCCAATGCACAGCTTTAGTTGTTGATAGGACTCCAGATTCTGATTTAAAGCTCCATGCTGTTGTGAGCAAAGTACCATTGTGTCTACAGCTACATACCATTTGTCTGTGTGCTATTGTGTCCACATGCATTCTAACATTCAGACCAACCAGCTGACAGACAACCCTTACCCGCTACTAACTTTTAACACTAACCTTAACACTAACTTCAACCCTAACCCTGGCCCAGCATGTGGACACAAAGGGCAGGCAGATTATGTGGTATATGCTGACACAGTGTCTCCCCTGTCAGTATCACTGGATACCATGATAGCTGCTGCACCCAGTGACATTGTGATTTTTTTTTTTAATTAAAAAAGATTGTTGTGATACTCCATCAGTTGATTCAGTCTTTGCTGGCCCTGCGAACACAATAGCCAATAGGATTTTCATTGGGATTGGTGGGAGAAGGAATTCTAGAATTGTTAGGGAATAGTATGCTAGGAAGGGGGGCTAGAATGTTTTGGTATATAAAGAATGGGGAAAGAGGTTTTTTTGACTAAGGATAGGGATGGGAGGGAAGGCAGTTAAACTTTGATTAGGTTCAAAGGAGGGTGGGGGTGGAGAGCATGTTAGAAAATAGTTTATCTAAAAAGAAAAGTGGAGGGTACTGGTCATAGACTGTATGATTTATCATTGGGGTGGAAGTGGGGGGACATTTTAGAAAATGTATTTTTAAAAAGTAATTGGCACTAGTTTTAGAATGCATTATTGAATAGTCATTAGGGGAAGGTACTGGGAGACAGTGAGGGTCTGTAACAAAAGATGTTATTAAAACAGAGGGGTAGAAAGTATACTCAGGCCAATAGAAGTGTGTGTGTGTGTGTGTGTGTGTGTGTGTGTGTGTGTGTGTGTGTGTGTGTGTGTGAAGTGTGAAGCATGGATTTGTGTTGCAGGAAAATCTGTCTTCACCAGTGTTTGCTGTATTATGTAACCAGCACAAAAGTTTAAAAAAGAACCCTTGGTGTGTGTGTGTGTGTGTGTGTGTGTGTGTGTGTGTGTGTGTGTGTGTGTGTGTGTGTCCAGGGAAAGTGAAAAATAAGTTACTTAAATAACCTGAATTGAAAATTGTTTGTGTATGGTTTAAAGAAATCTTATAAAAGTGCTGGGTTTGTAGCTGCAACCAAAATTGATTGTAAAATATCACTGTAACTTTGGACAGGATGGAGGTGCAGAAAGCATGGAAATGTATTTAAAAAAAAAAACAACCCAGAATTTTTGCCCCAGAAAGTTTAGGCATAATACATCTTGCTCCTTGCTTTCAAGGATATTTTTTCTGTTTTGTTATTTTACAAAATGTGACACAAGAAAAGCATGTTTGCCTTACTGTAATGTTTTTTTTTTTTTTTCGTTCCTTGGCTTGAGCTCTGAGGTTCATCAATGGTGAAATTTTGCATATAAGACTGCAGACATTATGGTGTGTCCTGTTAACTTATTTTTCTTCTTGCCTGTTACTTTGCCATAGGTCAGGAACATGCCTGTTACCCAGATCATAGCACTCCAAGTCCATTGATAGACTCCTCTATCTGCATCTCTCCCAGCAGCCTTTGATTTCCATTGTAAGCATAAGTGTACTTAATAAGCCACTCTTGTTGGGTATTTTTTTTGTGTGATTTGCTTTTTTTTAAATCTTAAAAGTGGGGGGAAAAGTTGGAGGCCACACAATGTAATTAAAAATAAACAGAACAAAACAAAAATACCAATAGAAAAGAACAATGGGGGAAAAGATAAAGAAAGAACATTTTTTTAAGTCAGAGGCCCTACAAAAGAAATCAGTTGTATTGGCAAGACAAAACTTTCTTTCAAGTGTGCCTATTATTAAAATGGTAGTGCAGAAAATGTTGTGAAATGTTGTTTTCTAGCACATGAGTGCAATAATGCAGTGTGGAACAGGTTGAACTTTAGTTCATGCAGCCTTTTTTTTTTGTATTGCTTTTTCTTGTGCCTTCATAAAACCTGGGATGTGTAGAGCTAGAAAATGGTTTAGCATGTGTGTGTGTGTGTGTGTGTGCGCGTACATGCGTGTGTGATCGTGCGTGTGTGTGTGTGTTCATACATGTGTGTGTGTGTGTTTAATTTATTCTTTTAAATTTACTCTTTTAAATTTATTCTTTTATATCGAGGATAATGGAATAAGCACTAATGTGCTTTAATTATGTCCAGTCCCTGTGTGTATGCAGTATTGTAAATTTTGTCATCTGTTCTCACTGGGTGTATATGTGTGTGTGTGTGTGTTTGTGTGTGTATGTGTGTGTGTGTGTCGTGTGCCTCCTTGTGTGTGTGTGTGTGTGTGTGTGTGTGTGTGTGTGTGTGTGTGTGTGTGTGTGTGTGTGTGTGTCTTCAATTTTAATGTCTTTCCACTTAAAGTGATACCAGACGACGCCTGTGTGTGTGTGTGTGTGTGTGTGTGTGTGTGTGTGTGTGTGTGTGTGTGTGTTAAGTGATAGGCTGAAGACTATTTAAAAGCAGTTGTACTAAACACTTGGCTTTTTTTTTTGGGTGGGGGGGGGATGGTTTGCTAATAATTTAAGTACGAAAAACATAATTCAGCAAGAAATGGTGGTGGACAGCTAGTGTTGAATAATAAGCGCTTGCCTTTACCATTTCTCTCTTCTTGTCAATCATGTCTTGGGGACTTTGTTTTGAAACAGTTTACATAGATTTATTGGACTTAATTACCAAAAGCCGATTTTACTCGTGTCTTTAAAAAATTTTTTTATTGTACTGAATTTGAACGTTTGAGCGTAACAAATCAGTTGTATTGGCAAGACAAAACTTTCATTCAAGTGTGCCTATTATCAAAATGGTAGTGCAGAAAATGTGAAATATTGTTTTCTAGCAGATGAGTGCAATAATGCAGTGTGGAACAGGTTGAACTTTAGTTCATTCAGCTTTTTTTCTTGCTTTTACATGTGCTTTCATGAAACCTGGGTTGTGTAAATCTAAAAAATGGTTTATTGTGTGTGTGTGTGTGTGTGTGCGTATTTAATTCTTTTATATTTATTCTTTTATATCGAGGATAATGGAATAAGCACCTGTGTGCTTTAATTAGATCCCATTGCCATGTGTATGTAGTTTTGTCAATTTTGTCATCTGTTCCCACTGGGTGTGTGTGTGTGTCTATGTGTGCCTATGTGTGCCTCTGTGTGTGTGTGTGTGTGTGTGTGTGTAAATCAGTCTTCAATTTTAATGCCTTTCCACTGTGATACCAGATGACGCGTCTGTGTGTGTGTGTCTGTGTGTCTATGTGTGTGTTAAGTGATAGGCTGAAGACTATTTAAAAGCAGTTGTACTAAACACTTGGCTTTTTTTTGGGGGTGGGGATGGTTTGCTAATGATTTGTTAAAGTAAGAAAAAAATACAATACAGCAAGAAATGGTGGTGGACAGCTAGTGTTGAATTAAAAGTGCTTGCCTTTACCATTTCTCTCTTCTTGTCAATCATGTCTTGGGGACTTTGTTTTGAAACAGTTTACATAGATTTATTGGACTAAATTACCAAAAGCCGATTTTACTCGTATCTTATTTTTCCATTGTACTGAATTTGAACTTTTGAGCGCAAAAAATCAGTTCTTTTGGCAAGACAAACCTTTCTTTCATAGTGTGCCTATTTTTAAAATGGTAGTGCAGAAAATGTGAAATATTGTTTTCTAGCAGATGAGTGCAGTAATGCAGTGTGGAACAGATTGAAGTTTAGTTCATTGAGCCTTTTTTTTTTTTTTTTTTTTTATTGCTTTCTCTTGTCCTCTCATAAAACCTGGGATGTGTAGAGCTAGAAAATGGTTTAGCATATGTGTGTGTGTGTGTGTGCGTGCGTGTGTGTGTATTTTCGTGCATATGTGTATGTTTGTGTGTGTTTTCATGTGTGTGTGTGTTGTGTGTGTGTGTGGTGTGGTGTGTGTATTTTTGTGCATGTGTGTATGTGTGTGTTTGTGTGTGTTTTCATGTGTGTGTGTGTGTGTTTGTGTGCGTGTGTGTGTTCATGCATGTGTGTGTGTGTGTTTAATTCATTCTTTTATATCGAGGATAATGGAATAAGCGCTCATGTGCTTTAATTATGTCCAGTCCCCTGTGTATGCAGTTTTGTAAATTTTGTCATCTGTTCTCACTGGGTGTGTGTGTGTGTGTGTGTGTGGTGCCTCTGTGTGTGTGTGTGTGTGTGTTGTGTGTGTGTGTGTGGGTGTGTGTGTCAGTCTTTAACGTCTTTCCACTTTAAGTGATACCAGACGACGCCTCTCTGGGTGTGTGTGTGTGTGTGGTGCCTCTGTGTGTGTGTGTGTGTGCATGTGTGTGCATGTGTGTTTAGTGATAGGCTGAAGACTATTTAAAAGCAGTTGTTCTAAACACTTGGCTTTTTTTTTTTTTGGGGGGGGGGGGGGGGGGGGTGTGGTTTGCCAATAATTTGTTAAAGTAAGAAAAACATACAAATCAGCAAGAAATGGTGGTGGACAGCTAGTGTTGAATTAAAAGCGCTTGCCTTTACCATTTCT
>CM060326.1:46112023-46124523 GCA_030674155.1 Stramonita haemastoma | reverse complement strand
AACATGCATGCACAAGATGCGTACTCTTGAATGGTTGCTTTGAGACTCCTTGACAGGTTGTACTCTACACTTACTCTCAAAATATTTCCCTGCATCATCTGGGCCTGAGAAATACAGACACCTGCCCTTTTGGTCCGTTTATTTGAGCAACCGCCTTAAACTTGCATATAATGTAAAGTAAATGAAGTTTGATTGTGTGGCCCAAGTCTTCCCAATGAACCCATAGCACACTCATTTCTGGGTAGGAGCCAGCTGGGGTCCGAAAAATCTCTGAGTCTTATGGGATTCGAACACGCGACCTTCCAGTCCATAACCCAACGGGATGGGATAGCCTAGTGGTCAGAACATTGCGCTGGCAATTTGACGACCTGAGTTCGATTCCCGTTAGAGGGAATTTTTCCCCTGGAGTTAACATCAGTTCTGACTCCACTCTCCCCAAAAGTCTTTGGATGAGACAGTAAACGGAGGCCCCTTGTGTGAACTCACGCAGAGCATCTTGCGCACACGTTAAATCCTGTTCCGCTTTTTGTAAGAGTAGGCCTTTGCGTGCCAATGGGAATCGATATTTACAAAACTGCATACACACAGGGACTGGATGAAAAAAAGTACAAGAGTGCTTATTTCATTATCCTCTATATAAAAGAATAATAAAAATAATTTTAAAAAAATAATAACCCAAGGCGTTAACAACTGCGCCATGGCGGCTGGTTAAATTTGAGATTTGGCTGTTAACCCATGGTTTGGTTTGGTTTGAGGTTTCCAATCAGTCTTACTGCGTTCATGCATACTTACAAATGTTTACGTTCTTTGAGCAGACAATCGCCTAAAATTAAAATGGTGTCACTCATTGTTGGCATAGGCGGCTGAATTTGGATTCATGTGAAGTATTGTGGCTTGCTGTGCAGGTACATAATTTCACAGTGGATAGGCCTACATTTGAGTGACGTCAAACAGACGAGGCTATAACGTCATTTTCATCAGATCAATCTGGGCTCAGCCTACTCCTAAAGATGGGTGTCATTCACGCTATGAAGTTGCTTCTGGTCATAATGGTGTCGCTTCACTGGTTGCTGTCGGACTATTCAGATTATTTTCAGGACTTCATGCAAGCTGTTTCTTCATTCCGTTTTCAGAAAATGCATTCAGATCCAGAGATCACATTGAAGTCTTCGCCTTTGGATGTTTTGATTGGAAAACGCTGACATTCTTTCCATAAATGTAGTCTAGCCTGGATTTACAAATTGCAAACATCAGCGTCAATTTTGCTTTCAAAAGGTAAACTGCAGCCTAACTCCATTTTTAAAAGTTTCGAAGAAAATCCCATTTTTCTGTTTGGTTTCAAGAGTTTATAAATTGAAGTGTTTAAATCCCATTACATTTTTGCAGAATAAGTTTCAGAATCTGACAGAAAGAAGTTTTTTTTTTTGGAAAAAGGGGAATAAATTTTGTATATATAGATCTACAATCTTGGATGGATAGATTTCGAAAACAATAATTATTTGTAAGATAGGCCCAGTGCTTATCTTGGTGTTTGCCTGTTTGCTACGTTTTCTGTCTTTTTAAGTGTTTGCTTGTTTGTAACGTTTACCGTCTTGTTGTTATTTTTAAACAGTGGCTGCATTCAATATCTTTATAATTTTATACTTGTGCTGTTAATTTGATGATAAAATGTTGTAAAGTTATGCTATGGACGTAGCAGTGTTCCCTGTTAGTTCGGAATTTCTTATCTATATGGGGATGTCACAAGATCAAAAGGACTTGCAAAAACAATACTGCAAGACACTGTCCAAGGAGGAAGAAAAAGAGGCAGACCAAGGAAGAGATGGGAGGACAACATCGAATGGACAGGCCTAGAACTCCACCAAATTTTGTGAAAGGCAGAACAGGGAGAGGAATGGAGGGAACTGGTTGTCAGGTCCTCAGGGGTGCGCCCATGGTCGCCAGACTAAGAGATAGATCGATAGATCAATCGATAGATGGGGATCACCCTAGTAACTTCTGCTTCTCGGAAGTTTGGAGGAGATAATATGTCGTCTATCTTCCCATGTTCGTGCCTCTTTTTTTTCTTCTTTCATTCATTTATTTATATTTGATTTAGAGGTGGGGAGTAGGTTAGGGGGACATGTTGGGGAGGAGAAGAGGATTTAGATGAGGAGGGGTGTAGGCTGTGTGGAAGGAGGGGAAGGGGTATGTGAGGGGGTAGGTCATGGGGAGGGAGTAGCGTAAGGTTAGGTTAGAAGAAGGGCTTGGGGGAGGGAAGGGGTAAGTTGGGGAAATGGGTGGGATGGGGGTATTTAGGGGAGGTTACGGGGGGGGAGGGGGTCGGTGGGTTGTACGGGGGAGGGAGGGGGGGGGGGGTCGGGGTAGTTTATGAGGGCAGGGGGCAGGGGATGTGTAGGTTCTGAGGGGGTAGGTCCTCCTGTTCCTCCTTTTCCTCCTTTTCCTCTGCCTGCTTCTCTCCAGTTTATACTTTCTTTCAGTTGCAGTACAGTCATCACTTGATCAAACCGGACTTTGCACTGTCATCGTCATTTGCATGAAGGCTGCTACTTACTCAGGTAAAGGTGGTTCCTGTGTGTGTGTGTGTGTGTGTGTGTGTGTGTGTGTGTGTGTGTGTGTTGCTTGCTGTTTCTGTGATTTTCAAACTTGCATGATCAATCCAAAAATAAGTACCAAGTTAATGTCATAAGTTCGTTTAGTTTAGAGGGAGGGGGGGGGGGGGGTTGTGGAATGAAGCAGCCCACTGGGTGTGCCTCTAATACTGGTATGTCAGCCACTTCTGGGTGGGTGGGGGTAGGGGGTGCTAGACTTATCTATGGCAAATCAAATGTGTCTCAGTTGCCCCGTTGGGGGAGTGTTGGATAACTGTATTGTTTACCATGTCTCCTAGGGGGGCACAGTTTCAAAGTTTCCCACGCTTATAAATTATTGTTCACTATGATCGTAGATATATGTATGCAAACCGGCTCACTGTCATTCTTCCTATCAGAATTTAATTTTTGGTGGCTGTGCCACAAGTTAAGTATTTAGTCTAGTTGGGTTTTCAGTGGTTAATCATTAAAAGTTGTCACTTAATGCCGTCAAAAGTGGGTCAATTTATTTATCCTCAATGAACTACACACAGTGACACTACTGACACTTAGGCAGACTTTGCGGGTGTGCAGATGGGCGCGCAGATGCGCGCAGTGAGTGGTGTGTTCTGGCACCGCCATGGCTGTACGGACAGAGCTAGAGAGCTTCCAGCAGTGTCACCTCCACAGCAAGAAGATCCAGCAGCAGTACAGTGCCGGGAAGGCCTCCTGTGTCCCTGGGAGCCCCGGCCCGTAAAACAATGACCGTGAAGACCAGAGTGTCCATCTAGCTGACAGTAGAGGGTGTGCTGTGTAATCTTGTACTAATGCCAAGAGGACTTCCAAGGTTTTTCTGGCTGTGCTGACCTCAGTTTTGTACGATTGACGGGTTTTTTTCCCCCCTGATCATACATCCAACCAATCAGTACATTTTGAAGAAGACACTGGTTTCGGGCTTCCATGAAGCTTTCATGGGTTGTGTAAAAAAAAAAACCAAAAAAAAAAACCCAAACACATTGTGTCGTAAGATCGTGTTGTGTTGTATTGGAACCAGAATTATTTAGATTTTCTCTAATTTTACTGTCCTTGGCCAATGGTTCCTGGCCTCAAAGCTGCAGATGGCAGGGATTAGTTATGGCAGCCTGGTTTCTGGGTGATTGTTGCAGGTAGACTGTGGTAGGGTGGGGTGGGTTTGGTGTGGTGAGGTGTGGTGTGGTGTGGTGTGGTGAGCTGTGTGATATGGTGAGGTGAGGTGAGGTGTGGTGTGATGAGGTATGGTGTGGTGTGGTGTGCTATGGTGAGGTGTGTGGTGTGGTGTGGTAAGGTGTGGTGTTGTCGTGTGCTGTGGTGTGGCGTGGTGTATGGTGTGGTGAGGTGTGGCCGTGTGTAAGGTTTGGTGTGGTCATGTGCTGTGCTGTGCCGTGCTATGGTGTGGTGTGATGAGGTGTGGTGTCGTGTGGCCATGTGGTGTGGTGTATGGTATGGTGTGGTGTGGTGAGGTGTGGTGTGGTATGACTGTGTGGTGTGGTGTATGGTGTGATATCAATGATGTGGTGAGGTGTTGACGTCAGTATGTGGCCCTCCCTTTACATTGAGGCAGACCTGAGTGATATGATGTGTAGTGATGCCATGGAGTGAAGTGATTTAGTTATAATTACATATATGTGCGTGCGTGTGTGCGTGCATGCGTGTGTGTGTATGTGTGTGTGTGTGTGTGTGTGTGTGTGTGTGTGTGTGTGTGTGTGTGTGTGTGTGTGTGTGTGTGTGTGTGTGTGAGAGACAGACAGACAGACAGACAGACAGACAGACAGGATGTGCTGTCACGCTTGCTGCCACGGAACTAAGATGATGCAAGCCAGCAGTGCCAACAGAGTCAGTGCACGTGCAAGACGATCAAAAGTCAGAGAGTAATTGACGTGTAGGGTTCTTTATTGATTGGGGAGCCACTGCCACAGTGATGCTAACAAACCTACTGTGGATCCTCAACAATTATTATTATGAGAAGATGGGTGGACTAGGAAGGCCAGGGAGAGTGAAGAGGAAGGGAAGGGGGTAGGTGTATACTAATTACTATGCTTTTGTGTTTTCGGTGATTTCTTCTTCTTCTCAGAAATAAACGATTCATGTTTCGGTTTTATGTGTGTTCATGTGCATGGTTTTTTGTGAGTTAGTGATGTGTTGATAATTGTATATTATGGTGATGATGGATGATGATGATGATACCGAGAGAGAGAGAGAGAGAGAGAGAGAGAGAGAGAGAGGAGAGAGAGAGAGAGAGAGAGAGAGAGAGAGAGGAGAGAGAGGAGAGAGAGGATTCTTTTATTCTTTTTTTTTATATCGAGGATAATGGGATAAGCACTCTTGTGCTTTTTTACATCCAGTCCCCGTGTGTATGCAGTTTTGTATTATGTCATCTGTTCCCACCGGCACATGATGACCTACTCTTACGAAAAGCAGAGAGAGAGAGAGAGAGAGAGAGAGAGAGAGAGAGAGAGAGAGAGAGAGAGAGAGAGAGGAGAGAGAGAGAGAGAGAGAGAGAAGAGAGAGATTTTTAATTTAATTTATTCTTTTATATCGAGGATAACAGAATAAGCAATCATGTGCTTTTTTTCATCCGGTCCCCGTGTGTATGCAGTTTTATAAATATTGTCATCTGTTTCCCACCGGCACACGATGGCCTACTCTTACGAAAAGCGGAACAGGATTTAACGTGTGCGCAAGATGTTCTGCGTGCGTTCACACACGGGGCCTCGGTTTAAAGTCTCATCCGAAGGACTTTTGGGGAGAGTGGAGTCAGCACTGATGTTAACTCCAGGAGAAAAATCTCCTCGACCGGACTTGAACCCGGGTCTTCAAATTGCCAGCGCAATGTTCTGACCACTAGGCTATCCGTGGAGAGAGAGAGAGAGAGAGAGAGAGAGAGAGAGAGAGAGAGAGAGAGAGAGAGAGAGAGAGAGAGAGAGAGAAATGACAATGACAAAGGTTTATTGTTATAAGCAGGATGCCCATTAACAAGGGGACAGTGGGAGGGGGACTGGGCACAACACACAAAATGTCCTGTACTGAGAACTTCCTTAATTACAACCCAATAGGTCATCATGTCATGGATGAGAGAGAGAGAGAGAGAGAGAGAGAGAGAGAGAGAGAGAGAGAGAGAGAGAGAGAGAGAGAGAGAGAGAGAGAGTCACCCCCTCCCCTCAATCACGTCATCATCAGACCCCCAACTTTTGATTTTAGTCATATACAGCGATGCAAGCAAAGTTAGCAGACAGGACAGGGAAGCACACCATTATCTGAGTAGAGATGTTGGAGGCAAGATTGGGCTGTGTATTCTTCATTGGATAAAAACTAAAATTTTGGATGATAGGGAGACATTGAGACCAAAAAAAAAAAAAAAAAGAAGAAACACGAGGTAAAACTACTAAACTGTTTTTCTTTCCTTTGAGTCTCAAAACAGATGAAAGACAATCAACATAAATTCCAGACAAATATTGTAATGAAACTTCCGATAGTTCACAAATACATGTTGACAATCATAATAGTATGTGATAAAAATAAGTATACGCTAGTCAATTTGACTGACTTTCATCATAATTTGTGTGATTCTTCTGTAACATCCAAAAATATTCTAAATCATTTTTATTCTATTTTGTGCCCCCCCCCCCCCCCCCCCATTTATTTATTCATTTTATTAGAAAAAGTATGCGTGATAGGCTTATATACTTTTTTCTTCTTTTTTTTGTGTGCACGCCCTGGTCATGTTTTAAAAGGGAAGTGACCCGTGCTCTCTTTTAGTAGAATGACTTGTTTCCCTTCCTCCAGTTAGCTTATTTCAGTGTGTGTGTGTGTGTGTGTGTGTGTGTTTAAACTACTTTTGGTCAGGGCATGCTTCTCTAAGTGAAATTCGAACTGCTTTTCTTAGGGAGAGCACCCCAGCACAAGGGCAGGGCTACCCATTATTGGTTTAAACTTTTCTCTGGTTTTCCTGTCTGCATGTATACTTGTTTCCCTATTTGAGCGGCTTTTGCGACATTATTAATTTTTGCCATGGACAGCTCTTGTTGCTATAGGTTCTTTAACGTGCGCTTACTGTGTAGTTGCGCACGGGACCTCGGTTTGCTGTTTCATGTAAAATATTACCCCCCACTTAAGGTTTATGGGGGAAATCTCGAACTGAAAATCATGAGGTATCAAATTATTATTATAAATGCTTTTTAGGAAAGTAAATGTCTAGAGCAGCGACCCACCTCTTGCTTGTGTATTATGTTTTCTAAATTCTATTAGTAAACTTACACCTTGAATATTTTTGGATTATCAGGACATCTTGCTCTCCACATCTAATCTTGTCTGGCCCTTCTTCCCCCATGGTGTTGTTGGGAGTGTGTCATATCAGCATAACTAGCATTCCCTCCTGAAAATTCTGTACTAGGATTTTTTTCTCTCTTTTTTCCCTTTCTTTGTTTCTGCCTTGTTCCTTTTCTTCTTGACGCCCCTTTTCGTCTGTTTTCTGCCTTTTTTTTTAAAAGTCCATTCTCCTGCCTTTCCTCCAGAAAGACTTGAAATAAAGTTCTCTCTCTCCCATGCCCTAGTCGGCTGCACTGGGCATGACGTGCCCATAATGGGGTGTGTGTGTTTGGGGGGGGGGGGGGGGAAGGGGGGGGGGGGGGCACATTATTTCAAGGTGTGTGTGTGTGCTCGGGCAGATTTATTTCAGCACAGTGCATGTGTATGGGATTCGTTTTAGCACTGTTGTATGTGTTTTGTTATTTTAAAAAAATATATAGCATTGGTGTGTATTTTATCTTAGCACTGGGAGTGGGTGCTGTGGTTCAACACAAGTGTGGTTGGTGACACATGCCCTAGTTCAGCTTTGGTGTATACTGTATGCTTTATTTCAACACTGGTGTGGGCATTTTCTTTATTTCAGGACTGAGGTTTTGTTTCAGGACTCTTATGTTATACTATGACACAGCCCAGTCCTGAAAATATAACACACCCCTGTCATAAAAAAAATGCAGCACACCCTAGTCCTGTAATAATTATAACACACCCCTGTCCTGAAATAAAACATAACCCAGTCCTGAAATAATCATAAACACACCCAGTCCTGAAATAATTATAATACACCCCAGTCCTAAAATAATCATAACACACCCCAGTCGTGAAATAATTATAACACACCCAGTCCTGAAATAAGTACAACACACCCCAGTCCTGAAATAATTATATCACACCCTAGTTATGAAATAACTATAACACACCCCACTCCTGAAATAAAACATTCCCCAGTCCTGAAATAAACACATACCAGTCAGGAATTGAATGTGTATTATATTTTTGAACAGGGTGGTTGTGTTTATCTATACTTCAGGAATGGAACCAGGTATATCAAGACTGGGTGTATGTGTGTGGTTTATTTCAGGACAGGGGGTGTTTTCATTTTAGGCCTTGGGTGCATTTTATTTTAAGAATGGGGTATGTGTTTCATTTCAGGAGTAGGGTGTTGTATGTTATTGAAACTCTGGAGGGGGGGGGGGGGGTATTTCAGGACTGGGGTGTTGTGTTTTATCTAAGTACTGGGTGTGGTGTTTTATTTTAGCACTGGGGTGTTGTGTTTTATTTTAGTACTGGGGTGTTGTGTTTTATTTTAGGACTGGGGTGTTGTGTTTTATTTTAGGACTGGGGTGTTGTGTTTTATTTTAGGACTGGGGTGTAATGTTTTATTTTAGGACTGGGTGTGGTGTTTTATTTTAGTACTGGGGTGTTGTGTTTTATTTTAGTACTGGGGTGTTGTGTTTTATTTTAGTACTGGGTGTGGTGTTTTATTTTAGGACTGGGTGGGGTGTTTTATTTTAGGACTGGGTGGGGTGTTTTATTTTAGGACTGGGTGTGGGGTTTTATTTTAGGACTGGGCGGGGTGTTTTATTTTAGGACTGGGTGTTGTGTTTTATTTTAGTACTGGGGTGTTGTGTTTTATTTTAGGACTGGGCGGGGTGTTTTATTTTAGTACTGGGGTGTTGTGTTTTATTTTAGGACTGGGCGGGGTGTTTTATTTTAGTACTGGGGTGTTGTGTTTTATTTTAGGACTGGGCGGGGTGTTTTTATTTTAGGACTGGGTGGGGTGTTTTATTTTAGGACTGGGTGTGGTGTTTTATTTTAGGACTGGGCGGGGTGTTTTATTTTAGGACTGGGTGTTGTGTTTTATTTTAGTACTGGGGTGTTGTGTTTTATTTTAGGACTGGGCGGGGTGTTTTATTTTAGTACTGGGGTGTTGTGTTTTATTTTAGGACTGGGCGGGGTGTTTTATTTTAGTACTGGGTGTGGTGTTTTATTTTAGGACTGGGTGGGGTGTTTTATTTTAGGACTGGGGTGTTGTGTTTTATTTTAGGACTGGGCGGGGTGTTTTATTTTAGTACTGGGGTGTTGTGTTTTATTTTAGGACTGGGCGGGGTGTTTTATTTTAGTACTGGGGTGTTGTGTTTTATTTTAGGACTGGGTGTGGTGTTTTATTTTAGGACTGGGTGTGGTGTTTTGTTTTAGGACTGAGGTATTGTTTTATTTAAGTTCTGGGGTGTAGCGTTCTATTTCTGGACTAGGGTGTGTGCTTTAATTCAGGGCTGGGGCATTTTATTTACAGGACTGGGGTGTAGGTTTTATTTCAGGACCAGGGTGTTTTATTTTCAGGACTGGGGAGTAGGTTTTATTTTAGGACTGGGGCGTTTCATTTTATAGTTTAGGACATGGATGCGTTTGGGTTTGATTTTAGTATAGGGATGTTGCATTTTAGTTGTATTTTAGGACAAGGATGCATTTTATTATGGTGTTATTTTAGGACAGGCATGCATTTTATTTAGGATAGGGATGTGTTTTATTTTTGTTTGAGTTTTCAACAGGGATGCGTTTTATTCTGGTTTTACAACAGAGACACATTTTCTTTTAGCACAGGGATGCGTTTTATTTTAGGACAGGGATGCGTTTTAAGACAGGGATGGGTTTTATTTTAGGACAGGGATGCCTTTTCCTCTAAGACAGGGATGGCTTTTACTTTAGTTTCATTTTAGGACAGTGATGCGTTTTATATATATATATAATTTTTTAGGACATGGGTGCGTTTTATTTTAGTTATATTATGACAGTGATGCGTTTTATTTTTGTTTTTAGGACAGGCATGTGTTTTATTTTAAGACAGTGATGTGTTTCAAGACGGGTACAAGTTTTATTTTAGGACAAGGATTCATTTTATTTTAGGACAGGGATGCATTTTATTTTAGGACAGGGATGCCATTATTTTAGTTTTACTTTATTCAAGGACTGGCTGTGTTTAAGTTTAGGATGGCAATGAGTTTTATTTTAGGACGGACGTTTCATTTTTGGGTATATTTTAGGACAGAGATGTGCCATGTGCTTTAGTTTAGGACAGGGATGTGTTTTATTTTATTTACATATTAGGAAAGAGATGTGTGCCGTTTTACTTTAGGACAAGAGATAAGTGATGCATTTTACTTTTGGGACAGAAATGTGTGATGTGCTTTATTTTAGGACAGAAATGTGTGATGTGCTTTATTTTAGGACAGAGATGTGTGATGTGCGTTATTTTAGGACAGAGACATGTGATGTGCTTTATTTTAGGACAGAGATGTGTGATGTGCGTTATTTTAGGACAGAGATGTGCGATATGCTCCATTTTAGGACAGAGATGCGTTTTTAGGACAGAGATGTGTGATGGGTTTTTTTTTTTTTTTTTTTTATTAGGACAGACGTGCCACAATTTATTTTAGGACAGAAATTGTGTGATGTACTTTTTTAGGACAGAGACGAGTTTCATTTTAAGACAGGGATGAGTTTTATTTGTTATTGACAGTGGTGCATTTTATTTGATTTTTAAGACAGCGATGGGTTTTATTCAAGTTTTTAAGACGGGCTGTTTATTTCAGGACAGGGGGGAGTTTTAGTTTTATTTTTTGGACAGAAATGAGTTTCATTTTAGGACAGAGATGTGGTTTTACTTACGACAGGGTGTATTTTAGTTTTATGTTTGGTCAGGGATGCGTTGTATTTCTTTGAATTTAGGACAAGGATGTTTTATTGTAGTTGTACCTCAAGGCAAGGATGCATTTTATTTTTAGGACAGGGTTGCTTTTATTTTAGGTGTTGGAAGTTTTATTTTAGGACAGTGGGTGTATTACAGAGGCGTTTTATTTTAGTACAGAGGCACGTTGTTTTATTTTTGGACAGGGATGGGTTTAATTTTAGTACAGAGGTGTGTTTTATTTTAGTACAGAGGTGTGTTCAATTTTAGTACAGAGGTGTGTTTTATTTTAGTACAGAGGTGTGTTTAATTTTAGTACAGGTGTGTTTTATTTTAGGACAGGCGTGTTTTTAGTACAGAGGCGTGTTTTATTTTAGGACAGGGGTGTTTTTAGTACAGAGGTGTGTTTTATTTTAGGACAGGGGTGTTTTTAGTACAGAGGTGTGTTTTATTTTAACAGGGGTGTGTTTTATTTTAGGACATGGGCGCGTTTCATTTTAGAACAGGGGTGCGTTTATTACAGGGGTGCATTTTGTTTTAGGGCAGGGGTGTTTTGTATTTTAGTACAGAGGTGTTTTTTATTTTGAAACCGGGCCCAAAGATATGCAGACACCTTAAGTGTTGGACAGGTAATTTGAACTCGCAAATTCACATCCCTAAAGTGGATGAAGCTCACCTGTGTGGTCCCAGTCTCCTTACTGAGCCCACAGCACACTCACTCTGGGTAGAGTCAACCAGAGTCCGAAAAATCCCTAAGACTCTTATGGGATTCGAACCCACGACCTTCCATTTCGAAATTTAAGGCACTAACCACTGCGCCATGTCAGCAAGTTTCCTGTCATTTTCTAACTCTACTAAAATATTTTTACCTTGATAAAGAGTTCATCAGAAGTCACTAATAACCCCAAGGTTGACCTAACCCCTGCTGTGGAGTGGAGGAGAAAGTTAGCTGACAAGGATGTTTGCTCCTTACATGCTGAACGATAAGTCCACTAACAGTGTAGACCCGCACTTTCATTGAAATGGCCTTTTTACCCTCAAACTGAGCATTGATTGACTAGTGGATGCCAGTGCTCTCTTTGAGACCAAACAAGGCCTATTCTAAACAGATGGGTTGAACCTTATTTTATGCTACAAGTCACTTGAAGCGCATGTTAACAGTGACAGATATCTCTCTGGGTTCCGTTTTACCCCGATTGTCTTGGACTTTTGGTTTTGGAGGCTAGTCTGTCAGCTCCTTTACACACACCCGTGTGTGCACAGACGTGAGTGGTGCTTGTACATATACACATGCATGCACACCAAACAAACTCAAAGAAACACGCCAGACACTGTGAATGCATGTGGTAAAGGGGAGAAAGTGGGAAGGTAATGATTGTAAGAACAATATCTGTAATGCTGCAGTGGAGTACAAGGGGGAGGGGGGGGGGGGGTGATGACTGTAATGAAGCAATATGTAGGACAGCTTTATTACAGCAGCAAAGAAAAGTGTGTGGTGGGGCGGGGGGTGGAAGAGGAAAGAAACGACTCTCAATTTATGACTATTACAAAATCATGACTGTCCACATATTCCTAAGTTCTGGCAAAAGCATCACATTTTTCATTGTAGTACCATGAAAATTACAATCTTCTCCTCGTTTTTTTCAAGTGGTCTGTTGAATGGCCGTGTGTACAGATTCCCACAGAAATGTGTTGCAGCCACATCCATCATGGACACCATCTACACACAGAATGCGACACACATCAGTCAATATGTGACAGTATCATTACTGAGCTTATCATAACACTGCTGCCACAACTGAACTATCACATCACTGCTGTCAGAAAATTTGTTATTGGAAAAAAAAAACTGCTGTGCATTAATGTTCCAGTTCCATGCTTTGCTTGTTTATCTTTGTTTT
>CM060326.1:46090669-46100669 GCA_030674155.1 Stramonita haemastoma | reverse complement strand
GATCGTAATAAAAAGGTACCTTCTCTGACTGCTTAAACCAGCCAACATTTTGTGTACCCAAGACTTTAAAAGAGGACCGAGACAAACAGACTATAGGTTAAAAGGTAAAGGTGTCTCATAACTTGTGTGGTCGTAGGGAAGCGAGGCATCAGAGACCTCAGCTTCTGTAGGGACCAGCATGTTGAGGGCGGCGCCCATCTCCTCTCCCTCACTGCTTTAAAACAGGAATATCTGATCCCTTTCTTTTAAGAAAACGTAACAGTAAGAAAGTGATAAGGACACTCACGGTTTTTTGTGCATAATGTTTGGTCAAAAACAGGATGATCACACTATAAATGTTTTCTTATAGAAATAGCTCTCAGGACAAACGACTTGCTTCGTTTTTTTTTTTTATATCTTGCATGATCAAATAAGGTTTTTAATGCAGTTTGCATATATTGCTACACACACATACACAACACATGCACACATGCACACATGCACACATACATACATACATACATACATACATACATACATACATACATACATACATACATACATACATACATACATACATACACACACACACAAACACACACACATACACATACACACACACACAAACACACACCCCTACTCACTCACTAACCAACAAGAACCACAGAGCAGCAACAGCAACAACTACAACAGCAACATCAAGCAGCCAATCTACCAATACATCAACAAATGACAATCTCAGTTCCGATTAATCTTTTCCAAATTTGTTTTCCTCTTATCAGCTAAATGCCCAATACCTTGTGTAAACAGCAGATATTTGCTTTTCATTGTAACTTTTGTTTGTTGTCGGTGTTTCTCGATGACGTCACTTCAGTGGGGGTGTTGATGACGTCAGTGGTGACGCACGTAACAGCAACCGGGTGTTCTCCTTACAGTGAGTTCATGTCTCCTGTAGTGGCAGGAGCAGAAGTAGGCGCAGTAGCTGTTGCAGTAGTGGTGGCGGTGATGGTGGAGGTGGTTTTGATGGTGGTGGTAATTATAATGGTAGTGGTAGTGGAAGTAGTAGTAACATAGTAGCATCACTAGTAGGTGTGGTGGTAAGTACAATACGGTAGCAAGAGCAGCTTTAGTAGTAGTAGTAGTAGTAGTAGTAGTAGTAGTAGTAGTAGTAGTAGTAGTAGTAGTAGTAGTAGTAGTAGTGGCAGTAATAGTAGTAGTGGCAGTAGTAGTAATAGTAGTAGTAGTAGTAGTAGTAGTAGTAGTAGTAGTAGTAGTAGTCAGCAGCAGCAGCAGCAGCAGCAGCAGCAGCAGCAGTAGTAGTAGTAGTAGTAGTAGTAGTAGTAGTAGTAGTAGTAGTAGTAGTAGTAGTAGTAGTAGCAGCAGCAGAAGTAGTAGTGGTAGTAGTAGTAGTAGCAGCAGCAGCAGTAATAGCAGCAGCAGCAGCAGCAGCAACAACAACAACAAAAAACAGAAGTAGCAACAACAGCGGTAGTACCAGTAAGAATCATAGTTATACTTATAGTAGTATGGGAAAGTGGTAATGGGCACTGATTGTGGTGGTGGTGGTGGTGGTGGTGGTGGTGTGGTGGTGGTGGTGGTGGTGGAGAAAGAAGTTGCGCAGAAGTAGTAATGATGACGGTAGAGGTTGTGCAGATTATGATAGTAGTAGCACAGAGAACATGGAAACAGAAATGGGAAAATATGAAGCAGAAGTAGCAGTAGTGGTAGCAACGATAGTGATAGCAGCAGCAGCAGCAGTTGTAGAAGTTAACAGCAACGACAACAGAAGAAACGCTATAGCGAAAGTGAAATCATTTTCTTGTTGCTGCTTCATCTTCTGTGACGTTCCTGTCCTGCTGTTCCCACCCCGCTCATTTCAATTTCCCCTCCCCAGCCATACCCACTTCAGTTATGTCGCATCCTCGGGATTGGAAATCCACAGGTAGCCTTTCGATGTCAGGTTGTCATGGGGCCACCAGCCAGAGGGGCCCTGCACTGCCGCTGGGTTACTTTGGTGGAGTTTAGTGGTGCCTGTTGTGAGCTAACATATGCAGGACACCACCTACCAAACCCTCTTCTGAGACGGTAATAGCTCACTCGCAAAACCAGACTGAATGAAACATCCATCCGAGGTAGTAACCATCACAACATCCCGCGAACGACCTTCTCCCGTGACCCCCCAATCCTGAATGCTTTGACACACACTCATCACATGCACAGAAAAGTATGGAGAAACCAAATTCAGCCTTCCTTGTTCAAATAACTTTACTGAAAACAGATGGGAGAAAAAGACAAAAGCCTGAAAGAAAAAAAAGGAGATGGAAAACATTTGTAGGCTGGACAGAAAGCCGTTTGCAGGCACTCAGGCTTGGACACAAAACAAACATAAACGAAGGAACCTAGTAAACTGCCATAAATTTTTATGTATGTGCTCCAAGGACTTACAGCGAAGTAAACAAGAATGCAACAAAGAAGAAGAAGAAGAAGAAGAAGAAGAAGAAGAAGAAGAAGAAGAAGAAGAAGAAGAAGAAGAAGAAGAACAACAACAACAACAACAACAACAACAACAACAACAACAACAACAACAACAAGAGGAAAAACAAGAAAAAGAAAAACAGGGACAAGAATATAAAGAAGAACAACAAGATCAAGAACATGAAGAACAAAGACAAAACAGAGGAGAAAGATGAATACTTAGCTTGAGACAAAGCACATAAAGAATATTTTTAAAAGAACGTTGTACAAGCTGAAGATGTTGGTTTACAAGTGCTGTATAAAGTGTAGTGTGGTGCTGAAGTATCGAGCTCTGTGATTGGTGGTGATGCTGCAGGGCCAATAAACACAGCTGGATGCACCGCCACTCAACAACAGTCTACCGAGTACAGAAGTGGGTACAACTCTGCGTTGGTCGGTCGGTCTGTCTGTCTGTCTGTTTGCCTATCTGCCCATTTGTCTGCCTGCCTGCCTGTTTTTCTGCCTGTTTTTTTTTGTCTGCCTATAAACCCTTTGTTTGTCTGTGTGTCTGTCTTTCTGTCTTTCCGTCTGTTTTCTGTCTGTCTGTAAACCCATTTGTATGTCTGTCAGTCTGTCTGCCTGTCTATCTGTCCGTTTGTCTTTCTATCTGTAAGCCCGTCAGTCTCTTTTTTCTTTGCTTTTTTTTTCTTTGTGTCTGTCTTCCTGGATGGCTACCTGTCTGTCTGTCTGTCTGTTTCTCTTTTCCTACTCTTCGCTTTTCTCTGTGTCCGTCTGTCTTGATGGCGATCTGTCTATCTGTCTGTCTGTCTGTCAGTCTGTCTTTGTCTCTGTCTGTCTGTCTACCCTTGTCTCTATCTATGTCTCTGTCTCTGTCTCTGGTTCTCTCTCTCTCTCTCTCTCTCTCTCTCTCTCTCTCTCTCTCTCTCTCTCTCTCTCTCTCTCTCTCTCTCTCTCCCCCCCTCTCCTCTCTCTCTCTCTCTCTCTCTCTCTCTCTCTCTCTCTCTCTCTCTCTCTCTTCATCTATCTTTCTTTCTTTCTTTCTTTCTTTCTACCTCCCTGGCCCTCTTTCTTTCTTTCTTTCTTCCTTCCTCCCTCCATGCCTTTTCATTAGTTTGTTTCTGTCATTTTTTCCTTCCTTTTTGTCTTTCTTTTTAGATATCTAAATATCTATTCATTTACCTGCTTATAATTTATACACGTATTTATTCATTTATCTATCTATTTATTCCTGTGTTGCTTAATTTCTCTAGTGTTTTATTTATTCATCTGGGGACGTGATAGCCTAGTGGTTAGAGCGTTTTGCTCGTAACCTGACGGCCCATGATTGAGCCAGCAAGGAGGCACCTGTTTTAGAGACTGTTACCCAAGATTTAACATGAACACAGACTCCACTCTCCCCAAAGCCCTTTGGATGAGACTATAAACCGAGATCCCATGTGCGAACGCGCGTAAAAAAAATCTTGCGCACATGCTAAAAGCCCGTTCCGCCTTTCGAAAGAATGTAGCTCATTTCGTGTCGGTAGGAAGGGATGACAAGTATTTTATGTACGCAGGTGTATTAGCTTTTACACCATCCCCGAAGTCAGAATGGGGCTCCCTTAATGGTGGGTAGATAACGGTTTTATGCGCAAAAACTCACCATTGGTGAACTTTGGAGTATTAGCTGAGGAACGGGGGGAAAAAAAGTATTATCATTCCTCTGTTTGGTTTGTTCTTCCTTTCATTCTGTCTATCGCTCCTTTTATTCTATCTCTCCTTTCATTCTTTCATTCTGTCTATCGCTCCTTTTATTCTATCTCTCTCTCCTTTCATTTCTTTCATTCTGCCTATCATCCATTTCATTCTATCATTTTTTTCCATCTGTCTATCCATCCTTTCGTTCTGTCTATCGCTCCTTTAATTCTGTCTATCTTTCCTTTCACTCTGCCTATCATTCCTTTCACTCTGCCTATCATTCCTTTCATTCTGTCACTCCTCTTATTCCGTCTATCATTCTGTCTATCAATCCTTTCATTCTTTCATTCTGTCTATCATTCTATCTATCGCTCCTTTCACTCTTTTACTCCTTTCATTCTGTGTATCCCCCCTTTCATTTTGTCTATCCCTCCTTTCATTCTATCTATCTGCATTGGTTGTTTCAGTGCTGAACTCAGTTTTACGTGACGGAGAGAGTTCTGATACCCCTGCCATGGATTGTGAGTTTTCTCTGACTGCCCTGTCTGTCTCTGTTTGGCTGTTTGACTCTTCTCTGTCTGTCTGTCTGTCTGTTCTCTGTCTGTCTGTTAGTCTGTCTGTCTTATTGTCTGTTTATGTATGTGACTGTCTGCCTATCTGTTTGTCTGTCTGTTTGGCTGTCTGGCTGCTTGTCCGTCTGTCTTTTCTTTGTATGTTTGTCTGCTAGTCTGTTCTCTATCTGTCTGTCTGCAAGTATGTCAGTCTGTCTGTCTGTATGTCTGTCTGTCTGCTCTCTGTCTGTCTGATTGTCTGTGTTTATGTCTGTCTGTCTTTCTGCTTGTCTGTCTGAATGTCTGTTCCCAGTCTTTGACTGTGTTTGCCTGTTTGTCTTTCTGCCTGTTTGCTGGTATGTTTCAGTGGCTATCGATAGTGAGCTCATGGAAATTTCCTCCTCTCTTCCTTCATGCCTGTCTGTCTATATGTCTGTTGTCTATCTGTCTGTCCAGTATAAATATTTTTCTAATGGTCTGTCTGTCTGTGTGTCCATCTATTTGCCTGATGGGTTGTCTGTCTGTTGTCTTCTTCTTCTCATTAGTTTAATGTCTTTCACTACAAGGTGATTTAGATAATGGTGCATTCACTTAAGAATGAACTAAAAAGAGGATGAGGGGAAAGGTGAAAGGGTGAATAATGTAATGGATGATGACAAGTTTGTAAAATTTCATTTACAGTAACTATCCTACTGGTGACTGGCAAATACTTTCTGCAACTGTCTTCAGTCTGTTGTCTCTGTGTTGATTGTATGTTCTCTGTATGTTTATCTGTTTGTCTATTTTCCTTGACCACTTGTGTATCTCTGAATTATCGTTTGTCAATTGCTCCTCTGTCTTTCTGTCTGTCTGTCTGTCTGTCTCTCTATCTGTCTGTCTGTCTCATTCCTTGGCAGCTTCTCTGTATGTCTGTCTGTCTGTGTATATCTCTGCATGATCACTTGTCTGTTTGTCTTTTTGTCTGTCTCTTTGCATTCTTCTTTTTTGCATTTATCTGTGCTGTCTTCTTCTTCTTCTTCTTCTTCTTCTTCTTCTTCTTCTTCTTCTTCTTCTTCTTCTTCTTCTTCTTCTTCTTCTTCTTTGCACTCTCCCTCTTCTTCTTCTTTGCATTCTTCTTCTTCTTCTTTGCATTCTTCTTCTTTGCATTCTTCTCCTTCTTTGCATTCTTCTTCCTCTTTGCATTCTTCTTCCTCTTTGCATTCTTTTTCTTCTTTGCATTCTTTTTCTTTGCATTCTTCTTCTTTGCATTCTTCTTGCATTTTTCCTCTCCTCTGCATTCCTCTTTTCTTTGTATCCTTCCTCTTTTTCTATTTCTCCCTCTCCCTTTTCTTTGCATTTTTCGCATTCTTCGTATTCTTCCTCTTACTTTTGGGTCTTCTTCTTTGCATTCTTCTTCTTCTACTACTTTTTCTCGCGCATTTTCTTGTTTTTTGTTGTCTTATTCTTCTTTTTTGCATTCTTTTCTTTTCTTTGCATTCTTTTCTTCGTCTTCTTTGCATTCTTCTTTTTCGCATTTGTCTTTTTTTCATCTTTTTTCTTACTTCATCTTCTATCTTTTGGAGTCATTAGAGAACCATACTAAAGACTTGTTTACCAAATTCTTTCTTCTATGTCCGGTGCTGGAGCGGACAGACAAAAACAGCATTTTATAGATGTAATCACTTTTTATGTCATCACTTTTTATGTATAACAATACTCGATTTTTTCCCCATCTCTTTTCGACCAAACAGGCCAGATGTTGTTGAAACAGCATTATGATAATCTATCTCAATTTTTTCTATACTGTTTTTATTGTTGTTGTTCTTGTTGTTGTTGCAGTTCTGTGGAACGCCACACTAGAGATGCATCTCTTTCTGCATCCCAACTGTGCTAGTGAGTCTGTCTGTCTGTCCGTCTGTCTGTCTGTCTGTCTGTCTGTCTGTCTGTCTGTTAGTCTTTGTGTCGTCACTCTCTTTTCTTCGCATTCTTTTCTTTTGAATTATTCTTCCATGTATTCTTCTTCTTTGTATTATTCGCATTCTTATTCACATTATTTGCATTCTTCTTCTTTGCATTCGTCTTCTTTTATCATCACCATCCTCGTCCTCCTCTTCCTCCTCCTCCACTTTTGTTATTGCATGATGATCAATGATGAGGAGGAGGATGTAATGATGCTGCTGTGGAGGTGCATCCGCTTTGAGACTACTTGACAGGGTTGTTCTCTACGCTTACTGTTATATCCCGGCGTCAACCAGGCCCGGGAGATACAGACACCTGCAGTGTTGGTCAGGTAATTTGAGCAACACTCTCAAATTCCATGTAGAAAAGGGACGGAAAGCGCTCTAAAAGTGTTTATTATCCTTATCATCATTAAATATGCATGTACTCATTCATTCATTCATTCATTATGTATGTATGTATGTATGTATGTATGTATGATGTATGTATGTATGTATGTATGTATGTATGTATGTATGTATGTATGTATGTATGTATTGTATGTATGTATGTATGTTATGTATATTATATATATATATATTAATATATATATATATTATATGGGGGGGTGTATAGATAGATAGATAGATAGATAGATAGATAGATAGATAGATAGATAGATAGATAGATAGATAGATAGATAGATAGATAGATAGATAGATAGATAGACGAACAGACAGACAGACAGACAGACAGACAGACAGACAGATAGATAAATAGATAGATAGACAGATTCGTTCTCATATATATATATATATATATATATATATATATATATATATATATATATATATATATATATATATATATATATATATAGATGTGTGTGTGTGTGTGTGTGTGTGTGTGTTGTATGATATTCATTCATTCATTCATTCATACATTCGTTTGTTCATACATTCATTCATTCTTTCACTCGTCCATACATTCCTTTTTTGTTTATTTCAGAACCAGCGGAGTCAGCCCTCTATTTGTTCTACGACATGTATCCGCCAAACCCAGTGGACCAGGGTAAGTCTGTCTGTCTGTCTGTCTGTCTGTCTGTCTGTCTGTCTGTTTGTCCGCCTACCTGCCTGCCTTCCTGTCTGCCTGTCTGTCTCTCTCTCTCTGCTGCACAAATGATTTTGATTTAATGGTTCATCCAAAAGACTAGCACCCAGACCCCAACTTCTAATTCTGTGGCTTGTATGGGGGAGAGGTGGGGGGGTAAAACTTTCTCAGAATTGAACCTGCACACCCTTACTGTCCAGACAGGTGCCTTATAACCTCTAGACCACTGCGCCACCAGGTAAACCACCTGTTAAAAACTGTATGGTTTCAATGAGCTCATCATCACTGCAGACCTGTAAAACAAACATGGGTGGAAATAATTCGCACGGCATAATCAAATGCTTCAATTTTATAAAGATAATTCATTTAAATAATGAATTGGCAGTTTCTTGTGAATAATTGTATTTTAAAATCATGTGCCTTTCTTTTCTAATTGATGAATTAGCCAGAGCAATTTTGAATGTGCAGGCACTGGAGGGTTGGTGTCTTTTTTTTAATTGATATTAATTAAAATCCTGAGTGAAGCGTCAGAAAGTTCTGGAAATGCTGTACAAAAAAACAACATCTTAATTGAATCTCAAATGGTGTGTGTGTGTGTGTGTGTGTGTTAGTGTTAGTGTGTGTGTGTGTGTGTGTGTGTGTGTGTGTGTGTGTGTGTGTGTGTGTGTGTGTGTGTGTGTGTGTGAGTGTGTATGTGTGTGTGCGTGTGCGTGCGTGCGTGCGTGTGTGCGTGCGTACGTGCGTGTGTGCGTGCGTGATTGCGGGCCTGCGCACCCGCACCCGTGAACCTTAACTTGAGTTCTGTAATAATTGCTTTCGCCTAATGGCTAAAATCAAAGAAAATGAAAGGCATATTTTAAGGACTGAAAGAAAAACCACAGGTGCAAAATAATGAAGGTCAATCAGCTCATGTTGTTAATCAACTTCTGCTGTTATCATCTCGGTTCACCAAAACCACACGCAGGCAAACAGGTACTTATGCATCGTCTGTTGCATCATACAGGCATTTTTAGTCTCCTATAAAACAGTCTTCTATTGTGTTGTGTTGTGTTGTGTTGTGTTGTGTTGTGTTGTGTTGTGTTGTGGTGTGGTGTGGTGTGGTGTGGTGTGGTGTGGTGTGGTGTGGTGTGGTGGCTTGTGTTGTGATGGATTGTGTTGTATTGTTTTGTGTTGTTTGTAATTCTGTTTTCTTGTGTTGTGTTGTGGGGTGTTGTATTGTATTGTGTTGTCTTGTATTGTTGTACTGTATTGTGTTGTATTTTGTTGTGTTGTGTTGTCTTGTGTTGTGTTGTATTGCAATGACCCGTGTTGTGTTGTGTTATAATTGTGTTGTGCTGTTTTCCATTTTATTGCATCATATTGTATTGTGTTATATTGTCTTGTATTGCTGTGTAATGCTATATTATGCTGCGTTTTGCTGTGTGCGTTGTATTGTGTCCTTTTGTCTGTATCGTATTGTCTTGTGTCGTGTTGTGCTATACTCCTTTGTACATTGTGTTGTGTGATGTGGTATTGAGTTGTATTGTATTGTGGTGTACCATAGTGCATAGAAAATACTTACGGCAAATTTCTCTGCCTGAAATTTGAGCTGCTCTCTACACGTCGTGTCAGCATACTACCAATTCCATCGTTTTTTGTTTGCATGTTTGTATGATTGTTTGGTTTTGCTTTTCTCGTCTATTGTACCTTTTTACCTATTCCCGCAACTTCTTTTACTTTAAAATTTAGCGGGCAACGCCTCTCATGCTGTCATGGGTTCTATTCTGTGCGCTGAATGTATGTTGCACACATGACTTTAGTTTATAATCTCAACAACAACAAGAAACTAGCATCCAGACCAGGGTCTAGTAAATGGGCAAAAGTCTAGTTTCAATAAAGATCCAACTGGAAACTCTTGCCTTCTTAGCAAGTGTGTAACCGCGAGACCACCGAATTATTGGCTTTCTCCGGTAAAAACCACAGCGCTTCATGAAATTCAGCGTAAACACAGAGCCCCCCTCCACCCACCACAACCCCCCGCCCACCCACGCAACGACACCCACGCACACCCCCCCCCCCCCCCCTCACACACACACAAACACACACACACACACACACACACACACAAACAACCAAACACACACACACAAACACACGCCACTTCCACTAACCTCTCCCCCCCCCACCTACCCCTACCCCCCCCCCCCTCCCCCCCCCCGCTAAAAAAAATCGACCAGAATTAAAACGGAATTACAATATGAAATGTCTCATTTTTGCCTATCATTTGTTAATTACAACGGAATCACAATATAGAA
>CM060326.1:46085550-46088050 GCA_030674155.1 Stramonita haemastoma | reverse complement strand
TCTCCATCTCCTTCTCTTTCTCCTTCTACTTCGATAAACGCTCAAACAGCAACTATTGTTGTCTGTCATAAGGCCCCCCAAACAAACAAACAACCAAACAAAAACAACAGCAACAACAAAAAACGTTGCGCTGCCGTTAAGCGCCTAACAAGTCAGGCTTAGCACATCTTGAAAAAAACAAACACCCAAACCAGCCCCTGGAGATACTGTCTCAGGCAGTGTTGGTGGAAAATGACAGTCATTTCGTCCATCTTGTATCCTTGAAATGGATGAGAGCCTTGACTTGGGCTGTACGGTCCCAGTTCTCCCGGGTATAATCCATGCTAATGAATCTTTGCTTCACTCTGGCTAGCTTAAAGTTGGGTCAGGGCCAAAAAATCCTCTTCATAGTATGAACACCAGCGGTGAAAGACTTCAAGACTGAAACACACTGACTGTATCCATCAAAGCGTAGGGGACGAGATAGCCTAGTGATCAGAACATTGTGCTCGCAATTTGACGACCCGGGTTCGATTCCCGGTTGGGGGGATTTTTCCTCTGGAGTTAACATCAGCACTGACTCCATTCCCCACAAAAGTCTTTCGGATGAGACTAAAAACCGAGGTCCCGTGTGCGAACGCACGCAGAACATCTTGCGCACATGTTAAATCCTGTTCCGCTTTTCGTAAGAGTAGGCCATCGTGTGCCAGTGGGAACAGATTACATTTACAAAACTGCATATACACGGGGACTGGATGTAAAAAAAAAGTACACGAGTGCTTATTCCATTATTCTCGATATAAAAGAATAAAATTAAATAGATAAAATAAATTATGAATAAATCAATAAAGCGTACTGTAGGCTTTGGGCTTGATCCCCACTTTCCACTTTATATGAAAATTGACAACGGTTGGGTGAAAGAGTGTGGACTCAGCGCTATGCCTTGTGAATGGGTCTTGTGGGACACTTCTTCAGGGAACGAGCCTGGATAAAGGCAAGGAATATTGTTGCTGTCCGCACGTTTGCTGTCCTGCGGATGAGACTACATATAGACCGAGGCCCCGTGTGCGAACTCATGCAGAATGTCTTACGCACATGTTAAATCCTGTTCCGATTTTCGTAAGAGTAGGCTATTATTGTGTGCCGGTGGGAGAACATGACATTTTACAAACTGCATACACACGGAGACTGAATGTAAAAAAGCACATGAGTGTTTATTCCATTATTCTCGATATAAAAGAATAAATAAATAAATAGCTAAATAAATAGATGAACAAATTAATAAGCAAATAAATAAGTAAATAGACGATGTTAAGCCTTTGCATGCAGCTTTTTTTTGTCATGGACTGTTCTCTCATCATTTTTGCTGCTGTCCAAATTCTGTGCTTTATGTTAGCATTGGTGCTTTTTCAAGAAGTTAAGTTGATGTCCTCGGGTTCACTACAGAAATAGCCACACACATTCACACACAAGTTAACACTACGTGGTCTGCTTTATTTAGCAGTAATAGGATTGTTAAAGTCAAAGACAAAGTCAAAAACACTTTAATCATCCCTGAAGGGCAGGTACAATACTAACAGGCAAATTGATACGAATCATGATCAAAAGACACAAGATAGCTACATTTCATATTTGTTCAAACATGATATGCTTAAAAAAATCAATATCAAATTGTAAATTTAAGATAGCAGATGCAAAATTCTGATTTGTTTACGCGAGATGTTCTACGTGCGTTCAGACACGGGGCTTCGGTTTATAGTCTCACCCGAAGAACTTTGACAATCAGTTCGATTTTCTCGTCAAATAGGGAAGAAAGAGCAAGGCCGGGAATCGAACCCAGAGTCTTAAAGTGTACTTGCACAGCAGGTGAGCATCTTAACCATCCTGCCACTCTCCCTCTGGATGAGTCTGCACTCTGTAGTCCCCCGGTCTCTCTGTCGATCTCATTCATGAAAAATGTATCTTTCCTTCAGTCTGACTAAGCGTTGGGTCAGGACTGCACATTCCTTTTACGATGCTGACCACAGCAGTGAGATAATAATAATAACAACAACAACAACAACAACAACAACAACAACAACAACAACAACAACAACAACAACAATAATAATAATAATAATAATAATAATAATAATAATAATAATAATAATAATAATAATAATAATAATAATGTAGACTTCACCTTATTCTGCTGCTGCAGCACAGAATCCTTTAGACTGCAATGCCCATTCCTGTCATACTGAATATGCAAAGTGATAGTGGTGAATAAGTTTGTGAACTTTATATATCATACTTTCCTCGATCTTTTGAGACTCCTCTACATGCAGGGAGGGGCAAGGGGAAGGGGGGGATGAGGGGGAGGGGGGAGGGAGTGTTGTGTGACTGCTTGCCCATTTGTTGTGAGGTGGTAAAATTTGCATGCAGAAATTCAGGTTTTATTTTTGTGGCTGTTCCTACCTGCACGAAGACTGAGAGAGACTGTATGATTTAATGTCTTTCATTTTAATTGACAAATTCCTCA
>CM060326.1:46063050-46073050 GCA_030674155.1 Stramonita haemastoma | reverse complement strand
TTTACATCCAGTCCCCGCCCTTATCAGGGATACATCAAGTTGAAAAGATACTAAACAATAAAACTTTACGCAGTAGAGAGAGAGAGAGAGAGAGAGAGAGAGAGAGAGGAGAGAGAGAGGAGAGAGAGAGAGAGAGAGAGAGAGAGAGAGAGGAGAGAGAGAGAGAGAGAGAGAGAGTTCAGACTTCAGACTTCAGACTTCAGACTTCAGACTTTTACTGTACATCGGCCTTAGGCCACAATACAAAAGAATGGTGGGTGGAGAGAGAGAGAGAGAGAGAGAGAGGAGAGAGAGAGAGAGAGAGAGAGAGGAGAGAGAGAGAGAGAGAGAGAGAGAGGAGAGAGAGAGAGAGGAGAGAGAGAGAGAGAGAGAGAGAGAGTTATTGATTTAAAAATAAATTATTCAGGAACAATCGCACGAGTGTAAATGATTTGAATGTAAGGGCTTTGATTATTAATGTTGTTGCTTCACAAGATTCAGCGCTATATTCCACACATTATCATCATTGTTTATTACTCTGGATGACACCTAGGGTATTAAGCTGAGAAACGCCCCAAAAGAAACACCATTCCTGCAAGTCATTCGGATGAAGCTTTTCTGAGAACAGGTGTATGAGTGTAGTACAGAAAACAGAATGATGTCAAGTCAAGTGAAAGTAAGGTTAATAATAATATAACATGAAGGGTAATTACAGCACAGTGCACAGAAGCCACGCAAATCGATAACTAAGTAAGAAGTGAAAGAAAAAAAAAAGGCAAAAAATGAAAATTAAGAAAAGAGACAAAAACTAGGAAGAAAGAAAAGAATTAAGAGAAAAAGGCCAGAAAGAAAAAAAAAACACGAAAAAAAGCCAGAAAGAAGCAAAAGAAAAGAAAAAAAAAGAATTAAAAAAAATCCAAACAAACAAAACAAAACCAAACCCAAGGCAATGATTAACTTAAGAGAGAGAGAAAAAGAAACAAACATTAAAAAAAAAAAACAGGACAGAGGAAAGAAGGCATAAAAAAGTTTTTAAAAAAAGAAAGGATAACAAAGAAAATAATGATGCAAAGTGACACATGAACGGAGAAATCTTATTTAACCCTTAACTGCCGTGTCGTGTTGTCATCCGTGTTGTCATCTCTTCGGCAATTCTCTCCTGCGTCTAAATGCAGTGCTCATGTGCGTGCAGGTGTGAGACAGATGAACAGATGAACAGACAGATGTACTGACATACACATAAAGAGCAGTTTGGAAAAAAAAAGATTGCAGAGTGTAGTCTTTTGTTTGTTTGATTTTTAAGAAAACAGCAGATTCAGGAAGGCTTGTTGTACAAGTTTGAACATTTTTTTTTCTTATCTCTTGCTTTTTATTTCTTTGCTTGTTTGTTTGTTTTCTTTGTTTTTTTCCCCTAGTATGCTTGGTTTTTTGTGTGCTTGTGTATGTGTGTGTGTATATATGTATGTGTGTATGTGTGTGTATGTATGTATGTATGTATGTATGTATGTATGTATGTATGTATGTATGTATGTATGTATGTATGTGTGTTGTGTGTGTGTGTGTGTGTGTGTGTGTGTGTGTGTGTGTGTGTGGGTGGGTGGGTGTGGGTGTGGGTGTGTGGGTGTGTGTGTGTATGTCTGTCGTGTCTGTCTGTCTGTCTGTCTGTCTGTCTGTCTGTCTGTCTGTCTGTATGTATGTATGTATGTATGTATGTATGTATGTATGTATGTATGTATGTGTGTTTATTCCTTTGCATGTTCGCTTGTTTCTTTGTTTCTTTGCTTCTATATTGTTTATTCTTTGCTTGTATATTTCTTGCTTGTATGTTTCTTGATATTTTTTGGTTGTTTGTGTGTTTCTTTGTTTCTTGGTTTGCTTAATTGCTTGTTTGCTTCTTCATTGGCTTTCTGTTTGCGTGTTTGCTTATTTCTGTGCTTGCTAGTTTGCATGTTTATCTGTTTCTTTATTTGCTTGTGTGTTTATGTGTTTGTTTCTATGTTTTCTTGCTTGTTAGTTTGTCTGTTTGTCTGTTTTCTTTGTTTACTTCTTTGTTTGTGTATCATTTCTGCTTTGTTGTTAAAAGAAGATTGCACTGTGGAGGTTTTTACAGAGAGGTTATTCTATTTCTTAAATCGCCTTCTTTATTTGTATATTTGTTTGGATTTTTTGTTTTTTTTATTTCTAAATTCCCATCTTCATTTGTGTACTTGTTTGGCTTTTTTTCTTTGGTTTTGTCATTCTTCTTCCTCCCCCCTTTTCCTTACCAATATACCGGGGAGTCGGGATTATGGGCAAATTATGCAAGCAACAATTACTTTTGTCTGTGAACAGTGTATTGTCTTTATTAACAGTTTCTGGGGGGAGTACTGTCTCTCTTTTGCTTTTGACATAGCCTGTGTCATAAAAGGTCCAGCAAAATGGACCAAGGCGCACAAACGGTCACCCATCCAACTGGTAACCACGCTCGATACTGCTTTACCTCGATATAAAAGATTAAAATAATATAGATAATAAATGAAATAATTTAAAAATGAATAAATAACTAAATAAAAATAAATAAAAATACAGAAATAAATAAAATAAATAAATAAATAAAATAAATGAATAAATTTACCTTGGCTTTGGGACAGCGAGTGCTCTGACCATTAATTTAGCTATCTCGTCACCTAAAGATGGGATAGCTCTGTTAGAGATAGAGAATAATAATAATAATAATAATAATAATAATAATAATAATAATAATAATAATAATAATAATAATAATAATAATAATAATTAAAAAAGGATTTGAAAACAAAAGAGCAAAACAAAATGAAAACACAAACACACACGTGCCCGCACCACACACACACACACACACACACACACACACACACACACACACACACACACACACACACACACACACACACACACACACACACACACACACACACGGACGTGCGCACGCACGCACGCACGCACGCACGCAGAGAGAATCGTACATGCTGGCAAGTTTCAAGCCAGGGAAAGTACTCGACTTTTTAGATGAGACTTCAAAGATTCTGTAATGCCCCCTAGTCTCGCCATATCTCGTGTGATGCCCTGAGATCACAGGCTGACGTCATATGGATTGCAGCGCCCTCTGGAGAAAAACGTTATTACAGAGCTATGCCAAGGAAAGGGCCTGAGTGTGTGTGTGTGTGTGTGTGTGTGTGTGTGTGTGTGTGTGTGTGTGTTAGAGAGAGAGAGAGAGATAAAGAGAGAGAGAGACAGAGACAGACAGATAGACATACTGACAGAGAGACAGACAGAGATAGACAGAATCAAGTCAAGTCATGTCGATTAAAATAAATGATTTTTACTGAGGGTAAAAGATTAAGTTGTGTGTTTTTTTGTGTAAAAGATAAAGTTAACACAAGTGTTTTTCATCCTGCCCTCACAAGAAAGAAATGAAAAAAAAAAACTGACTTATAAAAGTAAACAAAAGATAAAGGTAATCTATGTTAAAAGATAGAAACTGAAAGAAAAAAACCTAACAAAATCCAGAATTCACAACATAAAAGGTTTCACTCCATTTCCTGTTGTTTATAGCCCTACCCACCACGAATGCTATGCCTGGGCTGTCACTTCATACAGTTTCAGTGGCTCCATAACTTTCCCTTCAAGATTTAAATTACCACCTTCAAAATTACCTTCAAGATTTAAACTAACACCTCCTAATACCTTCAAGATTTAAATCAACACCTCCAAAAATACCTTCAAGATTTAAACTAACACCTCTAATACTTTCAAATAGCCAACACCATCAATCTAATAAAATAATTAAAGGGCAAAATACCTGCATTGTGTCATTCCTGAAGGCCAATAAAGCCAGGCTGAGCTGAGGACTCCAGCCATTCCGCTTGATTTGTCATCCCCAGGTTACACCAGGTGTAAAAGGCACACAAAGAGAATAATCGCTTTGAAATAGAAAAGCTATTAACAAAATACCATATGGACAAATTACAGAGCGCAGTCAGAGACAGACGGACAGGCAGACAGACAGGCAAACAGACAGGCAGACAGGCAGACAGACAGACAGACAGACAGGCAGACAGACAGACAGACAGATAGGCAGACAGGCAGACAGACAGTCACAATAGCAAAGGTACAGACAGAACGACAAAACTCTAGAGGGATCTAATGAAATTAATAAAAGTGACCCCAAACTCTGGAGACTAAACAGAAAAAAAAAGGTAAAGGTGTCCCATAATCTAGGCCGTCGTAGGGGAGCGAGGTGTCAGAGACCTCAGCTTCTCTAAGGGCCAGCATATTGAGGGCAGCGCCCATCTCCTCTCCCTCGCTGCTTTACCTTCCCTGGCCCTAAAGAGGGCAGGTACCCATTTACAGCTGGGTGAACTGGGGGAGGGGGGGGTGTACTGAAACCAAGTCGCGCAAACGGTCACCCATACCACTGGTAACCAAGCTCGATGCTGCTTAACTTGACTGGGGCAAAGCGAGTGCTCTGAGACTAAACAGAGCTTTTGAAAAAATAGATTACCAAGCACAGCTCGGGTCTCTATGCGTCTTACCCTCATATCGACTTCAGTTCTTTACTTTAAAAAAAAATCCCATCCAACGCCGACATGATTTACGGGATCTTCATCATGCATATTTGATCTTCTGCTTGTGAAGGGAATTCATTGTCAGGTCTGCATCTGAAATTGACATGAAATCAATTGGCAGGTCTGCATCTGAAGTTGACCTGGAATTCATTGGCAGGTCTGCATTTGAAGTTGACCTGGGATGTCATAAAAATCATCACCCTTACTTCACCAGACACTATCGCTAAGATTCGAACCCACGACTTCATGGACCCATGGGGATGAATTAAAGTCAAACAGTCTAAACCACTCGGCTATGGCGTCCATCGAAACGCTGAACAAAACAGTAGCTGATTACAAAAGAATGTTTTACCTAACCTTATCAGCAACAATCGATCTCTATGATATGTTGTCATGCAGTTTGTGATTTATTTCTAACCTTGATTCTCTGACATTGTTTCTGTGTGTCTGCATGCGTGAGAGACACAGACAGAAACTGGCATCGGCTGACAGACAGACCAGCAGACTTGCAGGCACTTAGAGAGCAGTTTCCTGTTTCTTTGTAGAGCTTTGTCTTTCTGCAGTCCTTTTGTTCGCTTCTTGTTTTGTTTTCGTTTGGAGAATGTAGCAAGCTTTGTTCTTCTGTGGTGGCGTCATTTTCCGTCGCTGTGTTTGACTGATTTTTGTTTTTGTACTACTTTTTATTTTGTTGTTGTTGTTACTTTTTTGTTTGATACTACAGATTCTTTTTTACAGTTAAAGAACAAAAACTGTTCTTTTGTTGCTTTGTTTTTGTTGTCTGTGTTTGCTTTGTTGCCTAAACAAAAGATTGCGTTGTAGGAATCTGTGATTCGTCATTGTCTCTGGAGAAGAGTTCTTTTGTTTTCTTTTTGTTTTTTGTTTTAAGAGGGGTGCGTGCGTGCGTGTGTGTGTGTGTGTGTGTGTGTGTGTGTGTGTGTGTGTGTGTGTGTGTGTGTGTGTGTGTGTGTGTGTGTGTGTGTGTGTGTGTGTGTGTGTGTGTGTGTGTGTGTGTGTTTCTTTCTTTTTCCTTTCTGTTTGCCTTTTTGTATCTATTTTCTTTCTTATTTCGCTTTTTTGGTTTAAAAACCTTTTTTCTATAGTATGTTCTTTTTATCTTTCTTTCTCTGTTTTGTTTCTTTTATTCATATTTTTTGTCGTTTATTTTCTATTACAATTAAAAAAAAATCTTTTAGAGAGACAGACAGACAGACGGACAGACAGACGGACAGACAAACAGACAGACAGACAGACAGACAGATAGATAGATAGATAGATAGATAGATAGATAGATAGATAGATAGATAGATAAATAGACAGACAGACAGACGGACAGACTTATCTATCTATCTATCTATCTATCTATCTATCTATCTATCTATCTATCTATCTATCTATCTATCTATCTATCTATCTATCTATCTCTCTCTCTCTCTCTCTATCTATCTATCTATCTATCTATCTATCTATCTATCTATCTATCTATCTATCTATCTATCTATCTATCTATCTATCTATCTATCTGTCTGTCTATCTATCTATCTACTTACCTACCTACCTACCTACCTACCTACCTACCTACCTACCTACCTACCTACCTATCTATCTATCTATCTATCTATCTATCTATCTATCTATCTATCTATCTATCTATCTATCTATCTACCCGTCTGTCTGTCTGTCCGTCTGTCTGTCTGTCTGTCTGTCTGTCTGTCTGTCTGTCTATCTATCTATCTGTCTGTCTGTCTGTCCGTCCGTCCGTCTATCTATCTATCTATCTATCTATCTATCTATCTATCTATCTATCTATCTATCTATCTATCTATCTATCTATCTATCTATCTATCTATCTGTCTATCTGTCTATCTGTTTATGTATGTATGTATGTATGTATGTATGTATGTATGTATGTATGTATGTATGTATGTATGTATGTATGTATGTATGTATGTATGTATGCATGCATGCATGTATGTATGTATGCATGTCTGTCTGTCTGTCTGTCTATCTGTCTGTCTGTCTGTCTGTCTGTCTATCTATCTATGTATGTATGTATGTATGTATGTATGTATGTATGTATGTATGTATGTATGTATGTATGTATGTATGTATGTATGTATGTATGTATGTATGTATGTATGTATGTATGTATCTATCTATCTATCTATCTATCTATCTATGTATCTATCTATCTATCTATCTATCTATCTATCTATGTATGTATGTATGTATGTATGTATGTATGTATGTATGTATGTATGTATGTATGTATGTATGTATGTATGTATGTATGTATGTATGTATCTATCTATGTATCTATCTATCTATCTATCTATCTATCTATCTATCTATCTATCTATCTATCTATCTATCTATCTATCTATCTATCTATCTATCTATCTATCTATCTATCTATCTATCTATCTATCTACGCAGATTCTTACCATTAGTGAATCTCGGAGCTCTTGCCGAGGAGAGGAATCCCCTCACCCACCCCCACCCCTTTCCGTTCCCTAGAAAACGAAACTAAGAGTGTCTACTAAAAACAGGGTAAAGGTAAAGGTGTCCCATAACCTGTGCGGTCGTAGGGGAGCGAGGCGTCAGAGACCTCAGCTTCTCTAGGGGCCAGCATGCTGAAGGCAGCGCCCTCGCTGCTTTACATTCCCTGACCCTAAAGAGGGCAGGTACCCATTTACAGCTGGGTGAACTGGGGGAACTGTACTGAAGCTAAGGCGCACAAACGGTCACCCATCCAACTGGTAACCACGCTCAACGCTGCTTAACTTGACAAGGGGAAAGCGAGCGCTCTGACTACTGAGCTATCCCGTCCCCTAAGAGTGTGTTACTACAACTGCATAAGATCCACAGTGCTGTCTTCTACTCCAACCCTTTTCATGCTTGCCAAAACCGTGTGTGAAGGCGTGAACCAGATGAATAGACAGGCAGACAGACAGACAGACAGACAGGCAGGCAGACAGACGGACAAATGCACACAGACATATCTACAATCTTACAGACACTTGAAACGCATTTCCTTGTATCATTACGGAACTCTTGCATCTTTGTTTGTTTGTCTGTTTGATTTATTATTATAGTTTTTAGAATTCATTAAGGTTTCTTCTTCACAAATGAACGGAAATGTTTTGTTGTGTTGGGTTGATTTTGCTTGTTTGCTTTAATTGTGTTCTCTTGTTGTAATGATTGTTTTTTTCTGGTAAAGCATGCGTGGTTTGAAGTGTGACTGAGATTGATCATTTGTTTCTCAAGAGTGGGGCTTCTTGCTCTTTGTTATGTTTCGTTCTTTGTGTTTGTTCCCTTGTTTGTTTGTTTGTTTGTTTTGCGTGTTTATTTGTTAATTAGTTAATTTTATACTTTCTTTCTTTCTTTCGTTCTTTCTTTCTTTCGTTCTTTCTTTCTTTCTTTTTTCTTTCTTTCTTTCTTTCTTTCTTTCTTTCTTTCTTTCTTTCTTTCTTTCTTTCTTTCTTCTCTCTCTCTCTCTCTCTCTCTCTCTCTCTCTCTCTCTCTCTCTCTCTCTCTCTCTCTCTCTCTCTCTCTCTCTCTCTCTCTCTTCTCTCTCTCTCTTCTCTCTCTCTCACACACACAAACAAACACACACACACACATTTATAGCTTTCCGAACTGGAATTATGTACAGACATACTTTTGCCTTATTTATCTCCCTGTATGCATACAGGTATTTAACCAAATGTGCACGTTAAAGATCCCATAGTTCACGTCAGAGTTGAGTTTGTAGTTCGGAACACAAACTACTCAAAAGGCGTTTCTTCTTCTTCTTCTATTGCGTCGAACGCTCAGACACCAACTATTGTTTCTGTCACATGAGCGAAAATACGTTGCGCTGCTGTTGTTTGTTTGTCCGTCGAATTCGACAATGACCTCCAAAACAGCAGAGGACGCAGATGCTGTTTCGGAAACTGGGCAGACATTTGATTATAGTGGAGATGCCTTGTCCACAGTACATATCCCACTTTCTTCATTTCTGCCTTGTTCTTTAAGCTTTTCTTTCTGTAACTTTTTGATCATTTTCTGCCTTTTTGGTCCATTCTCCTGTACTTTATTTCCCAGAAAGACTTGTACAATAACAATTCTCCCCCACACCGAAGTCGTGTGCACTAGATCTGACTTTTCAGGCCCTTAACGGCAGCGCAACGCATTTTAGCTCATATGACAGACAAGTAAAGTTGCTGTCTAACCGTTTGACGACTACGACGAAGAATAAGTTTTACCTCTTATATTTTGTATCATGGGCAAGACAAAACAAAAACCTGATAAAAAGAAACATTTCACTGTCATCGTAAAACATAACGGCAATCCCGGAGCGACAGCTTCAATGCTCATTCACAGAGTCAGTTGGGAGAAGTAACAACCTTTAATGGCTGGGTTTTTCCCTGTTATTATTATGTTCTAACGTTGTCAGGATGAGAAAGCTGGCTCATTTTCTTTGTTTGTTTATTAATGTTGTTGTGTTGTTGGTTTGTGTGGAATGTTTTGTTAAATTGGAATGATTCCCAAACGTCATCATTATCATCATCGTCGTCGTCATCGTCGTCGTTGTTGTTGTCGTCGTCGTCGTCGTCGTCGTCATCATCATCATCATCATCATCATCGTCATCATCACCTTTTCTCTCTCCTCCCACTTGGAAACCACACTCAGTGCTGCTTACTTAACCTTAGCTTGGCAATACAGCGACTGCTGTGACCACGGAGCTAAAGACCCAAATAATTATGGTTCAAGACTCTTCTATGCAAAGCCTGATAGGTTGTTTTGTCTATATTCAAGACATGTTGTCACTAGTACTTTACATGCTGGGTTTGGGGCTTTCATTTGAAATTCCATATGACGTACGCCTTTAGTTTTTAATTTTTTAATTTAATTTTTTTTTTTAGCACGCCTTTAGTTCATTTCAAGAAAAACCACGGAACAAGAAAGCACTGATGGATATTTGCGCGCGCTTGTGCATGCGCATGTGCGCACACACAGACACACGCACACACACACACAAACATGCACGTACGCGCGCACGGACACATATACACACACACGCGCATGCGCGTGCGCACACACACACACACACACACACACACACACACACACACACACACACACACACACACACCACAGTTATTAGCCTACCACCACCACCCATAGGTCAGCAAACACAGACAGGCACAGATCTACATCTTGAACCAGGCTTTACCCACATCAAAGGAGTCGCAAACAAAAAGCCCTAGAGAGACCTTAAAGCACATGCCTATGGCTCCCTTTCTCTTGACAACTCACACTGAATAATTATTCTTTCATTTCGAGGATAATGAAATAAGCACACATGTGCTTTTTTTCTTTTTACATCCAGTCCCCGTGTGTATGCAGTTTTGTAAATTTTTTGTCAACCATTGCCACCACCACACAAAGGCCC
>CM060326.1:46043050-46060550 GCA_030674155.1 Stramonita haemastoma | reverse complement strand
AACTCCCATTTTCTTCAAAATCACATTGGTCACAAGAATTCTATAACAAATTTTTGTTTGAAACCACTTAAGTTTTACCTCTTTTATCTTTTTGATTTTCTTCAGCACTGCTGTCCAGTCGACTGCAGTTTTCAGTTTATCTTCCCATTTTACAAAAGGTTTAATGTCTAATATTTCTATTTCTTCAAGTAGAGCACTGTAATACTGTCGACAACCTTTTTGCGTATTCAATATTAGCTGCATCGCTTTCGAAAGTTCATTTTTTTCGTTGTCTTTCACTTCAATGTTTTTCTTTCTTTTGTATTCACTTATTGATTGCAAACAGCTCATGTAACTTAAGAAGTTTACCCTTGAATTAATTTTTTCGGTAAATGCCTGGTAACCTATAAAGTTACCATTTACATCCACCATATCTTTTACCAAAACAATATTACTATTTACCCAAGTCTTGTAGTGAAATGGTTTATTATCAATTTTGAATTTTTCATTATAAAATAATGGCTCGGAAAGAAACTCACGTCCCTCTTTTACTTCAACCTGTCTGCAAAACTGTATGTAGGCCAAGAAGACGTCTCTCCAGAACTGATTCAATCTACTTTTTTCAAAACGTTTGGCCCCATATGTGTGGATCAAGTCAGTCTCTGGGCTTAAGGTTCGTATAATAATCGCCCATTTCGGAGTTTCATTTACAAACTTTCTCATCCATGCTAATTTTAATGCCTTTATATATACTTCAATATTCGGAATACCAATACCCCCTCCTTCAAGATCGTGGACAGCATATTTTCTTTTAATCTTATCAGTCTTTCTGTCCCACACAAATTCAAAGCACATTTTCTGTAGTTGTTTGATGTGATGTTTCAGGGGGATTGGGTAGCAGAATCCACAGATATATCAGCTTCGATAGAATAAGTGATTTCAGTATTGCTATTCTTCCTAGAGGTGTAACTGTTCTTTGCAACCATATTTTGAAAAGAGTTTTTATTTCGAGGAACTTATCATCTGAGTTTATTTCTGTCATTTGTGTTAGATCATTTGTAAACCATATTCCCAATATTTTGAATTTTGGGGGGTTCCATCCCATCTTTTTATCTGTCAAAAATCTGTTTAGACAGTTCTTTTTGTTTCCCAACCATACATTCAAGGTTTTTTCGTAATTCAATTTCAAACCTGAAATCATTTCAAATTCTTTCAAAACTTCAAACAACTTTTCGAATGACTTCCTATCCCCTTCTAATGTAAATGTTGTATCATCAGCATACTGATTAATTTTGAACTCTGTGTCTGCTATCTTTATGCCCTTAATATTTACTTCTTCTCTTATTTTACACGCAAGTACTTCTGCACAGAGTACAAATAAATATGGTGAGATTGGGTCTCCTTGACGACAACCTCTTTCAACAATAAAACTAGTTGACGATTTACCATTTACTGTCACACGCGTCTTTATGTCTTTATAAAATGTGCAAACCCATTTCAATACATCTTCTCCAAATCCAAACATTTTAAAAACTTTCCTCATAAATGACCAACTGACCGAATCAAACGCTTTTTCAAAGTCTATAGAAACGAGTAGACCAGATAAATCATTTTCTTCCAGGTAATGTATAATGTCATAAATTATTCTTATGCTTTTGCCTATATATCTACCAGGTACAAATCCTGTTTGATCTTGATTTATTAATTTGGATAACACAGACTTAATACGATTTGCAACGCAGGCTGACCCAATTTTATAAACAACATTTAGCAGAGTTATTGGTCGCCAGTTTTTAAGAAATTCCCTAGGTTTATCTCCTTTTGGCAAACAGATCAGAATTCCTTCTTTTTGGGTGCTGGACATTTCGCCTTTAATAAAACTTTCGTTTAAGGAGCGGACCACAAAAGTGCCTAACTGTTTCCAAAAAAATTTAAAGAAATTAGTGGTCATTCCATCTGTACCCGGGGTTTTATCATTTTGCATGTTTTTTAGGGCCTCTGATGCTTCATCTAAAGTAATTAAGCCTTCGATATTGTCAGATTCCTCTTTTGTAAGGTGAGGCAAGTTCTGAACAAAGCTATCAAGATTTACCTCTTGAGTTTCCCTTTCTGCATATAATGATTCATAAAACTGCTTTGTTTCTTTGAGCAGATCATCTGTTTCAGTTAAGGTGTCACCCTTATCCGTTATAAGCTTTGTCATTTGTTTGCTGATAAAGTGCCTTTTCTCTAGTGAGCAAAAATATTTGGTAATCCTTTCACCTTGTGAGGCCCACTTTGCTTTTGATCTGAGAATTATACCTTCCATTTTTCTTTTTCTAATTTCATTCAACTCATCTTTTTTATGCTGTAAAGTGTGTGTATCCGTCTCATTTAGTGGTAGAATACTCTCGAGTTCTGTAATATCCCTTTCTAATTCTTTTTCTAGTGTAGTCTCTCTTTTTTTCTTGTTAATACTAAATGAGATTGTCTGCGCTCTGATTTCCATTAGGAGAACGTCAAGAAACAACTGGTCAGGTATTGTAAATTGAATGTGGCTGTTAGGGATACAGTCAATATTATTTCTATCATAAGGTAGGGCTGCATATTGCTCTTTGGTTTTCAAAACCGTTTCTTTTACAAGTTCTGTATATTGCTGATCTCTTAAAAGCTGTGCATTAAATTTCCAAAAGCTTCTATACTTTTCTGGTGGTTTGAATTCAAGGACGATGTAAACAAGAGAGTGATCACTTCTGTGACCATAAAGAATGTCTGTGTCTTTAACAAAAGTACTTAACAAGTCTGACACCAAAAAGAAATCTAACCGACTTTGTTGGAGAGGATTTCGTCTTCTCCAGCTATATTTATGCACTTCCGGGTTAAGTTCTCTCCATACGTCTACCAGTTCAAAATCTGACATCATATCTGTCACTTTCTCCCGGGCTTTGGGATTGTTAATGTTCTTGTAATTGTGATAGTCCAGTCTAGGGTCAATAACAAGGTTCCAGTCTCCCGCTAGAATTACATTTGGTGTCTTCATCTCTTCAATCTTTTTCTTTATGTCTACAAAAAATGCTGGTTCATCCCTATTTGGCCCATATATATTGACTAGTAGTATATCTCTCCCCATAGTGTTTAACAATAAAACGATGTAATTACCTGCATTGTTTTTTATTGCACGTTTTATTTTAAAATCAAAATTGTTGTTAAACAAAATAGCTACTCCTCTGGATCTGGAATTGTTGGAAGCAAATACACACTCATAACCCCACTCGGCCCTGATCTGACGTTCTGATTTACTACTGAAATGGGTATCCTGAAGAAAATAAACTGAGTGATTTTTCTGTCGTAAATATTGAAAAACGTCTCTTCTTTTTTCAAAACTGCCAAGACCCTGGCAGTTCAAAGATGAAATTGATAAAGTTGAATTCATGACAGTATGCTGTCTAGACAGTTAAAACATCACTAAGAACAGGAATCCCAAAACTTCTTCCTTTACACCCAGTCCCCCTGCTGCAAGCCCAACAGTGTGTTCCAGTGGGAAGTATGCCTCCACATATATACTGCAAAAACGGTAGTGAATCCTGCTGATCACGTTCAAACCAAGAGCTACACACATATACCCACACACCCACACCCACACATACATTCACACACACCTGCGCACCCAAGTGCGCTATAGGTAAACAAAGAAGAATAATGCTGTAACTCAGCACACACACACAAAACCTGAAAAAAAAGGAACAATCTTTTCCTCTGACGCAGCAGCTGTCAGTTAGTGCAACTCAACCATGGCAGGTTTCCCCCTTAAACAATACACAGAAAATGTGCAACATCCACTCGTCTTAAGATCTGTAAACAAACCTCTGGTAGAGAGAGAGAGAGAGAGAGAGAGAGAGAGAGAGAGAGAGAGGAGAGAGAGAGAGAGAGAGAGAGAGAGAGAGAGAGAGAGAGAGAGAGAGAGAGAGAGAGAGAGAGAGGAGATTCCCTCCCCGAAGTCGTGTTTTTCCTTAGTTAAGTCATCACTGTTATGCTTACTAATGCCAAAACAAAGGTAACTTTCCCAGGTAAGTCAGGTTTGCTGTTTACAATGTGTGATCACACCCATCATGCACACGATGCATGGTGAGCAATTCAACAGCATGCTCAGTGGATTTTGTCACAACCCCAACTTTTTCCACCACCAGTGAATCTCCCCCCTCTCTCACTCCCATCATCTCAACAGAGGTGAAAAAGTCACCCTAGACCAAAACGAAAACCCAGACATACTTTCACACTGTTCCATAGATAGCTTTCCCATCAAACAGCAAAAAAGCCCATAGAGTATATCCCATCAACAAAAAGATCATGTCTATAAACCAATCCACAAACAGATCTAGCCAGTATATACAGTCATACTCAATAATAATAATAAAAAGTAAATAAATAAAATTAAAAAACAACAACAACAAAAAACAGAAAAAACACACACAAAACCCCCCAACATATTCAAGTGCACATGCATGTGTAACGCACCTCACCACCACCGCCACTATGTGAAGGCCCCCTGCAGACCCCTCCTACACTCACTGGGCTGTACCACACGTCATCCTAAGCCGCAGCGGACCCTTCGCCCAACACTAGGACCACCCTCTCTTAGAGGAGCAGGTCGCCACAGGCCTCGCACCATCTTGCCCCCCCCTCCCCCTCCTGTCGAGGTGTGCATGGAACTCCCTACCAAAGGGTATAACCCTGCAAGGGACTACTCCCCCGCTGTCTCCGGCTCCTCATGCGTGGCACATATGTGCCGCACTTGAGATATCAGACTGTTGTCTCATCCCAATGACCAGAGCCCGAGTTATCACTCAAATTCCAGTAGGAGGGAGTAAGGTCTTAATTCCAAGCAGATCGTGTTAGCAAGCCATTCTAGTTGAGCCCCTTGCTCAACATGCTTACAAGATGCTTTTGCACAGTTTGAGTATTTCTCCCCCTTCCCCAACCCTCCTCGACTAAGTAATTGTTTACCTCTTCCACACTTCAAAATGAGGAGTGTGGGGAGGTAGTCAAAGGATCCAAACACACACAGAATTAACACCCCCAAAAAACCAAACATAAAAATAATTCCAAATGGGGTGGGGGGGGGGGGGGGGGGGGGACTTGGTCTGACACCAAGAAATCCAATCTCTAGGATTCCTTTCATATGATTCGATCATTAAAGCAACAACATACCAAAATTCAAATCCCTGACCACACACTCTACTGTGATACCACCGGCAGGTGCGAAATGACTTTTTGGCGATGGCAAGAAAGATGGGACATCTTCCTCTAAGTCAGTATCCACAAAAATATTATTGGCCTACTGCACAACAGCATGAGACTTCACACACAGTGCTCATCAACAGTATTGCTAGCACTGCAAAGGGGCAAATATAAGCTATAATATGGGTTTGATTTTGTCTGTCAGCTCCCTACAATGTTAAGCCCCCAAAAACGCCATTTTCAGGCAGGTCTACATATGCCACTACCAATATATACAAGACATATTCGTTATTAAGTCTGTCAAATTTTTTGAGAAAAAAGTAGTGGAGCAAGAACAAGTGCAAGTACCAACTTCTTGATCATTTTGAAAATGACTTATAATTTTTTTTTTAATATAAAAAAATTGAATAAGCTCTAGGGAACAACGTCCCTCATTGGCAGCACTGCAGGCACACCTGAGTAAGAACCATGCCTTTGACCTGACCCAACTCGAGCCTCGGCCCCGGACGAGCCTTCACCAGAAGTCCCGGCGGTGACCGAAGCCCCATCCGCTGTGGCGCCCCACAGCAAGACACCCCTCAGAATTCAAAAGTAACAATTGCACCCACAAGAACACCTGACATCCCCGTGGCCCCCCGAAGCTACCCTCAGAAGATGAAAATAACAACAACAACAAAAAATGAATGAGAGAAAATAAACACCTAGTGAATCTTTGTGCCTTAAGTTTGAGGATCCTATTAAAGGGTACAAGGGAGGTCATAAAGTTTGTATTCAACCAAGTGGTCAGTCTTAGCTGGATAATAATTCAAACATTGCAATACACTTTAAGCGCATGCACAGGCAAGAGAAGTTGGGGAAAAAATATAAATGGCCTACGCTTGGATGTACTAGAGCTGCAATTCCCCACTTGACCACAAGTCTGTCAAATTTGACATAATTTCATGCTCCCCATCCTCCACATGTTTCATAAATACAAATTGGAACTTGAGCTCACAAGTTTATAATAATATTCTCAGAACGTTTATATGGTCTAAAACAAAATAAGAAGAGGTTAAAGAGTGAGGGGAAGAGCGTAAGCGAGCGAGCGAGCGAGAGAGAGAGAGAGCGAGCGAGCGAGAGAGAGAGAGAGTGAGAGAGAGTGAGAGAGAGAGACAGAGAGTGAGAGAGAGAGTGAGAGAGAGCGAGAGTGAGAGAGAGAGAGTGAGAGAGAGAGAGAGGATGGGAGAGAGAGAAGAGAAGAGAGAGGCAGAGAGAGACAGGAGAGAGAGAGGGGGGGGGTGGTGGGATGGGGGAGGGTAGGAGAGGAGAGAGAGAGAGAGAGAGAGAGAGAGAGAGAGAGAGAGAGAGAGAGAGAGAGAGAGAGAGAGAGAGAGAGAGAGAGAGAGAGAGAGAGAGAGAGAGAGAGAGGAGAGAGAAGCACGGCGCGAAGCTTCAACATACGGCAGAGGGATGGCGTCGTCATTCTGTCACTGTCATTTTCATTTTATCAGGCAGGTGTCAGGCCATGGCCTTAGACAACACTTCATTGACGTTCATTGTGACATCTAATTTAAGAATCCGTCCATTCTTCATTTTAGCTAGGATTTTGCCGTTAGATGACCATGCTGCCATCGTTGCAGTATGGTCCGATGCCTTCTTTAAGAGCTTGTAGTTAGTTAGAGTGAGATCCTCCCCCACGGACACACCAGACTGTTTCAGTTTGCGACGGTCTGCCAGAACTTGTCCCCTCAGCCTCCTGGAGTAGAACCGTGCCAGGATGGGGCGTGGCCTGCCGCCGCCAGGCTTGCCCACACGGTGGGCAATTTCAAGGTTCGCCGCAGACACCCCCACCCCGATCTTCTTCTTGAAAATGTCGGTGCATTTCCGTAGGCAGTCGTCCACCGTCTCCTCAGCTCCCCTCGCCTCTGGCACCCCGTAGACGCGGAGGTTGAATTGCCGGCCGTGTTGTTCCTGATCGTTCAGGTCCCTCCGCAGCTGGCTGTCCTCTCCTCTGCACTGCTGCACCTGTCCCCGCAGCTCCCTGTTCTCCTCCCTCAGCCTCCCCACCTCCGCACTCAACGCATCTCTGTCACCTTTCATGTCGAACAGTTCGCTTTCTAACTTGTCCATTCGAGTGTTTAATGCCGTTGAAATACTGTTCATCTCTTCTCTCATTTGCTTCATTTCATCTTTCATTTCTTGGATGTCTTCTTTTGTTGACACATTGCACAGTTTTCGTCTTATTTCTTCTAAAATATTTTCTGAGTCCATGATGTCGTCCTCACTGTCCACACTGGTGTTTCTGGCCTTCTTTTTCTCCTGTCTTTCCTTGCCGCTAGACTGATCGGGGCTGGCACCGGAATCACTTGTGGAGGAAGCGGAAGGATTCTTCCTCTTACCTGAAGGTCCTCCCGTAAAATATTTTGATACTACGCTTGTCATGGTAGCTATTTGATATTGCGCACTGTGTCTAGATATTTTGATTTATGAATTTTCCGTTCTACTTTATAATAAATTGAGGTAGCTATACATAATCGCTCTCAGAAAAAGTAACTATAGAAGAGTAGACTATTTTTAATTTCCAAAGCAATTGATGATTCCGATCGTATAGTGTTCCTAATTTCGTCTGTGCTCTGAAGCTACATGGAACACTTTGTGTTGCACTTTATCTTATTTCATTTCTTTACCACATTACTTACTTGTTCTTATTATTTTTGAGGGGATTTCCCGCAGCATGTTAATGCACTGACGCCATTTCACAGTACTGATATTTTTCACAACATAATGATTGTAAACCCACTCCTGTTTTCGAAATTTGAACTATTTCAAACAATGTTTACATTTAACAGTGACTTTGTGAAAAACTAGCCACTGCAGGTAGCATTGGATGGAGAGAGCAAAACAAAACACGTCCGTCTTCGACGTGAGCGCTGGTCAAAGTCTAAAGTGGTATAACTTCAATGGAGGCTTCAAACCATTTTGACACCATCACAACCAACTCCAGCACTCACCACTCTCCTAGTCATTGCTGTGACATATTATGGTACAAACGGCACTTGTGTGGCTGGATGTGTGTGTCTTGTAAAATCAAGTTTGATTCAGGTCTACCATCCATGATCAAATCATCGCAATTTTCCCTGTGGGGATGGGGGGGGGGGGGGGAGGGGGTGGCTGTCAGTATGAATTGCATCACCACTTTCTGAAAATTGTGTGCTAGGAATTCCCTGTTTTTTTTTCTCTCTCTCATTGTTTCTGTTTTGTTCCGTTTCTTCCCGCCACCCCCCTCTTGTCTATGTTTTGCTTTTTTTTTTTTTGGGGGGGGGGGGGGGGGGGAGAGGGGTGTGTCTATTCTCCTGCTTTTTTTCCAGAAAGAATTAAAAGATAATACCTATCCCACCCAGAAGAAAGTCAGACACTCTGGGCCTAACTTGTCAGGTGCTTCACTGAAAAACAAAGTTCAATGGAAGTGACTATAATGCATGGGATGGCTGATGGGTTAACAAAACAGACAATTATTACGAAGCACGTAGTGTCCATACTACGTAGACGCCATTTGCATTTTCCATAGGAAGTAGATCGTATTAATTTTATTCCCAAACGGAACAAGCCTTTTAGCTGCAAACCTAAATACTACATCTCTCTTTTTCAAGAGTGGAACGAATCAAATCAATCGTTGTTTTCTAAGATGACTGAGCTCAAAGTAATAACATGGAAGCGTTGGATGGCTGATGGGGTTAACAATATGGAAAGTTATGACGAAACACGTGTTTATACAACGCAGAAGCCATCTGTTTTTCATAGGGGAAGTCCATGTATTTGTTCCCAAAGGGAACAAGCCTTTTAGATGCAAACCTAAATATTACAGTGACCTACCAGTGGGGGTAAAATCTGCTGTTGAGGCCACCAGAAAGATGAGGGCTACCATGTAGGTCATCACACTTAGTTTATGAAGAACAATTGTTTTGGGAGTTGTATCTTTTGGTCCACTGGAATGCCGACTAAGGAATCCACATAAAAAAAATCAAAACTTTTTTTCGTAAAAGACCAGCCTCTGACTCAAAACTTAAGTGCTTTTGCACAAATGTTTTGGGTTAAATTGTCGTCTAGCTTCCTAGCCACAATATACATGCGGGAGGTCAACACTGTAGGACCACAAACAACAATTATGTGATGATCATTTCCAACTATCCTGTGACTACCTAGTATTGCTCTATGTCTCGAATCCTCAAAACAGGTACACAGTGCATTTTTCATACATCATAAATATTCTGTGAAAATCGACAAGAATTTTTCGGACTAGCAACTAGAAAAAAAAAAAAACAGGGAAAAAAATCGGTGAAAACCAACACTTTTTTTTCCAGACACGCACTATATAGAAGATACTACATGAAGCTAAGGAGAGGGGTAGCCATTTTTGTTGTTGTAGCTGACTTTAACTTACCCAGCTTTAAGGAATAACAGAAGGAGAAAAGGAGGAAGAGGGAAAAGAGATAGTGAACAGAAAGCAGGAGGGGGACACTGTTGACAGAACAAACAGGACAAGCGGGACCAGTAGCTGTATAGACAAGCCCTGCACCCACTGTGGTCAGGCAAGTCTGTCTCCCCTCTCCTTCCTTCCCTCTGCAGAACCCACGGCAACAAGACAGACACAAGACTCAAGAATACTTTAATGTCTCAAATTGAGAAATTATGAGTGGCAAAATTGTCCCTGGCAAAATTATGTTAAAAAAAAGAAAAGAAAAGCCGCTCTGATAGTGAAACAAATATAGTTGCAAACAGGAAAAGAACACAAAAATAATGAGTGGCACTGCTCTTGTGGAGCTGCGCTCTCACCTGGGAAGAGCAGCCCAAATTTCATCTCAGAGAAATCTGCCATGACCTACAAGTGGTGTAAAATCTAAAAAAAAAGTTGTTGGGGTACTGCACTGAAAGATTTTCCACCAATTGTGACCCTCCACGATGAATTGAGTCGCATTGCACCTGACTCACTTCTCCGCTAGAAGCCATTTTAAGCAGGTGGGGAGGTGAGGGGAGGGAGGTCAGGTTGTTGATTTTGAGAATTTGGTCGATTATCAGCTTTCTTCTCTCTTGTGTACCGAACAAACAAGCTGTAATTTTGTTGCCTTTTGCTTTAAAAAGTACGTTTAAAAACATCCAACCCCTAACCTTGACTGCTTATTACAAAGCGGAACCTGAATTTCTCTTTTTGTAAGCCCCTGGAGTAAAACGTTTCAATTCGTGGTATAATTGTACAGAACTGTCCTATTGGCCATCTGTTTTTTTTGGTATTGAATAGCTTTTTAAATTAATGCCACGATAAAAACTAAAATGTAACCTCTGGTGGAATCCAACTCACAACGTGGTGGAGGTTCATAACTTTTTATTGTACTGTACTGTATTGTTTGGCGTTGTTTTGTTTTGTACTGTATTGTACTATTTTGAATTGCATTATTGTATTGTCTTGTTTTCCATTGTATTATTTTGCTTTGTTTTTGTGTTCTTTTGTTTTGCATTGTGCGGTATTGCATTTTTCTGTATTGTTTTGAGTTGTTGTGTTTGGAAGTGGATTGTATCATGTTGTGCTGTATTACGTTGTATGTATGAAAATGAGTTGCCCTGCAGTTAAGTGCCTCACAAGTCAGGCTCAGCGCATTCAACTTCGGCGAGTGAGAGAATTGCTCTCTTTTAAGTCTGTCTGGAAAAAAAGTAGAAGAATGGACCAAGATGGCAAGAGAATAAACGAGAAAGAAGTCACAGCAAGAACAGAAACAAGGAAGACATGAATAAAGAGAGGGATAGAAAAGAGGGAATTCCTAGCACAAAAATTCAAGAAGGTGGGGATGATATTTATACTACCTGGCCCTCAGGCATCCCCACAGGGAAGATATGTTTAATTAACTGAGACCTTAGGGTCTTGTAAATGGGTTATACCAGGGATCGGAAACCACCGGCTCACGAATTAATGGAGAAATCTGGTTTAGAGCTCATTAGGGCAGTGTTCCAACGGCTCCTGCAGGATTGAAGGAAATGGACAGGAAGAAACAAATGTCCATGAAGGGAGAGGTTCCCAGATGACTGGGATCTATTGACTCTGCTCTGGAGAGTGTCTCTGTGTCACTTTGGGTCAGTCCTGGCTTTACCATAGCTGACTAAGCCACCGGCGGAATCTTTAGACAAAATAGCGCTAATTTTATGGGATTGGCTTTCTGTACATAGTTGACCTGAATCCTTTTGCAATGTGTGTGTGTGTGTGTGTGTGTGTGTGTGTGTGTGTGTGTGTGTGTGTGTGTGTGTGTGTGTGTGTGTGTGTGGTGTGTTAGTGTGTGTGTTAGTGTGTGTGTGTGTGTGTGTGTGTGTGTGTGTGTGTGTGTGTGTGTGTGTGTGTGTTAATATTTAACTTGACTCTTATTGGAAGTGTAGGTTTTTTAAAAATAGTTATCCTGAATCTTATCGGAATTGTTTTGGTTTTTCTTTAATAGTTAATTGAATCTTATCGGGATTGTCTTCTGTCAGTAGTTTACAAGAATTTATTCGGAATTGTCTTCTTTGAACACACACACACACACACACACACACACACACACACACACACACACACACACACACACACACACACACACACACACACACACACACTTTGGATGAGATTGTATACCGAAGTCTCGTGTGCAAACGCACTCAGAACATCTTGCGCACACGTTCCGCTTTTCGGAAGAGTAGGCCATTGTGTGCCAGTGCGAACGGATGACAAAACTTGACAAAACCTGCATACACACAGAGACTGGATGTAATAAAGCACATGGGTGCTTATTCCATTATTCTCGAAATAAAAGAATATAAAAAAAAACCCACACACACACTCACTCACACACACACACACACACACACACACACACACACACACACACACACACACACACACACACACACACACACCCTCTCTTTCTCTCTCTCTCTCTCACACACACACACGCACACACAAACACACACATACACACACACACACACACACACACACACACACACACACACACACACACACACACACACACACACACACACTCTCTCTCTCTCTCTCTCTCTCTCTCTTGCTTCGCTTATAGCCAATACTCCTTTCTGCACACAATAATCCTATATTCCCAAACCATTTGTCTCTCTGGAACTAGGCTGGAAGAAGCACACACGCGCGCTGTTATGCCCTCACACAGCACGCACCACACACCGCTCTCGCCGCGCAAAAAAGGCACACGCGCCAACGTTTGTGGCCACCAATGCGTTTTCTGGCGTTCTCTGGAATAAAGAGAGAGAGAGAGAGTAGCGAGAAAAGAGAGAGAGAAGAGAGAAAGAGAGAGAGAGAGAGAGAGAGAGAGAGAGAGAGGAGAGAGAGAGAGAGAGAGAGGATACTATGCCAGCTGCTGTTTAAGGCAGTGCAGGAGTTCGGACATTTGTATTTAAAGTGTGTGGTCGACGCTTGTGCTTTACATTGGTCCTGTGCGTGTCTCTCTGTGTCTGTCTGTGTGCGACAGACTTGGAGCTGGAGTCTAAGGGATTATTTTATGTAAGTAGTTTGTTTGGTTTGTGGTGTTTGTTGGAATTTGAAAGTGGAACATTCTTTTGTTTTTTTGAATGGAGAGAGAGATGAGAGAGAGAGAGAGAGAGAGAGAGAGAGAGAGAGAGAGAGAGAGAGAGAGAGAGAGAGAGAGAGAGAGAGAGAGAGAGAGAGAGAGAGAGAGAGAGAGAGAGGAGAGAGAGAGAGAGAGGAGAGAGAGAGAGAGAGTAATGCCAACAGCTGTAGAATCATGGGATGATAGTTTGTGACAATTTTGCTTGGAAGTGGGGAATTGTTTGAATGAGATACTTGTGAACGTGGATAGTAATGAACAATCTGACTAATATATATATATATATATATATATATATATATATATATATATATATATATATATATATATATATATATATATATATATATATATATATATATATATATATATATATAAAAGGATATATATATATATCACCCGTTTTACTCCTTCTCTTGCCGTGTGTTATAATCTCTAATGGTTATTAGCATCACCTGTATAACTTTATCAGAAGTACTGTTTTTCTCTCGTCGTCATCTTCTCTTTTCTTCATCCTTCAACTTCGTATAAGTTAATTAAAGTTGTTTTTCTTTTTCAATCCACTCCAACTCAAAAAAAATGATTATATCAGAAATAGAAAAAATTCGCCTGGTCTACGAGCCATACATGAAAACAGCAAACGGGAAAAAAAGACACTGAAAAAATCCCACCATAACACAATATCCGTACATCAGCACGCACACATTACAAGAAAAAATAGTTCCTAAACCTCACCTGTTGTTTTTCTTTGTGCATTTTTGCGTGTGTCTTCTAGTTCTCACTTCTATTTAATTCCTTGTTCTTTTTCTCTCTTCTTTTCCATCATCGTCTCCATAAGTGTTCTTTTTCTGTCTTTTTTAATTATTTTTTTTTTATCATCAAACTCTCATTTTTCTTTTTACCACCCTTTCTTTCTTCTTTCTTTCTTTCTTTCTTTCTTTCTTTCTTTCTTTCTTTCTTTCTTTCTTTCTTTCTTTCTTTCTATCTATCTATCTATCTATCTATCTATCTATCTATCTATCTATCTATCTATCTATCTATCTATCTATCTATCTATCTATCTATCTATCTATCTATCTATCTGTCTGGCTGTCTGTTTGTCTGTCTGTCTGTCTGTCTGTCTGTCTGTCTGTCTATCTATCTATCTATCTGGAGAGAGAGACAGAGACAGAGACAGACAAACAGACAGACAAACAGACAGGCAGGCAGACAGAGGCAGAGAGGGTGTGTGTGTCTGGCTTTGCTTGAATTTTTAATTGATGATATCTGTCCGGTTTATTTACTCTAGTATTGAATATGGATGGTTGTGGGATTAAAGTTTTGACCAAACTTAATGTGTGAACATCATCAACACCGCCACGTCGAAGATTGCAACTATGATTATGTGCAACACTGCCAGTGTTTGAGCACCAGGAAACAAAAGAGGGGAGAAAGAGAGATATAAAGCTAAAGAAAGAAAGAGAGAGAAGTAAAATCAAAGAAAGAAAGAGAGAAATTAAATTAAAGAGTGAGTTTTTTTTTCTTTTATATCGATGATAATGGAATAAGCACTCATGTGCTTTTTTCATCCAGTTCCCGTGTGTATGCAGTTTTGTAAATGTCATCTGTTCCCACCGGCACACGATGGCATACTCTTACGGAAAGCGGAACAGGGTTTAACGTGTGCCAAGATGTTCTGCGTGCGTTCGCTCACGGGGCCTCGGTTTATAGTCTCATCCGAAGGACTTTTGGGGAGAGTAGAGTCAGCACTGATGTTAACTCCAGTAGAAAAATCTCCTCGACCGGACTCGAACCGGTGTGGAGAGAGAGAGAGAGAGAGAGAGAGAGAGAGAAGGAGAGAGAGAGAGAGAGGAGAGAGAGAGAGAGAGAGAGAGAGAGAGAGGAGAGAGAGAGAGAGAGAGAGGAGAGAGAGAGAGAGAGAGAGAGAGAGAGAGAGAGAGAGAGAGGAAAGAAACCACAGAAAGAAGAGAAAAAGGTAAAAAATAGAATTAGACAAGAAAACAGACAAGAGACAGACATAGAAAAAAGTGACAGAGGAAAGGGAATGAATATTTGGACAAAAGAAAAACAACAAAGGAAAAGAAGAAAGGACATAAACGAAGAAAAGAAAGAAAAAAAAAAGAGAAAAAGACATTTAAAAAGAAAGAAAAAAAAGAAAAGAACAAAAGTAAGGGCAAAAATGAAGAGAAAAATGAAAATAGATGTAAAGGAGAAGGGGTAAGCAAAAATGAAAAAGAGAGAGGGGAAAAATGAATAAAAAAAAAGAAAAAAGGAAGAAAAGAGAATAAACAAGGAAAAGCAGCCCCTACCTCCCAAAAAACACAAAGAAACAAACAAACAAAAAAACAAAACAAAAAATAATTATAAAATATAGGAAAAGAGAAAGAAAAATTGGAAGGTAGACGAAAAAAAATTATTAAAGAAAGAAAGAGAAAAAGCCAGAACAAGGAAATAAAAGCAGAAAATGAAAGATATTAATAGAATAAAAGAGGAAAACTAAGGAAAATAGTAAATGGAAAAAAGATCAAACAAAACAAGAGAAAGACTGGGAGAGAAAAAAAAAGAAAGAACAAAAAAACAAGCAAAAAAGAGAAAAATACACAATCTAAATAACTCGAAAGAAAGAAAACAAAAAGAAAGAAAGAAAGAAAGAAAAAATTCGACTGACTGCTTCCAACTTTCCATCAAGTGAAAACCTGTTGTGAAGCAGTCTGTTTTCCAGATGACTGGGCAGACATCATCTATACCACATGGGGTATATCCTCTTTTCTTATATGTCTGGTTCCTCCTTGTATCGCAGCGCACCAAACTATACTGCATCATATTGGCAAGGACTGTCTGCTCTTTGAAAAAATCAAACAAAACCCAACATACAATCACAGACTGTGCATTGCCAGAATGAGGCGTTGCTGTGTTTTATCTGGGGCTGGATTACTCAGGGGTGCGAACACTTGGTTTCCCCAAGCTAAGATAAAAGCATTCAGTGTGGGTACCAAGTGGATGGGTGACCGTTTTTGCGCGCCTTGGCTTCAGTACAGTTCCCCCAATTCACCTAGCTGTCAATGGATACTTGCTTTAGTGTCAACGAAGGTAAAGCAGCGAGGGAGAGGAGATGGGCGCCGCACTCAATATGCTGGCCCCTAGAGAAGCTGAGGTCTCTTGACGCCTTGCTCCTTAATGACCGTATAGAATATGGGAACACTACCTACCAACTCCCTTTTTGTTTTGCCTGACTGTACAACAGAGGCTTTCTGCCAAGTGTTTACAGGCGTTAGTGTCCTGCTGCCGTGTTTTCCATGTACATTCAACAGCATGTTCCAGACGGAATCCTGGGTTACCATCTCTTCTAAAGACTACCGCTCTTGTAATTTTATTCATTTATATTTTTATTTATCTATTTGTCTGTTCATTTTTTTATATCGAGGATAATGGAATAAGCACGCATATGCTTTTTTCATCCAATCCCCGTGTGTATGCACTTTGTAAATAGCGTCATCTGTTCCCACCAGCACACAATGGCCTACTCTTACGAAAAGCGGAACAGGATTTAACGTGTACGTAAGATGTTCTGTGTGATTTAATGTCTGGTGGAATGGGCGCGAGGCGGACTGATCTGGTGTTAGAGTAGATTCAAACTACAGACTCTTTGCTTACTGTGAGAGTGTCTTAACTTCTACACCAACAAACCCTGATTGTGGAAAAAAATAATTGAGGGAAGGTGGCAGGATGGTTGAGACGTTCTCCTGCCAACGAGTAAACCATGAGGTTCTATTCTGGGTTCGATTCTCTGCCTCCACCTTTCATGCCAGTTTGACGAAAACAGTTTTACTGAATGTCAAAGTCATTCGGATGAGACTATAAACCGAGGCCATGTGTGCGAACGCAGCATACCATCTTGCACATACGTTAAAAAGCCCGTTCCTTCCGCCTTTCAGAAGAGCAGGCCATTGTGTGTCGGTAGGAGCAGATGACAATAAAATAAAAAATAAAACCCAGCATGTACACAGGTGTCGTGCTAAGACACCATCTCTGAGGAAAAATCGGGGAGTTGGAGTCCCCAGGGTAGCTTGGGGCTGTAGGTATATGGCAACGTTCTGGCGGCTCCTGCAACGGCACTGGAACCATTCGTTTCGGCGATTGCCTTTCCAATAGACCATTAATTTCAGCGATGTGAACAGGGAGGAGGTGGTGGGAGGTGGGGGGTGGGAGGTCTGCTGCATAAGTAACAGCTCACCCTCCATACTTACTTACTCAGGATTTACGTTTTAGAGTATAGAGCCCAACTCCATAGTCTTCCGAGACTGACGGATGCTTAATTACTTGTTTGGATCAAAAAGGGTGTGCCTTGCTTGCTGCATAAAAGAGGAGTGTTGCTAAGAAAGATTCACTTGAAAGTCCCAGTTTCAGTTTGATCCGATACATTTTTTAAAATGGAGGAGGAAAAGGGCAGTGTAGACTAACTTAAAATTCAAATTCGTGTTTGTTCTGATAACGTATTTCCTTGTCTTTAATTTTTAAATTTTGAAAAAAAAGTTTTCATTTATTCTTTTCTATCGATGAAAATGGAATAAGCCCTTGTGTGCTTTTTCTTTCTTTACATCCAGTCCCCATGTGAATGCAGTTTTGTGAATCTTGTCATCTGTTTCCACCAGCACACAATGGCCTGCTCTTACGAAAACCGGAACAGGCTTTAACGTGTGCGC
>CM060326.1:46030550-46035550 GCA_030674155.1 Stramonita haemastoma | reverse complement strand
TAAGCTTTTCCCCCTTTATTTTAAAAATTCTTTCAGTGTCAACATTTTAATATATATCTAACTCCACATTGGCATCACAGGTTTTAATCCTTTCCTTTGACTGGTCAGCACTGGATTAGCTTCAAAGCCCCATCCATGAATATTTTAACTAGGTATGTAACACCAAAAGAACATTAACACCATCAAAATTTTTAGTGAGGCTTTCTCTTCTGATTTGAGAAAGGCTAGAAAATTGATGCCATTGACTGAAAAAGGTGAAACCTTAGCGTACCACTGCCACTTGTTGATGTACATGTTGTATATTAGACAGTGGATGCCTGCTAGGGAAGCATGATGGTGTCGGCGTCGGCCACATGTATTCCATCTTTGTCAGATATTTGCTTATCAGTACCTTGAGTTCCTTCCTCACATGGTGTTTGAGGTTGGGATCATGGAATGATATAGAAGCTATCTCTATTTGAGAAAAGCAGGGGTCTGATTATCTCCCTTTTTTGCACCAAGAGATAAAACATCTGGGTTTGTCTGCAGAGGCACAACAGTTATTTCTTCTGTTTTGTCTGGCATTCTTTGGCAATACTCTTGGAAGCAGCGCAAAGAAAGAGGGTTGGAAAACAATGGTAAGAGGGATAATTCAAGCTGATAATGCAAGCATCAATTGCATAAGCATGTCAGTCAGGTCAAAAAGATATATATCTAGAACAGGTAGTTTGTTTTATGCACGCAGCAAAAGAGTCCCCTACAGGGAAGAAAGCAAGTAATGCTACAGCCTCTTTAAGAAGGCTTAGTACAAACTACCATTCAACATACCATGAAATGGACAATTTTATGACATACAATTTTCTGACCAAGCAGTGCAAGCATACCTGATTGTGATATCTTTGCTGATACATCATTTTCAGATTTCTTTGGTCAATGTCACAGGTTTATGATCTGCTAGATCCCCTTTAGTTAATACAACTAACAGTTATGCTATTGTCAGATCTAATAGAACTGACTATCAATAGCAGAGGACAGTAAAGCCTGTAAGGCCAGAAACATCTCTCAGTTTGAGATAACTAAAGAGTCTTGAGTTGTAGTTTGAGCTTTGTTTTGATTTATATACAGACCTCCCCATCCATGTGAGAGCTGTCAGTAACCAATGTGGCCTAGGTAAGTGTAACTTTAATTTTCTCTCTTTGCTGAGGTAAGTTTGTGATATACCACTTAAGGTCATATTTATCCACAACAAACAAGTGTCATATATCTGTCCGAATTTCGGCACAACTAACAGTTGTGCTATTGTCAGATCTACTAGAACTGACTATCAATAGCAGAGGACAGTAAAGCCTGTAAGGCCAGAAAATCTCTCAGTTTGAGATAACTTCAGAGTCTTGTGTCGAATTACCAGCACACTTATTACTTGTGAACAGTGTTTCTACTGCATTTCAGAGTGTGGCAAAGGAGTTTCCCATGGGGAACACCATCAAGCTAGCAACAGACTAGCAGCCCTCGGACCTAACAAGAGGTCATTGTTAAAATTTTTGCTTTTCTTTGCTTTAGTAGGTGACTGCAAGCACTGAAAGATTCAAGTTCTCTTTTTTCAGTAAGTCTGACACTCAGCTCCTGAGAGTTGATAACAAACCCTTTATGGGACGATTTTCTTGCATGGGTTTAATTATGATTTTTAATCATTTTTTGCAAACCCCAAAATATCAGTTTGATTTGACTATGTCAACAGCCCATTCCACGACTTCTGTCTCATGTTCTGTATCCCCTACTACCATGCTCAGAATTATGAGAATATGATAAAAAAACCCCTTATTGTAGCTTAGAAACAGTATAACTTGCCCTTCTATTAAGAAACGTGTGCAACACTCAAAAATGGGCCACTGAATAAACTGCATGATGCAGATCAATTTATGCAAGTAAACGGCCTGTTGTGATAAAATCTAAGGCCTTCCTATATGTTTCCATATCAAACTTTTTACAATCTATATTTCCGTTGAAGGCTTTCAAACTGAGAATCATGTAATAGATTCCATTTCCTATGGAAATATAACAACTTTTACAGGCTCATTCTCTTACAAACAAAGATTTTTCGCAAGAAAAATATATTCAGTTATTGATTTCTGAATCTACAGCCTCATTTCCTAAGCTACTTAGAGTCTGTGGGGTATAACTCAAGGAATATTGTCATCCCTTTGACTGTGTCAACACTTATAATATATCAGAAGTGACTTAATTCCACTTCTCTCTTATTTGCCATGCAATAAATGCAATGCAATGATGCAATAAAATTGCAAAAATGCAATAAAAGATTTTATCATGAAGTTATTACTCCAATGGGAATATTAATTTTATTTTAAAAAGAACTCATTTGGAAAAGGAAAGGATGGTTTCCTTATAGACAAACTTCCCATCACACCTTTCATCTCTTGGGGATTTCCCAATGCCCTCAGACTATCATTGGTTGTCTGGCTGGTAGCACCACCCCAAAATAAAACGAAATATGCCAACTGCTGTTGCTGCTGTGACCCCCATGACACTAGCCTTGACCCCAAGCTTTCCCCCCCTACACTCGTTGAGTGAGATGCTCAGTTTCTGAGTAACTTTGGCCTCTTTCAGAGCTCTGTGAAATTTGCCCCGTTGGGTTAAAAACCATTCACTGCTCACAGCTGTGTGTGCGTAGCACCAAGGCCTGCACTGTCTATGGAGTGCGTTTCTCTCTACTAGGTGAGAGGTCAAAGGTTGCATGCCCTGTAAGGGAAAGGACATCTACCAGGGTGTCCTTAGCTGCTCAGGTTGCCTTATAGCTATGCTGACCTGCACGAAAAGTTCACAGCAGTGCACGTGCACCGTTGCTGAAAAAGCAATGCTCCATTTAGTATATTCCACAGCCAGCTGTTATAGCCGTAGGCATTATAGCTGGCTGACTCCTTAGTGTGCGTTGCACAGAGTCGGCAGATTGTGGAATGCGGTACTTGGCCAGTATGGCCTTGAGCCTGACATCCTGTAGCTTGACATCTGTTTAATGTAAGTCAACCCTCTTATCTGACAAGGGGGGTGGGGGTGGGGGGGGGTTCCCTACAGTGGCTCGCAGTGCAGCAGAAAGTAGGGTGAGGGGGTCAGGAGATGGTTTTCTCCTCTTTTTCTGTATTTCTTCTTCTCATCAGAACTTTACTCCATTTCAATATAAAAAATTTGGGGTGAGTGGGGGAAATAATTGTCTCTATTTCCTCAAATTCAGATTAATCATCAGTCAGAAATTAATGATGTTGTTTTTGTTTATCCCCAAATTATTGATGTTATGGCCTGCATTTAGCCTCCAAGTTACTGAAACAAGGCACATACTGTGTGTAAACTTGCTGAGGGAACATCTGTTGAGTTCAGCAGAAAAAACTTCCTCCTCAAGTAAGGGGGAGAAAAGGGGGGGAACTATTATGACTAGGGTGGTACTCACAGTTGAGTCAAACAAGACTGTTTTAAATTGCCCAAATAGGTTACAATTATGTATATATACACATTTTCCCCCCACAGCCTACACCACAGAAAATCCAAAGCCTAGAACACAAGAAAGGCTGTATACATCCAACAGGAAAAAAGAAAGATCATAGTGCACACACACTCTAAAAGAAAGGCACAGAACAGAAAACAGAAGGAAGGCACTCTCCTGATGTGACTGGTCCGGCGGCTAGGCGCAAACTGACGGCTGGCAAGTGGTGTTTATCTCAAGAGCACTCTTAGTGCAGGTTTCAGCGGGAGATGAGTTAGAATTGAGGAAGATGTCGTCATTGTCCACATGAGAATACCATTGCTGTAAATACTGATCTTGCAAACTACGTGTAACTTTGGCTTTAAACCATTCTGATGATACTCGGAGATCAAACTGATTCTGCCATATACCACTTAATCCAATTTCGTTTAATGTACGTTCTACAGTAACTAAATAAGGTGATTTGTGGGAATTAGCCATATACATATCATGTAAAAGTCTGTATACAATATTTGAAAACTTGGACTCGCTTCCTGCATCCACTAGCTTAAACCAGTAACATAGCATCCTTACTTTTGCTGTTATTTCCACAGGAAACTGACCCAATTCTCCATAAATCATTTTACTTGGAGTAGATTTTCCAAGTTTAAGTATTATTTTAAAGAACTTAAGCTGTAATTTAGAAGCTAATTCACACATTGATGGTGTCCAAATTTCACACCCATAGAGCAAAACTGGGACGACCACTCTGTTAAATAGCTCTATCTGAATATCAATAGGAAGAAAGAGTCTTCTACATTTTTTAACAAAGAGAACATACTACGACGTGCCTGGTCATATAAATGTTTTTGTGCCAGGTTAAATCTGTTATTATAATTAAGGTTTAGCCCCAGATACTTGAAAGAAAAAACCACTTTAATTTCTTTACCACAACATGTAAAACAAGGCATTTTCTTGATCTTTCCTCGAGAGAAGACCAACACTTTTGTTTTTTCTACATTCATGTTAAGTTTCCATTTATGGCAGTAATTACACATAGCATTTATAGCTTCCTGTAAATCTTCTTTCGATTCAGCACAAATTGCCGTATCATCTGCATACAATAACAAAAACATTTTCAACAAAAGATTTTCTTTTTCACTTTCCCACCCAAGTTCTCTGGCTTCCTTTGACATTGTTGGTAAACCAGTCATTTTTTCAATAATATAAGATTGCATATCATTCAAATACAAAGCAAAGAGTAAAGGTGACAAGTTTTCGCCCTGACGGACCCCAGATGTGGATTGAAAAAAATCAGAACGCTCATCCCCACCACCAACACATGACTTGGCTTTAGTATAAATATCTTTGATAACCTTTAAAATATTTCCATTCACACCATGACCGACCAGCTTCCGCCAAAGAAAAGCTCTGTTAACACGGTCAAATGCCTTTTCGAAAACAACAAAAAGACAATACAGTCGTTTTCTCTTGGCAAGAAACACATCAATCATGCAATGAAGTGTAAATAAATGATCAGTGGTGGAAA
>CM060326.1:46015550-46018050 GCA_030674155.1 Stramonita haemastoma | reverse complement strand
GTCACTGAGCTCAACAGAGGGGGATGTTCAAGTGGCCAGGTGCTAGACTGATAATACCCCTCCCTCTCTACTCCTCCCTCCTTATCTGGGGATGCCAGGGGCCTGTCAGTATTAACAGCATCCCCACCTTCTGAAAATTCGGTGCTAGGAATTCCCTCTTTTTTGCTCTATTCCTCTCTTTGTTTCTGTTTTGTTCCTTTAAAGTCTCCTTCTCGTCTAGTTTCTGGTTTCTTGTTGGTCCAACCTCCTGCTTTTCTTTCTTTTTTTTTTTTTTTCCAGAAAGACTTAAAAACAGGTAAGGTATCCCATAACCTGTGTGGTCGTAGGGGAGCGAGGCGTCAAAGACCTTAGCTTGTGTGTATGTGTGTGTGTGTGTGTGTGTGTGTGTGTGTGTGTGTGTGTGTGTGTGTGTGTGTTGCGTGCGTGCGCGGCGCGTGCGTGCCACACAAGACTTCCTAAAGGGTGACATAGTTCCTTTTACTGCTTTCTCCTTCATTATCTCTCATGATGTGGCATACTAAGGTCATCACTGTAACAGATTTGCAGTGTGTGTTGTGTGTGTGTGTGTGTGTGTGTGTGTGTGTGTGTGTGTGTGTGTGTGTGTGTTTTGTGTGTGTGTGTGTGGGTGGGTGGGTGGGTGTGTCGGTGTGTCGGTGTGTGTGTGTCGGTGTGTGTGTGTGTGTGTGTGTCGGTGTGTGTGTGTCGGTGTGTGTGTGAGTGGTGTGTGTGTGTGTCTGTATGTGTCTGTGTCTGTGTGGTTGTGGGGTGGGGGGGGGGGGGGGGGGGGGGGGGTGAAGGGCATTCCTACAGCATTGCAAAACAAGCGAATTACTGCAGTCTGACTACACTACAGGAATCAATTTCTTTAAAAACAGGACTTCGCCGGACAACAGTGGTCAGCTTGAACAATCGTTGTTAACTACTGTGCTTGCTTTCCATGAAAGCGGCCACTGGTGGTCATCTTATGGCATAGGGTCAAGTAGCCACTGACTTGTCCGTCTGAGAAGGTGTTCCCTTGAGTTGACAAAGCTTTCAAAACGTTCCTTTAAATGTACTAAGCAAATATAGTCAATCATTCCTTCCTCTAAACGTATTTAGCTAATACAGTCAATCATTCCTTCCTCGAAACGTACTTAGCTAATGCAGTCATTCAATCCTTTCTCTAAATTTACTAAGCAATTACAGTCAATCAATCCTTCCTCAAAATTTACTAAACAAATAAAATCAATCATTTCCTTCCTCTAAATGTACTCAGCTAACGCAGTTCAATCAATTCTTTCTCTAAATGTAATCAGCTAATGCAGTCAGTCAATCCTTTCTCTAAATGTACTAAGCCCAAATTTTGGTCAATCAAGTTTTCCTCTAAATTTACTAAACAAAATCAATCATTCCTTCCTCTAAATGTACTTAGCAAAAAATTTAAAGCAGTCAACCAATCGTTCCTCTAAATGTACTCAGGTAATGCAATTAATCTTTCCTCCTAATGTATTCAGCAAATGCAGTCAATCATTCCTCTTTCTTGATTTACCCTACACTCACAAAAGAAAAAAATCCAAACATACACACACGAAGTAAAGCAAAACAAAAAAACACACAAAAAAAGAAAAAAAACCACGAACATACACAAACGAAAGTAAAACAAAGCAAACATAAACGCAGAAAAGACCCCCCAAAAAAAAACAACAACACAAAACAAACATACACACACGAACAAAAAACTTCCAAACATTCACACTCTCAAAAAAACCACACCAAAAAGTAACACACAAAAAAGAAAAAAAAAACCCACCCACAAACATGCACGCAAGAAAGAAAAAAAAGAAAGACAAGAAGTCATCAACCCTAAACGCAAACACACACGAGAAAAGAAAAGCAAAACAATAACAGACAAACCTATATCATAGACTCGGAAGAAAAAAAGAGAAGAGAAAAGAGAAGGAAAAAAAAAAAAGCTCCCTGCTATTGACAACATGCCCCGTCCCAGGAGATAGCGGATTTGAGTTTCAGCAGGGAAAACCTGTTCCTACACCACAGAACATAGTGGCTAATGGAACTGGAACACTTCCTAACTGTCCATCAGTTGTTCAGACTGTATCCCTGTTTCCAGCAGCAACATCCAAGCAGACCACATAACTTACTTCTGTGTCTTTCCTTTGTTCGGAGTCACAAATCTGTCCCTTTAAGGTGGGACGTTTGCATTTTGTATTTTTTTTTCCCCTTTATGTCACAGCAGATTTTCTCTGCGTGAAATTCGAGCTGCTCTCCCGGGGAGAGCACGTCGCCACAAGTGCGCGCCTACCCATTTCTTTTCCTTTTTCCTGCATGCAACTGTATTTGTTTCCCTACGGAGAGTGGCTTTTTTCTACAGAATTTTGCCATGGTTAACCCCTTGCTGCGAGTTCTTTTACGTGTGCAATGGGGGGTGTAACTGATAAATTTTGCTTAAAGTTCATTGTTGAATTTATGTATTTTGAAAGGTCGCACTTAAAACCCAAAACCC
>CM060326.1:46013088-46015450 GCA_030674155.1 Stramonita haemastoma | reverse complement strand
AAATTGTTATTTTCAGACGGTGTACTTAATAAACAACACATCTGTTTTTTCGATGTTGGGCATGCGTATGTGTGTGTGTGTGTGTGTGTGTTGTGTGTGTGTGTGTGTGTGTGTGTGTGTGTGTGTGTGTGTGTGTGTGTGTGTGTGTGTCTGTGCGTGCGTGTGTGTGTGTGTGTGTGGGTGTGGGTGTGGGTGTGGGTGTGGGTGTGTGAGTGCGTGCGTGCTTGCGTGCGTGTGTGTGTGTGTTAGAGAGAGAGAGTCAGTCATTCAGACAGACAGACAGACAGACAGACAGACAAACAGACAGACAGACAGACAGACAGACAGACAGACAAACAGACGTCCTGAAACAGCCAGTCAGACAGACAGAAAGAGAGGTTCTTATGCTATCCTTTTCAACATTTAAAATCTCATTTTCTACACTGCTGCTCAACTTTCTGCGTGCATATTTTCCCAAAGACCTCGAGGTACAGGGAATGAGTTTTGTTGCGTTGGGAATCAGTTCATCAGACACCCGGGTAAATTCCAAATGAAATCCCAACCTTCACTGGTTTTGTATTGGGGCCACTGCCAGTCAGAAGACCCTCTGAAAGATGAACATTTACCACCCCCTCAGGGAAAAGAAGAGCTGGAAAAAGAAAACACAGTGAGGGGAAAAAAGAGGTCTTTTTCTTCTGCTACTGTTGTCTGTATTATGAGCGAAAATGCGTTGCGCTGCCGTTAAGCGCCTGACAAGTCAGGCCCAGGGTATAAGACTTCGGCATGGGAGAGAATTGTTATTTTTTTAACTTGTTTTCTTGAAAAAGCCAGGAGAGTGGACCAACAAGGCAGAAAATAGGCAAGAAAGAGGTGATGGGTAGAAGAGCAACAAGGAAGGTGGCAGGATGGTTAAGACGTTCGTCTGCCAACAAGTAAACCGTGAGTTTCTGGGTTCGTACCCAGCCTCCCCCTTTCTTCCCAGTTTGACGAAAAAATCGAACTGAATGTCAAAGTCATTCGGATGAGACTATAAACCGAGGCCCCGTGTGCGAACGCACGAAGAACATCTTGCGCACACGTTAAAACCCCGTTCGACCTTTCGGAAGAGCAGGCCATCGTGTGCCGGTAGGAGCGGATGACCAAATTATATTAAAAAAAAACTAAAACAACATGCACACAGGTGTCGTGTTTAGACACCATCCCTGAGGGAAAAAATAAATAATGGGTAGGCGCTGCACTTGTGGTGACGCGCTCTCCCCGGGGAAGGCAGCCCGAATTTCACGCAGAGAAATCTGCTGTGACATAAAGTGGTATAAAATAGCAATAAAATAAAATAATAAAATAAACAAGATACGAAGACAGGGATAGAAAAGAGGGAATTCCCAGCACAGAATTTCCAAAGGTTTGGATGCTATTTATGCTGATAGGCTCCCATCATTCCTACGGGGGGAGAGAGAGAGAGAGAGAGAGAGAGAGAGAGAGGGGGGGGGGGGATAAGTTTTGAAAGAAAATTGTATTTTGCATGGCATCGATCTAGTTGAAAATCACACTTCTTTAATGCAAGAGAGCAGTGAACGGGTGCAATGTTTTGTTTTTTTTAATTCAGGATTTTTTCTTTTTTTTTCTTACCGTTCATGTTTTTCAAGGACCAATGTAAACCTAACTGTTTTTGCGTTCCGTTTTTGTTGTTGATGGTATTATTATGTCTTTTTTAATAGTTTCAAAACATGATATTACTGTTTTCTATTAACATTGAGTGATATATTTTATTGTTATTTTTTAAAAAATACTTTAACACTTCTTTTTACGCACAATGACATGTTTGATCATTGTCTAAATTAGAGAGAAGAATAATGATTTTCAATAGTTTTTCTTTTCAAACATTAAAATAAAAAGCAGGTGGCACTGACTTTTGTTACACGCAGTTACATGTTTAATCATTGCTGTCTATAAACGATGACAGTAATTTTTGTCACACACATATAGAATATTTATTTTGAGGAGTCCTGAATAAAACAAATGGTTTAATTAAAAGCTTTTATTTTTGGTGTATACAGAATAGCTGTTATAATCAATGCAGTTTTTTTGTTTTTTTTTAGCTTTCTTGGTAACGTTTGATATTAATCATTCAGGGGAGATAATATGCCTTGAATAATAATAATATTAGTGTTATACTAATAATAGTAATTTCTTCTTCTTCTTCTTCTTCTTCTTCTTCTTCTTCTTCTTCTTCTTCTTCTTCTTCTTCTTCTTCTTCTTCTTCTTCTTCTTCTTCTTCTTCTTCTTCTTCTTCTTCTTCTTTCTCTTCTCATCATCATTATTATCATTATCATTATCATTTTTTAAAATTTTTAGTGTTATTATTATAAAAGAAAAATAACAA
>CM060326.1:46005588-46010588 GCA_030674155.1 Stramonita haemastoma | reverse complement strand
GAATATGTAGGCATCAATTTTCCTAATATTATGAACTTGAAAAAATCGAGTTCGCTTATAAAAATGTTTGTAAGCTTTTTATCAACCTGCTCCTTAGCTGCTAGGTTAAGTTATGAAAACTTTAAACCTGATTTTTGCAGAAAATAAAATCGCTGTGTCACCCATTTCAAACACCCATAACTTTGTCAGTTTTACAGGTAGAACAATGAATTATACACCAAAAGAAAGACAATGATCCGTAAATTTCAGAAAAAAATATAACAACTCGATTTGACCCATGAATACTTTAAGACTCCTTTTGTAAAAAAAAAAACACACACAAAAAAAACAGGTCACATAATATGTCTGCTGTTGCATATTCTTATTTCGAATATTGTAGCGCGCCTCTTAGTTTGTAAAGGATAAAGCACTGTATACATACTCATTATCGTTGTTATCATAGGTAAATCTAGCTGTTCTCTTTTTGTTAGAAGCTGTAGCAAGAGGGTCCGGTGAAACTCCCCAACTTGACAAAATCTTTCTTCCTTTTCTTTACGGGAGAAAAGGTATTTTCTTTGTTCATGACATTACAACTTATCTCTCTCTAAAATGACTCAGTTTTAGTTGATTTTAAAACTTTGGAAAAACGGAGACGGGTTGGGTATGCGTTCGAGAATAATAATTCTATGCGCATGTGTAAAATACATTTCTAAAAGCATGAATACAAAAAGGATAATGTATATTCCCTCCGTAAAATCAATACATGTCCATAGCTTTCCCGTTATTTCTGGACCATTAGGATTTCAAATGGATTGTGTACAGAATACATGCATATTGACGACGCCAACTGCTTATAAAGCTTTTCATTTATGCCTTTTCATTATTATAAATGAAATGGACTCAGCATCCATCTTCAAAGACACATTATCCTCGTTCTGTATGGCTACCACATTAATATTTATCCTCTCTTATATGGCTCTAACGATTTTTTTTATATATTAAAACGAAGAAAGATGATTGAATTTTGATGGCTTGAAATTTCTTCCAAACTTTTGCCTGGGAATTGCATGTTTTGTCATCATCGAAGGCATGTGAGCAGGGTTGCCATGGAGACAGGAGAAGAGCGCTGTTGGCTGTCGCCCAGAGCAGTGGGGCATGTTGAAGTGATAGGTGATTGAAGACTCTCCCTGTTCAGACCAGATGGGAATGAAATTACATTTTTTTGCCCTTCGCTATATGCCTGTCAGTTTGTCTGTCTGTTAGAGTCATTTGTTTCGGTCTGTCTGTTTGTCTGTGTGCCTGTTTGTTTGTCTGCCTGCTTCAATTTTTCTGTTCTCTCTCTGTGTCTGTTTGTCTGTCTGTCTGTCTGTCTGTCTGTCTGTCTGATTCTCTCTCTCTCTCTCTCTCTCTCTCTCTCTCTCTCTCTCTCTCTCTCTCTCTCTCTCTCTCTCTCTCTCTCTCTCTCTCTCTCTCTCTCTCTCCTCTCTCTCTCTCTCTCTCTCTCTCTCTCTCTCTCTCTCTCTCTCTCTCTCTCTCTCTCTTGAGCATCCTGCTGTCTCCTTTGCTCTGTTCTGTTCTCATTTCCTTAAATATTATCAATATGCGTGGTAATTTCTTTCTCTCTCTCATTTTCTCCTTCTATGTCTGTCTGTCTCTTTCATATAATGATTATTGATCAATCAATCAGTCAAGCTCTCTCTCTGTCTCTGTCTCTGTCTCTGTCTCTGTCTCTGTCTCTCTCTCTCTCTCTCTCTCTCTCTCTCTCTCTCTCTCTCGTTCTCTCTCTCTTTCTCTGTGGTGTCTCTTGGTGTGAGCACGCGCGCGTATGTATGACAGAAAGAGAGAAAGACGGAGAGAGAGAGACAGACAGACAGAGACAGACAGAGACAGACAGAGACAAAGAGAAAGAGAGAGAGACAGACAGACACAGACACACACAGGCACAGACACACTCAGAGAGACAAACAGAGAGACACAGACAGAGATACAGTGACAGAGAGAATGTAAGCCTCATGAAGTTTATTTTCACTTCTCTTCGACCAGATCAAACTTTGCCAGAACACACTTCAGCTGCCTGCGACATTGCCTTTAGTGCTGTGATCGTCTTCCTTCCAGAAAGCTACAGCTTTTAGATGAACGAGATCACTGGCAGATGGACACAGCTACAGACCCTTTTGTTCAAAGCTCCTCTGGCCAGGACTTTGACTTGGACACCATTTTATTGTCTCCTTGCTCCTTGCAATGCTGGCTTAACGCTACTGTCTTGTAGATGTGGTCTCTCTCTTGTCTGGCTGATGACATGTTTACTATTTGTGACGCTCCGCCACGAAATGAGTCGCTTAGCACATTACCCAATTTTGCTCTAGGAGCCATTAAAGGCAGGTAGGGGTCAAGTTGTCAATTTTGAGATTTTGATTAATTATTAAACTATATCCGTTTATCTACCTTATAATGAAATATCAAGGTATAATTTTTATTCCTTTTGCTTTTAAATGTGTTTTGAAAATACCCAAGCCCTCATTCTGACAACGTGTTACGAAAATAAACTTGTCCGTTTCTCATTTTGCCACTTCCTGTAGTCTATCATTTCAACCTGTAATAACTTTACACAGAATTGTCCGATTTTCAATCTGTTTTTTGTATTTGATAGCCACTTTATTGCACATTAATAACATGTCAATAACTAAAAATTGACCTCATGTGCACTCCGTCTCATTATGTGGTGGAGCGTCACATTTATTCCTTTATCCTCTCGTGACAAAGAGGAAGTCAGAGGAAACAATGGGAAGACAACATCAGAGAGTGGACGGGCTTTGGGTGGAGCAATCTGCTATGGAGGGCTGGTCCTCAGCCGGAGTGGAGGAAGCTGGTTGCAAAATCTTCAGTGGTGCCCCCACGGTCGGCGGGACTACGGGACAGGTGAAGGTGAAGGTTAAGGTTTAATTCTTTGCTCGTTACCTGCATGCATTTCTCTGTTTTGGTATTATGAAGTTCTTGAACTTGATTTTTTATGTTTTGGTTCCTCGGCTAGAGCTTCAAACTTTACCAATGGTGAGATTTTTCGTATGCGACAGTTTTTTTTGCTCACCATGAAGGTAGGTGTATTCCGACTTCTGGGATGAATTTGCATGTGGATTTGGTTTTTTAAACGGCACAGTGAGATCTAGCACAGCCCTTAGTTTTGGTGGTGGAAAAAAGTTTTGGTGGTGGAAAAAAGTTTTGGTGGTGGACCCTTTTGCAATTTCAGGTTCGAAAGCTGTGAGTTTAGTTAAAATCCCCTGGCACAAGTGTATCACAGCAAGTGGTCTAATTTGAGGGTGACTGTAAGGTGATTTTTGTATGTATAGCCAATCTTGTCAAAGCTTTGGCAGTACCTTTGGTGTTGTTGTTTCTTTTGGATAGAATAGTTTTCCAAAAATTCTGTCGGTCTCATGACATGTTTGTGTTGTAGTGTAATTTAACGCTTCAATATTGCTAAACAGGTTGCCTTAGTTTGAATAGTGAAGTGTATGCTGAACTGATAAAAAAAGGGAAAAAATGCTTTTCAATAAAACATTTATGATTTCATGGCCTAAAGTCACAAATTTTGTTTCTGTCGTGGGTTTTACTTTATATTGTCCTTCCTTGGAGAAGTAGGGAGAAGGCAGTGGAAAGAGACAAATCATTCATTTCTTTCACTTTGTCACGATTCAAGTTATTTTTGATCGCGTTATCCGTGGCGTCATTACGACTATCACAGCACGCTATACTTTTTGTTGATTTTCCGAGTTGTTATGGAGCGCCCCATTGGCAGAAATAATCATGGTTTTTATCCCCTAAACATGGTTTTTGATGTCTTGTTGCATAAAGGAAATGGAGGAAGCTGCAAGCTTGCAATGTAAACATGATCTCCAATGGTTTCTGGATGAGGGGATTGTATGTCACATTTGCTCAATTCTTTTGCAGTGGTGTATTCTTCGGACTATTTGCCTGTCTGTCTGTTTGACTGTCTGTCTGTCTGTCTGTCTGTCTGTCTGTCTGTCCGTCTGTCTGTGCGTCTGTCTGTCTCTAATGCTTTCTGGATTTAAGGATTGTATTAAATTTTCATATTGCTGAATTCCCTTGCTGTGATGCATTCCTGTGTCTGTCTATCTGTCTGTGTCTGTGTGTCTGTGTATCTGTGTAAATCTCTCTCTCTCTCTCTCTCTCTCTCTCTCTCTCTCTCTCTCTCTCTCTCTCTCTCTCTCTCTCTCTCTCTCTCTCTCTCTCTCTCTCTCTCTCTCTCTCTCTCTCTCTATATATATATATATATATATAACACATTTGGTTTGTTTTATTTTCAGAGTAAGTATCCCAGATAAGGGTGTGGATTGGATGTAAAAAAAAACCAAAAAAAAAACCCAAAGCAACACACATAGGTGCTTATTCATAATTTTCAAAATAAAAAACTTTGATTTCATTTGATCACTTTCTGTCTCTCTATACCCCCCCCCAAAAAAAAAACAAAAAAACCCACCAGTTTTTATTCATCTTACTATTTCTTCAGCTATTTCTGTTTTTCGCAAACCTGTTCTGGTTTCCGCCGTGAATGAACAGGAAGCCAGCAAGGCCAATAGTCAGACGTGACTGGCATGTCTGATTCTCCTTTTCCAGGCAAACCAAAGGAGACGGAACCGATTTTCTCGTCGTAAAAGTATCAGACTACTAATCTGACGGTAACTTAGGACGTGGGCTGCGTCGTTATGTGGCTTTTACAGTAAAGTGGATAGGCTCAAACGGAGATAAGAACTTCTCCCTTCATCTGAGCACTTCCTGTGGAAACTTCCGGTAGAATGCTGGTTTTTGTGTTTGCTGAGGGAGTACTAGATTGACGTTTGTAGTCTTGACTGAGTTTCTTTTTATATGTTCAATATCTTTTTTATTGCCGTTAATTTGGATCGTGTTTTCACTAGAGTTGGCATAAAGTGATATGTTAGGCCTTTAAAAAGATAATAGTATTTCTAGTTACCTTTTAACTAGGTTTGCGCAGTTGAAGGTGTTGA
>CM060326.1:45983088-45985588 GCA_030674155.1 Stramonita haemastoma | reverse complement strand
ACAATAGGAGAGATGTAAAATAAACCAAGCTCCCTACATAAACCATGTTGTATCATTTTCCCTATCTGCATAATCACGTTTGACATCATGGGTTGGTTCCAGATCATGTGTGTGTGTGTGTGTGTGGTGTGTGTGTGTGTGTGTGTGTGTGTGTGTGTGTGTGTGTGTGTGTGTGTGTGTGTGTGTGTTGTGTGTGTGTGTAGTGTGTGTGTGTGTAGTGTGTGTTTGTGTGTGTATGTGTGTGAGACAGAGAGAGGGGGAGAGAAAGAAAGAAAGAAAGAAAGAAAGAGAGAGAGAGAGAGAGAGAGAGAGAGAGAGAGAGAGAGAGAGAGAGAGAGAGAGAGAGAGAGAGAGAGAGAGAGAGAGAGAGAGAACTCGAACTCGAACTCGAACTCGAACTCGAACTCGAATGTTTTATTGAGGAAATATGGATAAGCCAGAGGCTTCTTTACACCAGGTCCTCATAAAAAAACAAAACACCCACACACAAACAAACCAAAAACAACAAACCCACTGGCAAACAATCATAAAGAATTATATGACATATAGATATAGCAAAGCAAATGATAAGCTTAATTACTTAGTTATTTATATAACCAACTATCCAACTACACTTACAATACAGGCACAAGCAAAATCTCAATATACACTATTTCAAGTCACAACCCTTACTAATAGTCTTATCCAACATGACACTCTAGATTACAAATTCAAATTATTCAACGGTAACAAGGCACAACACATCCCTACTCTATTTCAATGACACAAAAGCGAGAAACTAAGCTCAAAACAATCAGATTTCTCTCTTCTCTCTCTCTCTCTCTCTCCTCTCTCTCTCTCTCTCTCTCTCTCTCTCTCTCTCTCTCTCTCTCTCTCTCTCTCTCTCTCTCTCTCTCTCCCTCTCTCCCCCTCTCCCTCTCTCTCTCTCCCCCTCTCTCTTCTCCCTCTCTCCCTCTCTCTCTTCTCAACCCCCCCCTCCACACACACAATTAAATCACACTCATAAAATTATACAATTTATATGACAGCCTATAGGATTTAACATACCATCTAAGACGACATTCTAATCATAAATCCAAATCATTTTACTCATGAACCAAATCATGATTTTACAAATCATTTAATAACATTAAGGAATGAAAAAAAGAACAGAAAAAAGAGTTCTAATTAATTAAAATTTCAATGCACACACACACGCAGACGCACGCACGCACACACACACACACACACACACACACACACACACACACACACACACACACACACACACACACACACACACACACACATACACACACACATACAATAACATAAATATACAATTGAATAAAGAAAAAATCCAATACCTTATCTATGCAATACAATAATTCTACACACATTATACATTATACATTATACATTATACATATATATATATATATATATATATATATGTGTGTGTGAGAGAGAGAGAGAGAGAGGAGAGAGAGAGAGAGAGAGAGAGAGAGAGAGAGAGAGAGAGAGAGAGAGAGAGAGAGAGAGAGAGAGAGAGAGAGAGAGAGAGAGAAAGTAAATAGCTAGTAATAAAGAGGACGAGAGTGCAAGCGATACTGATAATGACATAATGGCAACGTGTGTGCGTGCGTGCGTGCGCGCACGCGCGCGCACGCGCGCGCGCGCGCGCGTGTGTGTGTGTGTCTGTGTGTGTCTGTGTCTGTGTGTGTCTGTGTCTGTGTCTGTGTGTATGCATACGTGTATGTGCGCGCGCGCATATATGAGTGTGCGTGTGTTTTATATTCTTTTTTTATTTATATTATTTTATATCGAGGATAGTGAAACAAGTACTCATATGCTTTTTTATTTTACATCCAGTGCCTGTCTGTATGCAGTTTTGTAAATTGTCATCTCTGTGTGTGTATACATTTTCAGAAGCAGAAGAACAGTCAGAAGAAGCATGCAGTCCTCACTGCATCAGAACAGCAGAGTGATGCTGACATCAGGGCACTGTAGGATGCTGCTGCTGCTGCTTCTGCCGCTGTTGCTGCTTTCCTGTCTGCCTGTATCTAGTGCTCAGACAAGGTACTTGTCCGGTCCTGTTTTGTTTATTTTATCTGTCTGTATGCCCACCCCTCTGTGTCTTGTCTCTCTAGTTTACCTGTCTGTCTGTTTGTCTGTCTCTCTGTATATGTCCGCTTGCTTGTCTTTCTGTCTGCCTGCCTGCCTGCGTGTTTGTCTGTCTGTCTGTTTTTTTCTCTATATCTGATGCTTGTTGGTCTCTCTCTGTATATCAGTGTCTTTCTGTCTGTGTCTGCCTGTCTGTCTTTCTGTCTGTCGTCCTGTTTGCCTGTCCGTCTGCCGGTCTGTTCCTCCGTCTGCCTGCCTGTCTGTTCATCTGCCTGTTTCTATGTCTGTTTGCCTTTCTGTGAAAATCTCACCCGAAACCAGAAACTCTCCCACATTTCAGATATGAACGGTGGTCAGGGTGCTAGTCTCGTGGATGAGGCCTTAAACTGTAAGCGTC
>CM060326.1:45965588-45980588 GCA_030674155.1 Stramonita haemastoma | reverse complement strand
CTGGGATTAGGAATAGAGCGACAGCAACAGAACAAGCGAAAGAAAATACAACTCTCATCGAACTTTTTTCACCGCCAGTTTAAAAATGTACTATCATTCCCAAAAAGCCAAACTTTCAATGCTGGAATTCTGTGTAAAAGATTTTGTTTTCTTTTTGTATGTTCTCTTTCTTTTACCTTCTGCTCTTTTATTTTGACAGATCCTGGTTGAAAGTCTGGATGGGTTTTTTTTTTCCTGAAGGGGGTTAGGAACGGTTACTTCTGTTTTTATTGACAGATTAAGTGGAAGTTCTACTTGCATCATGCCTTTCCAGCACAAGAAAAAATGATGAGAGTAAGGGAGCTGACCGTGGCAAAGTTGGTAGGAAAGCCAGTTTTCATAACTTAAAACGTATGCACAGAAGAGAATGTTTACGTGAAGGCGCACCATGGCATTTTGGAAAGGTAAAGGATTTCAAATGTTACACAGAAACTGTGTTTTGACATAAAATATAACGCAATGCTCAACAAGTTTGCATCTCTGTCAAGAGATTTCCTGCACGAAACAAAGGGTCTGAAACGGCGGGGAAAAAAAATTCATGGACATACAGCAAGCTCCCACCAAATTCAAAAATCAGATCAGGAATTGAAATTGTAATAGAATGTCCACATACAATCACACTGAATACCATGTTTAAGGAAAAAAGCTTAATAAGTGACTTTTACCCGTTGGACTTGAATTTTCATTGAGAGAATAAAGATGTTAGCATGCCTATGTGTATCTAAACTCATGCTAAACTAGCACGAATAACCAAAGCCTATATCAAACGACACAGTTATGGAGCTATAGCTGAGTGTTTGAGACCGTTCAACTTCAATCTCTTGGGTCCATGAAGTCGTGGGTTACAGTCTCGGCGGTTTCTGGTGAATTAAGAGTAGGGAATGTTATGATCTCCAAGATCAACTTTAAGCGCAGACCTACCGTGGCTTAATTCCCTTTGTGTATAAACACATGCAAAAGATCAAATATGCACGTAAAAGATTGTATAATTCATGTCAACATTTGGCTGGTTACAGAAACATGAACATACCTAGCATACAACCCTGAAATTGGAATGCGGTGCCTTCTTGATGGGCAAAACAAAAAAAAAACACTTGCATACGCAAAACCTCACCATTTGTGAACCTCGGAGCTCTAGCCGAGGAACGGGAAAAAAAACAACAATCACCCACCTTAGAGTAGCTGAAAATAACACCATAACCATTTACTTCTGTCAGCCTATAAATGAGAAGAGAGTCAGAAAACGAAGGAGAAAACAAACAAGGCAGACGTCAGTGGCCATTACATGTCGGATGTGTCACACAACCCGCAGACGTCAGGTGACATCAAGCTTCTCCTCCGTTTTCTTAGCACCCCCTGTCACGATAGAGGGACGGGACAGGCTGGCTGGTTAGAGCGTTGTGCATCGCGCTCATGATCTGCTGACCCGGGTTCGAATCTTGTTGAATTGGGATGTTTTCCCCTGGAATTAACATCAGTGCTGACTCCGCTCACCCAAAAAGTCTGTGGGTGAGACTATAAACCGAGGTCCCGTATGCGAACATACCAAGAAGGTCTTGCGCACATGTTAAAACCTATTTCGCTTTTCGGAAGAGTAGGCCATCGCGTGCCGGTGGGAGCGGATGATTAAATTCACAAAACTGCATACACAGGGTGACTGGGTGTTAAAAATAAAACACATGAATGCTTATTCCATTATCCTTAAAATAAAAATATAAAAATATCTATATCATTCACAATTATTGAGCTGAAAGAAACTCTGTGATGTTGTCTAATTAGAATTTTGTTGTTGTTGGAAACTCCACAAAGTGCAGCTAGCTAAACTTTTCAGAGTGTGTTTTCCTCTGACAAGCACGCATATATTCCCCAGGGAGCGCCCCTTTGATAACAGAGGAGGACGGCCACACTCTCTCTCTAAAAAAGGGCAACATTTCTCTATTGCACGTGCTCAGGAGGGAATGAAGAGCTTTAAAACAGCACGAATGATTATTTTAATCATTTGCTTCCAATCTGAGTTTTTAAGCCACCAGAAATTGCTAGGATATAAGCGGCCGTTTATGTTTACTCTTGTAGGCTTGTGTGTGTGTGTGTGTGTGTGTGTGTGTGTGTGTGTGTGTGTGTGTGTGTGTGTGTGTGTGTGTGTGTTGTGTAGTGTGTTGTGTTGTGTGTGTTGTGTTGTGTGTTGTTGTGTGTGTGTGTGTGTGTGTGTGTGTGTGTGTGTGTGTGTGTGTGTGTGTGTGTGTGTGTGTGTGTGTGTTCTCTTCGTCTTCTTCTTCTTGTTCCTCTTCTCCTTCGTTGTCGTCGCCGTCGTCATTATATTCCTCCTCTTCTTTCTAACAACTAGCCCTTTCCATCTTTCTTTGATTTATGCCTCTCTCTCTGTGCTTCACTCATCCTCAGGCCTGTCCAGTCTGAGATGTTGTCCTCCTCCTTCTCTGCCTTCTTTTTGTTCTCCCTCCCTGCACTGTGTCTTGCAGGACTGTCCTGACAAACCCTTTTGATGGTGAGGTGTGGAAAGGGCCAGTCAGGGGCAGTCACAAGACATCGGAAGTACAGTATTCAAAGGTGGACATTGTAGAGTATTTTCAACTCCCAGAAACTGTAGAGAGCAGACATTGATAATGTAGGATTGGTCAGCTATTTTAGTTGTTTGATGCAAGGACGAAGGCATGCAGAATTTGTTGAGAACTGTCTTTGACTGACAGATGATAAACTTACAGACAAACCAATTAAATGAATAAAAAAAAGAAAACCTGAAAATCTCACATGAAAAATCATCATGACATAGATTATTCATGCAATAGAACCTTCAGACAAAAAGAAAGCAAACAAAGTAAGAAGAAATCAAACAGAAAACATCAAACATGAAAAATGCATTGTGGCATAATGATGAAGTGCGTAGATCCTTCACACAACCAAAAGAAACATACAAACAAAACAATGCAGAACAACACACACACACACACACCACACACACACACACACACACACACACACACACACACACACGGCGTACACCACACACACACACACACACACACACACACACACACACACACACACACACACACACACACACACACACACACACACACAACACACACACACACACACACACGGGTACACACACTCACACAACACACACCACACCACACACACACACACACACACACACACACACACACACACACACACACACACACACACACACACACACACACACACACACAACACACACACACACACACACACACAAAACACACACACACAAAACAAAAAAGAGATCAAACTGTATTCATTGCAGAGAGCGTGAAGAGTTCTGCATTGTCATCATTGTTCTGTGTGTGTGGCCATTTTGTGCTTGTTTGTTCCTTTGTCTCACTCATCTGAAGGCTTTATTCTCTGTTTCTTTTTGTTTGTGTCTACACAGCGTAAAGGCTTTGTTTTCTAACCTTTAGCATTTCTTTGTTCGCTTTGTGTTATTCTCCTCTTAAAAACAGGGATTTGTACTTTGATCTATGCCCTGCTGTCTGTCTGACTGTCTCCGTATGTCTGTCTGTCTGTCTGTCTCGTCTCTGTCTGTCTGTCTGTCTGTCTGTCTGTCTCTCTGTCTGTCTGTCTGTCTGTCTGTCTGTCTGTCTGTCTGTCTGTCTCTCTCTCTCTCTCTCTCTCTCTCTCTCTCTCTCTCTCTCTCTCTCTCTCTCTCTCTCTCTCTCTCTCTCTCTCTCTCTCTCTGTTTGTTTATGCACGAATGTCCGTGTGAAATTTTATATTATTTTGTCTTTCATTTTTAGCTCTGATTTTTTCCGCTTTGATTTTCCAATAGATATGAGCACTGGTGGACCGACGATTTCAATGAACAGAGGGAAGCGGTATAACAATAAACAAAGACCACTGGCTTAGAACAGCATCACACGAGTCACTCTGATCGTATTGTTTCTTATCACCGACGTCCATCCACAAACCCTCGAATAAGCATTCAACGGGCAGTGATATATTAAAAAACAACAATGACAGTAGTGCAACAACAACAAAAAACAATGGCGAATCAGAATATTGTCCCGGGGGGGTCTGAATTAACATGGGTCAGGTTTGATAATGGCTCACACGGTCGATGAATTCTTTTTGTGATGTACAGAAAGAATGGCTTGAGGTCCTGAAGGGCAGCTGTATTCAGTCTGTCATAATGACATCACAGTCTGATGCACAAGTACTGAACATCTGCTTTGATCTTTTTCTTCTTCTTCTTTGTAGTCGGAAGTCGGACAACAACTATTATTTTTCTGTCTTATAGCAAAAAGTCGTATGCGTCGAATGTGGTTACCAGTTGGATCGGTGACCGTTTGCCAGCCTTGCCTTCAGTTCAGTCCCCCAGTTCCCCAGCTGTAAATGGGTACCTCCCTCTTTAGGGTCAGGGGGGTCAAGCAGCGAGGGAGAGGAGATGGGCGCCGCCCTCAACATGCTGGCCCCTAGAGAAGCTGAAGTCTCTGATGCCTCGCTCCCTACTACCGCCTAGGTTACAGGACACCTTTACCTTTTTTCTCTTTTTTTTATTTATACTTTTATGTGCGAAAAATGCGTCGCACTACCGTTCAGCACCTGCCAAGTCAGGCCCTGTGCAAATGACTTCAGTATGGGAAGAAAACTGTTATCTGTAAGTCTTTCTGGAACAAAAAGCTGGAGAATGGACCGAGACAAAAAATGAAATAAGGAGTTGTTAGGAAGAAAAGGAACAAGGTCGAAACAAAGGAGGGATAGAAAAGAGGGAATTGCCTGGCACATGAATCGGTGGGTCGGTGGTCTAGAGGTCTAGAAAACGAATGTCCGGGTCAAGTGTGCGTGGTTCGAATCCCGTTTGGGCCCGAAACTTTTCCCCCATCCATTAGACCATGAAGTGGTGGTCGTTTCGATGAGACGATAAACCGAGGTCCCGTAGTTACACATCATTATTTAGCATACGTAAACGAACCCACGGTAACAAAGGTTGCCCCTGCAAATTCTGTAGAAAAAAAGCCACTCTGAAAGGGAAACAATTAATTGCCGACAGGAAAAAGAAAAAAAAAAATGGGTGGCGCTGCACTTGTGGCAAGGCGCTCTCCCTGGAGAGAGCAACCCGAATTTCACGCGGATAAAATCTGCTGTGACATAAAGTGGAATAAATAAATAAAATAGATGAATAAATGATAAATAATAAATAAATAAATAAATAAATAAATAAATAAATAAATAGGAATTTCCAGAAAGTGGAGATGCTCTTTATACTGACATGCTTCAAGCACCAAGGGGGAAAAATCTCTTCAGTAGGGAAAAACCTGGGGATTCTTGTAGTTAGTGTTGGAGTTTACTGCCATCCCAGAGACCAAGCTTCAAATACTCCAATTTAATGTCAAACGTCTCCTTGTTTTGACTTCAAACTGTGAAACGTCACGAGGGGCTAAAGCAAAGACCCCTTCAAAAAACGAAACAGATTCAGCCTTCAAGCTTTGTGTGAGATCATTCTGCCCTCCCCCACCCCACCTCTTGTCACAATCCCCCCACCACACCTTCCGCCACCCCCATACCACCAAGCTTGGTTCAACGGTCTTGTTGCTGTTTGGTTTTTACTTTTGGTTTCAACTTTCTATGTTAATCCTGTCACTTTTTGTCATGACACATGGAATATTGTTGAAGACACTATGCAATGTTGTCTAGTTAAAATCAAACCAAAACCCACACAGACACAGCGACACAGACACACAGATACTAGACACACAGACACTAGACACACAGACACTAGACACAAGCACACACAGAACATAGACACACAGACACAGACACACACACATACGCACATACAAACACGCACACACACACACATTCAATTTTTATGACTGTATCTAGTGGTTAAGCATGTAAATACACCTCATCTAGACACACAGAAACACACACAGACATTAGAACACAGACACAGACACAGACACATACAGACACACCACCAACAACACGCACCCAACACAACACACACACACACACACACACACACACACACACACACACACACACACACACACACATTCAATTTTTATGACTGTATGTAGTGGTTAAGCATGTAATACACCTCATCTAGAAAAAAGAGAGTTAAGGGCTCTTAATTCCACCTGACACCAGTCTGCCGAACGAGGAATATCAACCAGCTCTTTACTTTCAACAACATCTTTTTACATGTAGTCTGTCTTCATTCTCCCAGTCACAGACACATAACGTCTGCAGGGGCATGCATGAAACTTGCTCTGTAGGTGTTCTTTTTTTCAAATGGCACTTCTGTTTACCTACTGCTGTGATCCCGTCCATCCCCCTAAGGCCTTCAAACGCCAGTACTTTTTTTATCCAGACAGAATCGTTTTGGGGGCTTTCTTTTATGCAGGATTCGCAAGAGAACAAACATTGCTCGAGACTGGAATGGGTCTAGGCAGTGTACTTTGTTGGCGTAACTCTTCTTTTTGCATGAAAAGGACAGAATGGAAAAAATCTGTCCTAAAGGAACTTAGCCTATCATTAAAGTCCACCTTGTGGATTGAAGACAAACACAGAGTAAAAAGTCAGCAATACTTTTTAGCAGTCTTGAAATGCAGCACGACATCTATCAAACCAAGCTTCAAATCCTCAAGTTAAGGTATTTACATGTTGGGCAGTTACTTTTGGAGGTTGCCAAGACAACTAGTGGGGGAATTAGATTAAGACTCCTGGCAAGAAAATGACATGTTCCTCATTAAACCTTACCTATGATCAGATGTCTGCCTAGCTCTTTGTTCCCCTCACCCCCCACCCTACCCCATAGTCCCCATTATCTAAGGCCTTAGCTGTGGTCTGGGTTCTAGAGTTTTTGTACCCAATGAATTGGTGAAACTTAGGATGTAATTACGAAAGAATCTCACATGTTATATAAGGTTTATCTAACTGGCATCAACGCAGGTTAAGTAGCAACCATGCCATGCCTTTTATAATGGTGAAGTAATTTTTTCAAAATGGCTTAATTGGAAGCAGAGAAGCAGTAAGATAATTCAACTGGTTAAATCTGAGGGCATGCATTTTGAAAACGGTCGAGTTCAGAATATGATGTAACTATGATTTTCTGGTTTTCAATCCAGGCGGGGATTCTACGTGGAGTACATCAGTATAAACATTTCAACACCAAACACAAGCTAACTCTGATTACCTTGTTAATATCAAACAGACCTATCAGTCCTCAGTCTCCTTATCCTTTAAAAGTCAAACAGACTGATCTGTAAAATAAACATTGATTAAACAATTCAAAAGAGAAAACCTGACAGGAAAAACGTTGCGAGAGAACATGAAATTCAATAAGATGGCATTTCAAAAGCCTCAAAAACTCAATTTTACCCTGAATGAAGAAATAATTAGAAATTGCAATCTATGACAACCTATATATCAAAATCTATAATAAAGTATCATAGAAATGACAAACTAAATGTTAAACAGCATGCTTCTTGAAATAGCACAAAGCTATGGAAATAGGCTACAATTTGAGCAAGAGGGAATTAAAGTGGAGACAAAATCAAACAAGCGAAATGTCAGTTCTTATTACACTTCTGATTGGTAAGAATGAACAGACGTCAGGTGATATTTCGCCGCGCCTCCATTTTCTTCTCACTTCCTCTAACCCTGTATCTTGACCCATTGCTAGAAACTATGCATACTGTCTGGTTAAACACACAGAGAAAGGGAAAACAACCAAACAAAAAACCCGCTGCAGATCAACGGTTCAAAGTTGTCTCCTCTTGGATGAATGGAAACGCACGCGCCTATTCCCCAGGGAACGCCCCCGTGATAGCAGAGGGCTGCACATGTCCCTCAAAATAATCATCACTTCCTCTGCATTTCACGTGGGCAGGAAGGAGAGCAGAGCTGTGGGATAGCATGAATAATGACTGCTTCTAATTGGCATTGGAAACCTCGGAAATTGATAGGACAGGTCGCTGTTTTTCTTTAATTTGGGATTTTTTGGGGGGCCACGAGAAAACGCTAGTGTGTTGTTTCCATGAGAGGGAAAACGATGAGAATTATCACTGGGATAATGATAGATGAAACGGGAGTGTCATTGCTGTGTTGTTGACGCGTAATCATCTATTTCTAAGCCCTGTCCTCTTTGGTTATAGAACCAAGATAATTGAGAGCTGGTCATGAGATGACATACATTTCTAAACCAGAAGTTATTCTTACAGAAACGTTGTGCTCAGAAACACGCCAATCCAATCTTGTTGTTTTCAGCCCCCGAGACCACAGAGGCCATATCGGGGCTGCCACTTTGTAAAGCTGAAAATCACAGATTAAAACTGTGCAGTTATACACAGACAAAAAAGGGTATAAAATCAACTCTACTGCGCACACACACACACACACACACACACACACACACACACACACACACACACACACACACACACACACGCAAACATACACACACCACACACACACACACACACACACACACACACACACACACACACACAGATTCGCCCTTTGTGTTCCCAAATGGTGGACCAGTGGTTTATGGACAATGTTTGTTAGCTGGACAGCAAAGGGCCTTGTACTAAATCATAAGTAAAGCTAGACATCCCTCAAGTCTGCTGGACCATATCTGGATCAGATGATGTGCAAAAGCTCCATATACAGAACATAAAGAGCTGGTCTAAACCAACAATAGCAACAACGAAAACAATCTGAAAATACAAAAACACGATGTTGTTGTTGTGATTATATCTACGTTCCTGCAGAATTGTATGATTTGGGGACTGGTAGAAACATCCTTTAAAGACAGGACTAAATCCAAAATCACTCAGATTACCTACTTCATCATCATCCTGTGTGCTAACAAATCCTCAGCTTTAAAACAGTAGAAGTGCAGAGAAGAATTCAAACTATGGAAGAGGGTGCTACAGGAGAATTCTTGGTACCATCTATCTAAGCCGTTTTACGAATAAGGGAGCATTCAGCATCTGACAAGCTACATGCCATAATATAGACCCTGTTACTGTTGTAAAAAGGAAAGCATAAAAAAACCTAAAGTAGAATTGTCATGTCACAAAATCAAACAGCCTGTCAAAGACCATCTTATGATGCACAATCTTGGAGAGGTAGAAAACATGGAAGACGGAGTATTGGAAAACATATTCAAACTAATAAAAAAAAAATGACCCCAATTTGATGAGACCCATTAATCGGTACTTGACCACTGACCATCACACACAAAGCTGATGTTTCTGTCAGTAAAGCCTCTAGCACCACATTCAAGGACGTGTCATGTGGCTTTATACAGCACAAGAACGCTGTCTACCCTTGGCCAGATTCTGAAGAAAAAAACAGAAAATTAGGATGCTACAATAATATCATCACATCTGGCTCTGAGGTGTCCACATTATGGGGCTCTGTGCCAGAAAACAGCAGATGAGCAGATGATAAAAGCTGACAAGGCAGCATCAGGGGATTGGCAGGCAGGCTCCACTGGATTGGAGAGAGCAGAAAGGATTAGACGCTACAGGATGTAGGAAGATTGTCAAGGTAATTAGCCATGGTCCCATGACCCAAAGAGTAAGAAAAAGAGAAGACTCAACTGTCATTAACTACTGGGTATAAGATTAACCGGAAAAGAAGACTTAACTGTCATTAACCGCTGGAAAACAGATAACTGGGAAAAGATGATTTAACTGTCATTAACTGCTGGGTAAAAGATTAAGAGGAAAAGAAGACTTAAACTCTCATTAACTGTTAAGTAAACAAACAGACAGACAGCAGGAAAGAAAAACAAACCAAGAAATAACAGACACACAAACCAGCCCTCAGTGTGCCATAACAGCTGACAGAAATGATTCGTTTCACAAATCCCCCAAACAACAAACAGGAAAGCAAAGAAAACAAAGCCTAAAGAAAAAGACTAAGTGGGAAAAGCAATCTGACAACACTGGTTTATGAAAAACTGGTTGTGACAACATTGGTTTATGGCGGCGCTGATTTATGACAGAAGAAATATCTTCCATGGAGCCGCTAGCAGTCCAGTTTGATCTATGTGTGGTGTGTGTAGGCTATTGCTTTGTTTGTCTTTTTTGATTGTTTGTTTGTCTTCCATACTTTAGATTTTGTTTAGGGTATTAGCGATTCATTCATTTCCATTTGTCCCTTCTAGCAGAAACTGTTTCCCTGTTTCCTCAGGCAAAAGTAGGCTTTTAAAAAGCCAGTCTGATTTTTCATTGCTAAATATCTATCTGTCCCATTCTATGTGCTGGCCTGTGTGTTGTTCTGTCTGTCCTTGACAGTCTGGGAGCTAGATGTCAATTGTTATTTCATTTTTGTTCTACATGTTTCAACATGCATCAGGTGATATTGAATGTTCCTTTATGTTTTAGTCGCTTTCTGTCACACCATGTTCATAACCATTGGACAAAACCTTCCATTAACAAGAACAACAAGCAAAGACATTCAGTATACCATCTAGTAACAAGAAAACCAAAGACGTTTGAGTATGTCATCTTGTAACAAAAATAACAAAGACATTTCGGCTTGCTATCTTGTAACAAGAAAAACAAACAAGGACAGTACTGCAGTATTTGTAGCAGGAATGAAACCGGAAACGCACGCATGCGTTCCACAGGGAATGCACCTACGATAGCAGGAAACAGCACGAACCTCTAGAAGTGGCAATGCTCCTGAATTTCACGTATTCAGGAATGGAAAGGGGAGCATTTAATGGCATGAATAATTATTGCTTCTCATATGCAGGAAAAATTGCCAGGTTAGGGCGCTATATTTGCTTTACATGGCAGATTGTTCGGCGGAAGACAACTCTTAGCTGTGCTGGTGCTCTCTGTCTCTGTCTGTCTGTCTGTCTGTCTGCTGTCTGTCGTCTGTCTGTCTTCTGTCTCTCTCTCTCTCTCTCTCTTCTCTCTCTCTCTCTCTCTCCTCTCTCTCTCTCTCTCCTCTCTCTCTCTCTCTCTCTCTCTCTCTCTCTCTCTCTCTCTCTGAGGAGAGTAACAGGATGTGAATATTACTTGCAGAATCTTAGGTGGAAAGTTTCGCCTGTTATTACTGAGTTGGTGGCACCCATCCTCTGTTTTCAGCCATGTACACCTTGATTATGTCTGGAAAATCAGGAACAGACCATCGAAAAGACACCTTTTTCACCCCAATCTGAAACGCTTTCTTGATGATAGAGCTGGAAAAATTAATATGGAACTACTCTCTTCTTCGACGAACTCTCAGACTGCAACTAAAGAAGAAAGGTGTCCGATAATCTATGTGGATGTTGGAGAGCAAGATGTCAAAGGCCTCAGGTTCTGCAGAGGCCAGCATATTGAGGGCGCGCCCATCTCCTCTCCCTCGCTACTTTAGCCTTCCCTGACCCTAAAGAGGCCAGGTACCATTTACAGCTTGGTGAACTGGGGACTACTGGAGCCAAGGCGCGCAAACGGTCACCCATCTACTTGGTAACCACGTTCGATGCTGCTTAACATTAGCTTGGGGAAGGAATGCTCTGACCATTGAGCTTCCCGTCCCCAGAAAAGAATGGAGAGATAGAAAAAAGGGAATTTGAGAAAAAAACAAAAAATAAAGAGACTTTCTGTTTATACTGAGAGGCCCCCAGGCATCCCCACGGGGGAATGGGATTACTCGATCAGCTGGAATGCAAGGCAGTGCAGGATGATTGCCACCTGGAGTTCTGGAGAACACAGGGTGGTCTGAAAGAGAGGAGCAGAGGCAAACATGGTCATTAGCTGTTGGAAAGCGGCTGGAGTTAGATTACACCAAGTCTGGACTATCTGATGACACGTGGAACGTGTGGTGTGTGTGTGTGTGTGTGTGTGTGTGTGTGTGTGTGTGTGTGTGTGTGTGTGTGGTGTGTGTGTGTGTGTGTGTGTGTGTGTGTGTGTGTGTGTGTGTGTGTGTGTGTGTGTGTGTGTGACAGATTCAGGTCAGTATTTTGTGCTCTTTTTAGTGTTGCTTTTCGGAATGTAATCTTCATTTGCGAGACAAGCTGTTATTTCAATGTAAATCTCTTGGGTTTCTATGCTTCTCTTTTCATCCCCTTGTTTTACTTCCTTAAATACCGGAATGAGATGCTGTTTTCCTTGTGCACACTGATTGCTCGAGAAAGTATTGCACTTAATTTAATGAAGTGGATTTTAAGGCTATTTTATCAAATACCTCTTTTGTCAAACTAGGTTTTCATTTGATTAGGTGAATGGAAAGCATATCCTGCAAAATATATTTGAATGAATTGTAGTTTTTTTTAATATAAAAATCAAAACAGGGTCAAAATTTATAAGGTAAAACATAGCTTCAACCACGAAATAATTGCTACGACTATAGCCTCCTTTCAAACACTATCAAATAAATGGTATCTCTAGACTGTCACATATGTATATCTCTAAATCAGTTTCATGACTGGATTATATAAGGTAAGATAAATTGCATAGGCACACTGGTAAGCCAATGAGAGGACAATCAAATGTTTACAAAGCATGTCTTTTCAAATGGGCTACAGATGTACAGACGACATATTGGAGTGTGTCCTTTCCATGGTCAACATTACAACGTCCTCAAACTTCACAACACCCATCAAAGTTGATCATGTTCTATTTTCAGCCCCCCCCCTCTCCACACTCATAAGATTTATACTGTTAAGGGGGTAAGGGGGGGGGGGGGAGGGGCAACTCAGTGGTTAGAGCGTTGGCTCGGGATCTAGCGGTGCGGGATCTAGCCTCCACGGAGACGCCCTTTCGAGGGGATTTCCCCCCCCCCAGGAGATAGGACCAGTACCGATTCTACTCCGCCAAATGTCCTTCGGATGAGACTAGAAACCGATGTTCCGTGTGTGAATGCGCGCAAAACACCTTGAGGACTGTTACAAAATGAAGTCCTTGTGTGCTGGTAGGAACGGAAAGCAATATTTTATTTAGAAAGAAAGTAAAAGGTCACATATTTATGTAAAATCTTTAACTCAGAGCTCTAGTTGAGGAACGAAACCGTACTAAAGCCAAGGCTTGCAAACAGCCACCTATCCAACTGGTGACCACGCTCGATACTGCTTTACCTTAACGTAGGGAAAGCGACTGCTCTGACCACTAAACTATCCCGTCCTCCAGAAGAAAAGACTCCATGGTCAAAGAAAGAAATCAAACATGTTTTCTGTAGCACCATTGTCAAATAATGACACCAGCTGAGTCCTGAAACCATGAACTAAAAGTTCTAGACTGACAAGAAAAGTATGTTTTATTGACTACATCAGAAATGCAAGGTCTAAACATAGTTTAACCTGGTAAAGGAAATCAGACCACTCTGACACCAAAGTATCGAAGTCCCCACTGCGAAATTCTTAAATTGAACATTTATTTTCGTTCCTTGACTAGAGCTCCGAGATTCATTGATGGTGAGGTTATGTATAATTATGTAACCGTTTTAACCCACCATGAAGCTAGCCGCATTCCTACTTCGTGGATTTTAATTGATAGAACACTACCAAACTGAGTTACAATAGTGAAAAAACTGCAATATTGCTTATTCACTTTGCAGCCAACTTTGGTGGTTAAACTTGAAAACAGCCATGAATATAAGCAAGTCCTACTTTGAGCCCCACCCTCCTCATCACACAGGCCCACACCCCCTCATGGTTGCTCTTGCTGCGTATTAAACTACACCTTCACCGCCCGTGTCTGTGGACCGTGGGGGCACAACTGAAGATTTTGCAACCAGCTCCTCCACTCCCCACGGTCCTCCACCCTCCGTAATAGATCGTTCCACCCAAGGCCTGTCCACTCTCTGATGTTGTCTTCCCATCGTCTCTGTCTAGTCTGTCTCTTCCTCTCCCTCCCCTTACTGTTCCCTGTATTAGTCTAGCTAAGTGCAAAAGACGTATAACTCTAAAAAAAAACTTGAATATTCTTCCACGAATAGTGAGAGCGTAATGTATAAAGTCAATGGAAGTGACGTGTCGAATCTTCTCTGTGGTACAACAGCCCACATCAGCGTCCCTGTTTAGTGCATGCAGTGCTCTGAAGAAGAACAGGTCACAAAGAGGACAGGTCTCAGACACATCACTTTTACTTTGTGAGCAGTTTATCTTGATGTATGGGGCATTACTGTGCAGTGATGGTACCATTTGTTTTCCTCCCACATTGACAAACAACCGCCACACAATGTTCAAGAAAGAGAAAGGGGCGGGATGTGGGGGGAGGGGAGGGGGTGGTGCCCCCAAAAAGACTTGGGAGAAGGGGAAAAAACAAGAAAAGAAGGAAAAAAGGATGACAGTAGGAGACAATGATCTGAACATGCAGAATGATAGGCGTAAGGCAACTTTTTGCACATCAATGTGTGTGAGTATGTATTATATTATTATATATATATCGAGGGTTACCTGCCTGAAGCGGCTATCGCGGTTCACGTAGTTTCGAGAAAATGGCGTTTGAAAGTTTCACATCGCTGTGGGCTTTGTGCCTTTTATGCTGTATCCTTTAGCCTGTGAGAATTATTTTGTCACATTATTGGCTTTTCATATCTGAAGTTTCGATGGAACAAGTATTGTTTTTATTGAATAACACCTTCTTGTTCAACCACAGTAGGAGCTTGCCAAGTTGGAAAGATGATAAGTGAAACGAAACTAGCCCCCCGCCCTGATTGCCGAACCTGCTAAGGGCGGCACAGGCATTGCACTGTGGCGGGAAAGTAAAATTAACTGAGGATGCCTAAAGGGGCCTTCTACTTGAAGTGTGTTTGACAAGCCTCCAGCCTGCCAGCTGCTGTTCCGCCGGAAGCGGCGACTTGGCGTCGGGCAATTACCGTAGGGAGGGCTGGACAGCTCTGGGACCATGAAATGTGGTTTAAATCTTTGTTACCATCGTTTTACATCACTGACTGTATAAATTAGGGACCGCGAGAAGCGGCTATTTCAGAAAATATTTAAACAAAATTTGC
>CM060326.1:45955588-45960588 GCA_030674155.1 Stramonita haemastoma | reverse complement strand
TGTAAACGAGTGATATACATTTGTCTGGGTTTATGTTTGCTCTAGTGTGTTTTGGTAGTGTTAAGTTTTATCCTTTAATTCTTTTTTTCTGGCTTTTGCTGCATGCTTTCCTGACAATTTTGTCTTTGTTGCCTATTGTTTTTTCCGGGGGGGGGGGGGGGGGGGGGGTGGCCGACTAAGTTGGTTGGTTTTTTCAGGGGTTGGACGACTATACCGATATTTGACGATGGAGATAGAGATGACCGATATCAGGGACTGTATATAACAAGGTTCACAATGGGACTATGAATTAAATGCATATGGACAAATACTTCATTTGAATTCACAAAAACAGCGCCAAAAAAACACTCTGGAGTTTTGCAAACACTAAAAAAAAATCATTTCAAAGCCATATCCAATCAGAAAATTGGGGAAACAAGCCCTCAAATAATCTCTAGCCCAGCTTATATCAAACCATCTAAGGATTTTAAAAAAAATATACAGCTTTATAATCATACCACCAAGAATAAAACGAGAGGAAACTCGTAATTTATAACTAATAAACCTAACAAAACTATCAGGGCACCCAAGCACTTTTCAACGGATTGATGAAATAGAAAAAAGGAAAACTTTTTAATATTTTTTTTTTTTAGCAATGATCATTTATAGGATTATGAAAACTTTTGGAATTGAAAAAAGAAATCTGTTTATATCAATAATTATTATAAGAGTATCTTTAATATTTTTTTCAACACCTTTATAGAAAAAAATCTTGAAAGTAACCTATGTATAAACAAAGTCAATAGAAAATTTTGGTAACATTACATGGTGATAACTCTTCAGTATAAAGGTAGGATCCTTATTTCATGACACCAACTCAATAGGAATGAAAGTTAATACTTCATACCAACTAGTTCAATAGCAAGGGAAAAGCTTCATACAGCACCAACTTACTACACAAGGAAGAACTATAAACCTTGAAAAGAACTAGATTAATCTGAATCAAAATCTACACGTGGAAAGTGACACAGATGAAACAGGGCATGGACTCCATACACTACAGCAGGCCCTTTTCCCCAGTACTACAACTGTCAAGAGTTAGCTTTAGCTTTAAACTAACATTTGTCTAAAAAAAAATAATAACAAAAATAATAATAAAAAAATATAAAAAAACAACAACAAAAAACATTCGTCTGCACGTCTTTTCTCTTGCACAAATAGAAACACTAATAATGATGATGGTATATCGAATTTATATAGCGCTTATACCGTTTTCTGAGGAATGAAATATATTCCGCTAGCCAGTAAGTCAAACCCCTCTTTCCCTTCAGTGTTGTTCTCTCATGCAACTGTTGTTCCAAGCAATGCAATCAATGTGAAGGTAACTAGGTTGGCAAAAACTCAATTGAAGGGAAGAGTTTTATACCTAATAACACCTAGCTCAATAACAACTACCTAATAACAACTAGAATAAAGGAACTAACTTCTTTGATTCAACCAACTCATTCCAAGGAACTTTTTTTTTTTACACCAACCCATATTAAGAAAATAACCTTTTACACGTGTACCAGCGAACTCAACCTGAAGAAAAGAACTTTTTGCTTTGATAGAACTAAATATAAAGGGAAGAGTCCTGCTAACACCAACTAAATGAATATGGAGGGGAAAACTTTATACTCTGATACAAAAAACAAAGAAATATGAAAGGGGGAGCTCTATACTTTTGTAATAACTGAGTTTGAAGAAAAAAGTTTACAGTTTGATAACTATCTTGATACCAAGCTTGGAAACTTTATTCTTTGAGCCGACTTGTTCAATAGCAAGGGGATAATTCTATTCTATGACACCAACTTATTTCATGGAATGAAAAAAACAACAACCCAAACTTAGTGACAACTCAAGAGGAAGGAAAGAATCTACACTAACCAACCAAGAGACTTAATGTAAAAGAAAAAAAAAACAACCTTTTTCTTGATAACCATGAGAATTTGAAGTCAAAACTACGTGTCAAGCTATTGAGGTAAAACCGTGTAAACTCTCATACATTAAGCAGTTTTTCAGTATTGCCGTTATTTTCAAATGTTATCAGAACACTGTTTTTTTCTGTTGTTATATAGCTCCAGCGAAGATATCCGATTTATGGACTGTGGTCGCAAGCCATCCTACTTTGGTCCTGCAGAAAACTAAAAATAGAAAAATTCTTGAAGCATCAGTGCTATGCAAGCATAAGGATGCTATAATCATTATTTATTTTTCTGCATATCATCTCTTTTGCAAATCATGTCTCTATCACGGTATTTTCCGGAATAAAACATTTCCAAGCGGTCAGTACCCCCCAAACCCCTCTTTCCCTGTGCTGCTGTTCCCTTATACAGCTGTTTCCCCATACCGCAGAACTGAGTCAGAGTTAAGGAATTCGTGTCAAAGAGTTAATAGTTAGGATCAAATTGGTGAAGTGTTAGGGTTTGCGGCATGGGGCAAGAACTAGGGTTAGAGTGGAGTGTTGACAGCTCCAGGAAACAGCACTACAGGGTAAAAGGAGTATCGGGAAAAAGTACTGCTCTTTCTTCAAACATCCTGCACTCAGCTTGTGCATAGTTTTCTCTTAAGCTGATCCCGCAAAGTCGAGGTAAAATGATTTGTTTCTGTGATATAGGCGATGCTATACCAGTAATGACTATGGCAAAGATTCGCATCACAACAAAGTCTGAAGCCGAGTGTACATTTTCCGAGTTTTCATTTCGTCTCTGTTTTGTACAAGTACTTCTGATCCGAAATCATATTTAGAATTTTGAGCATTTTTGGCGCCAAAACAAAACGACGTTGTAAGCCAGTAAAAGCTTTACAATTTTCTTTCAAAAGCAATCAAAATAGAAAATTGAGCGGCGCGCGGGTGTTGTGTGTGTGTGTGTGTGTGTGTGTGTGTGTGTGTGTGTGTGTGTGTGTGTGTGTGTGTGTGTTGTTGTTGTTGTTGTTGTTGTTGTTGTGTGTGTGTGTGTGAGTGCCTATTGTGTTTGGGATCTAATCCTCGCCCTATCTCAGTATAAGAAAAACGTCCTCATATTACCACAAGCTGGGATATGAAGAAAATGACCTTTTAATTTGGAACCGAAAAATTAAATAGAAAGAAAAATATTATAAACATGTAGTAGCAAACTTTTCAAGAAAGAAAATACTTAGGAACTATTTCAACATGGAGGAAGATCTTTATACTTCGACACCTTTGGTACCAACTAAAAAGGTAAAGAAAAAACTTATACTTTGATAGCAATAACTCAATAAAAAAGTTTTTTTTCCCTTGTTGGCACGAACCAATTCAATATACAAAAAGAATGTTATAAATTGATACCAGCTAACTTATATGAACGAAAGAAACTTATGCTTGGACACCAAATAGCTCCTCCAAAAACTTACTTTATGATTTGATGCTAACAATCACTATGAAGGGGAGACTATCATACCTTTACACAAACTGAATAGGAAGGGGAAAAACACAAAAATTTAAAACTACCTCAATATAAAAGAAAAGGCTTTGGACTTTGATGCCAACTTAATAATACAAATGAAGGATTTTATACTCCCATACCAAATAACTCAACATGTAGAAAAATATTCAATGAAAAGAAAACTTGGATACAAAATAAATGTGAAAGACAGATGTTTATACTTTGATACCAACTACTCAAATGTAAGCTAAATAAAGTTTTATGAAAAATGATGGAACAAAAATAAAAGACCTTCATGCATATGGTAAGCAGCTAACTGGATATTGGGGAAAGAGCTTTACACCTTAATATCACCTAACTAGACAAGGAGTAAGGAACTCTACACTCTGACAGTAATAAAAACAATGTGAAATAACTGTATACTTTGGAATATGCTTATTTGACATGGAGGAAACAGTTTTTGCTTTAATTCTAACAAACCTGATAAAAAATTAACTTTAATATTAAGGGAAAAAAACTTGTACTTTGATACCAGTTAACTGAAGAAATGGCCTCTTCCTTGAATAAAAACTCACTCACCATATAGGAAAGAAATTTATACTTACATACAATCTAGCCCGATGGGAGGAAGAAAACTTTACACTAATGCCAACTCACTCGACATGAAGGAAAGATTTTATGCCTTGAAGCCATCTAACCAAAAATGAAGTAAAGATTTCTTTTACTTTCACCCCCTGGTTCAATATTAAGGGAAGAGGTATAGTTTTTAATACAAACTCAGTAATGAAGGAAATAACATTGATACTAGATAATGTATTAGGGACAATTTTTTTTTACCTTGATTCCAGCGAGCTAAATACCATAAAAACACTTTATATTTTGATTCCAACTGACCCAACATGAAGGAAAGGAACGAGACTTCATCCTTTGTTACTACTAGCTCAATATGAAGAAAAAAAACTTAATATGCGGACACCAGCTATGAGGTCTGACATTAAGTAATTACAGCAGAAACAGAAAGACTACAAAATATCGGCGATTTTTTGATATGGAAGGGAAAATACATTTTGATTAATAGTATGCTTCACAAACTAACACATTTCTAAAATGTCTCGAACTTAAAATTATTTTTTTCTTTTACTTGTCCTTGCAACTAACTAGCGTGTGATAAAATGTAGGGAAGAAAACTGACAGAGCTGAGTGATTTGAGGGCTATGTTTCTCCTCACAGTTTAAAACAAACCAAAACCATTTCAGTGTAGGTAGGGAGGGGGGCGGGACAGCCTGATTGGTTTAAGCGTTGTGTATTACACTCATGATATGCTGACCCGGGTTTTGAATGCCGTTCAAGGGGATGTTTTCCTCTGGAGTTAAAAATCAGAGCCGACTCCACAACCCTCTCCCCCCCCCCCCCCCCAGTTCTTGGGATGAGACTAATCAACCCAATTACAGTGAGCGAACGCACGCAGAACATCTTGCACACATGTTAAAACCCGTTTCGCTTTTCGGAAGAGCAGGATATTGTGTGCCTGTGGGAATGGATGGTAAAATTGACAAAATGCACACACACAGGGTG
>CM060326.1:45935588-45950588 GCA_030674155.1 Stramonita haemastoma | reverse complement strand
CAAAGGGAGAAACAGGGGGAAAAAAGAGAGAGAATAACACGATGCCAGAACAACAAAGTTAGCCACTGAAGAAGGCTATAAGAGTTTTTCCTAGATTCGAACCCAGTTTGCCTGGAGATAGGGAATTGGGAAAAAAAAGTCACATATCAGCACCACACCACACGATATGTACAAGAGTTAAAAAATGCAATACTAATACAACACAATAGTAGTAAACAATACAGTACAATACAACATATTATACAACACAAGATAACGATGCAACCGAAACGCCCAAACAAAAACAACAATTACAGCAACTACAAAATGATGACACACGGGTAGGGCCTATTCCTTATTGGGTGTTTCCACTTTCGTGCCGCGTCCTCAGGATTTGAGAGTACCTAGGGACGGGAACAACCTTGATTGACGGAAGGATTTCTACACAAAAAATTGAGACATTTCAAAACGTAATGCCGCACACACACACACACACACACACACACACACACACACCCCCCCCCCACCCAAAAAAATAATAAAATATTATATATATATGGAAATGAAGAGAGAGGTAGAGGAGGGAGAGGAGAGGGAGGGAAGAGAGAAGAGGGAGGAAGGAGGGGAGAGAGAGAGAGAGGGAGAGAGAGGAGAGAGAGAGAGAGAGAGAGAGAGTAGAGAGAGAGAGAGAGAGAGATTTTATGTATATGTATGTTGTATACTTACATTATCAGGAAAATGCACAGTTTTCTAGGGATTGGGTGTTTTAGCAATTAACGGTGTCTTAGCTTTTCTTTACATCAACTGCTGGCGATTTGTTGGTCTGTGTCGAATTTCTAATTGTTACAATTATGAAATCTTTGATAACCCAGGTGTAATCTTGACAGTGCTTAAACAATCAGGGGGACATTTTTTCATCTTTCATAACTTCTATTCATGCTTGCTGGTGCTTTACTTTCATTCGTGTATACAGGCATGCGGAATATCAAAAAGGCCCATAAAGGTCTGGAAGTTTTGTCTCTTTCGGTAAGTTATGGAAACAGGGAATATTTCAACAATAAATCTTAAAACTTTGCAGTGGTACCTCGAAAAACAAAAGCACAAAAAAGAGGAAAACATTGCACGTGTACTTACCTCTGCGAGGTCTTGACACGTTGTGACAATCACGACTTCAGAGACAGGGCCAGAGAACTAAGAGACCCACATGACTTTTTGACATCTATGCTAAGACTTTTAAGGAATCAGGGCGAGATGGAAGAGACCCGTAAGGTCGAGCAAATGCTTTGAACAAAGTCTGGGGGCTGGATTTGTCCTTTCCCCTTGAGCACTGTGTGCAAGGGTTCTGCTGGCTGTGCCAGTTTAGGACACCAAACCCAATGTCAACGCCTAGTCTGCCAGTCTTTGTGATCACAGAGTAAGGTTCAAAGGCTCTGATGAAGTTCTGAAATCCGCGATCGTTGAGCCTTACCGAAAACTCCAGGGACAAATTTTGATTTGGGAAATGTGAAAAGACTGAGGTACACGTGTGAAACATGATGCACGCAGGCATAGACAGGTTGTACTCGGTACAAAGATACCTGTGAAGAATGCAGGGTAGTCCTTTCATGGAAGGAGGCTTTGCAATTCTTACCTTTCACATGCTGCTGCATGTCGAATGTCGATTGTCCACAGAGACCCCAGTCCTCACTGCTCTCATCGCATTTGATCCCTGAATTGTTTCAGAGATACGAGGTCATGCAGACATGATGCGAAAGCCCCCAAACTTCTATCAACTTTGCTCTTCAGCCTAGATGGGATCTGATCCTAGATCCCTGGGCAAACAATGCTAGGCCTGCACTGGATTTGCCCTTCAGGGGTTGGTCTTTCAGGAGTTTGCCCTCTGGGGCTGGTTTTTCAGGAGTTTGCCCTTCAGGGGTGTTTCGGTTTCCTTCAGGGTTTTTTGGGAGTTTGCCCTTCAGGGGCTGTCTTTCAGGAGTTTGCCCTTCAGGGGCTGGTCTTTCGGGAGTTTTGCCCTTCAGGTTCTTTGGGGCCCTCGGGGTCTTTCAGGAGTTTGCCCTTCAGGGGCTGGTCTTTCAGGAGTTTGCCCTTCAGGGGCTGGTCTTTCAGGAGTTTGCCCTTCAGGGGCTGGTCTTTCAGGAGTTTGCCCTTCAGGGGCTGGTCTTTCAGGAGTGTGCCCTTCAGGGGTGGTTTTGGGGTCCTTTAGGAGTTTTTGGGGCCCTTGAGGGGCAGGTCTTTCGGGATTTTGCCCTTTAGGGGCCTGTTTTGCATGCAGGATTTTGCCCTTCAGGGGCTTATTTTGCATGTTGCCCTTCAGGGGTCTGTTTTGCATGCAGGATTTTGCCCTTCAGGTGCCTGTTTTGCATGCAGGATTTTGCCCTTCAGGGGCCCTGTTTTGCATGGAGGATTTTGCCCTTCAGGGGCCTGTTTTGGATACGGGATTTGTCCTTCAGGGGCTTGTCTTGTAGGGTGCTGCCATTCGGGGGGTTTATCTTGCATGATGCAGCCCTTTAGTTAAAGTCTGTCACGAACCTAAGGCTCATCAGGCCGGTGCTTATCCAGATTTCTGTGGCGTTAAGCGACAGAGTCATAGACTCCCCCCTGGATAGGACGCCAGTCTATCGCAGGGTTAACCCCAACACAAGGTTGGTACCCCTTTTACACCTGGGTGGGGTGAGAAAATAGCCGTAAAGTGCCTTTTCCAAGGGCACAACGCCATAGCCGAAAGCTGGGATCGAACCCGCAACCTTTAGATTACGAGTCCAACGCCCTAACCACTAGACTACAGCGGGGCAATGCAGCCCTTTAGGGGCTCGTTTTTCCAGACGTTGCCCTTCAGAAGCTCAACCCTTCAGCGCTGTCTTCAGGAATTGCTCCTTGTCTCCGGTTGTTACCCGTCCTCCCTATCGGTCTTACATAGGTCAAGTCAAGTCATGTGGGTGAGGACAAGTCCACTGGGCCCCGTGCTCCAGCATCGTGCTTCTGGTGTCTTCACAATCTGCAGTGGACAGACAGATCCAGGAGAGTGGAGATGACCTGGGGAAAGAAACCTATGCGCAACTGGCTACTACAGCTCCATATCACAATATCCATGGCAAAACTTTTGAGAGGTCGCTGATTTTTTTTGAATTTTTTTTTTAATGATTATGGTTTTTTATTATCTACACTTAGTTCCATGATCCTGTCTTTTTATTGTCTATCTTTGCAGATCCTTTGGAAATATGAAAAAGTCTTGTGACGTGAGTGCAAGATGTCCTTCCAAAAGGTCTTTTGACATGTGTGTTCGTAAGATAATCCAGTTTTTTTTTTTAATCATCTGACGTATGTGTAAGATGTTCTATGAAAAGGTCTTCTGGCGTGTGTGCAAGATGAATAAAATGAAAATAGATTAAAATTAAAAGAAAACCAATTGGTACAGATCATAGACTACAGCCATGAGCACCTCATTGCCTTCTATCTAGGATTGTGGTTTTAGCGTTAAAAATTCAATTCTACGAAGAGAAATACTTTCGCTTGCAACCCGGGTTCGATTCCTGGTCGAGGGGATTTTTCCCCTGGAGTTAACATCAGTGCTGACTCCACCCTCCCCAAAAGTCCTTCCGATGAGACTATAAACCGAAAGCCCCGTGTGGGAACGCACGCAGGGCATCTTGCGCATACGTAAATCCTGTTCCGCTTTTCGCAAGAGTAGGCCATCGTGTGCCGGTGGTAACAGATGACAAGATTTACAAAATATGCATACACACGGGGACTGGATGTAAAAAAGCACACGAGTGCTTAATCCATTATCCTCGATATAAAAGAATAAATAAAATTTAAAAAATACATTAGCATGCAATATAGATATCCCTCCCTTAGTTGAAACAATTTTTTTTCTTCAAAAAATGTTTTTGATCTCTACATTTCCCAGTACTCATTTTTGACAGAAAGATTCTTACGTTAGCTTTCAGACATTTTTTTGTAACGAACAAGTAGGGTACTGGTTTCAGGCATTCATTGTTAGGACATAGTGTCTTAACACGATTTTTAAAGACAACTTTACAACTGTGGGAAATCTAACCAATAATTATACTTGTGGTAGTAAATAAACAACAGCACTCCTCTGATGTAAAAGTTAGGCCATGCAGTACTGTATCACAACCAAAACAAAATGAAAAATGGGTTTACATTTATGAGATTGCCCAGATTGTTTCTTTACCATTTTAAAAATAATTCTCAGCTACTCTTTACTTATTTTTTCTTTTATGTCAAGGATAATGAAATAAGCACTCGTACTTTTTTTTTTACATCCAGTCGCCGTGTGTATGCAGTTTTTGTAAATTTTCTTCGGCACTGTCTGCTGAAGAAATACGTGTACCTTTTTAAATGCCGTTTCAGAAACATCCAGTAACTGAAATAAAACTACAAGTAACCATATGAAAAAATGTGGTGGATTTTTTTTTTTTTTGATTTTTTTTTTATACAGAATTGGGAAGACATTTTTTCCGGTAAGCTACACCACGTTGTTTTACATACCTTTTCTCTGGAATCTGTGGCCATGATGATGGTAGGGAAGGGAGACTGAAGAGCAGAGTGCTGATCTTCTTCCCTCAGGGGATGCTGCTGCAAACATTTCATGTTGAGGTTTGTGTGGCCCTTGATGTTGAGGTTGTGTGGCCCTTGATGTTGAGGTTTGTCTGTTCCATGTTGAGGTTTGTCTGGTCCTTGATGTTGAGGTTTGTGTGGTCCTTGATGTTAAGGTTTGTGTGGTTTATGTTGAGGTTTGTCTGGTCCTTGATGTTGAGGTTTGTGTGGTCCTTGATGTTGAGGTTTGTCTGGTCTATGTTGAGGTTTGTGTGGTCCTTGATGTTGAAGTTTGTATGGTCTATGTTGAGGTTTGTCTGGTCCTTCTTCTTGCAAACCCAACTCTTCCTCTGGTGTCTGTGATGTCAGCCTGCTGTCTTGTAACGTTGGTTAGGACAGGTTGCCATGGCAGGTCGCCTGGCCACCCAGTTTTACCTGAACAAAAAAACCACGCAAGTTCATAAGGTAGGTGAAAAATTATACAGCGATATATTTTTTTTTAATGTCAAAGTATGAAAATTTACACCCATGTTACGACAATGACAATTTTACTCGTTTCTATTCTAAAGCAGTGTAAAATAACTTCACAACTGAACTGAATTCAAATAAATCAAAAACTGAATTGAATACCACTTCCAGTCACAGCATATTTATCTGCCGGCAATTTAGGCTTCTCTCTCAGGGGTGAGTGCAGTGCGTTGCCACAAGAGCAGTACCACTCCAAAAAATGTCCTTTTTTAAAGTGCATTAGTTTCCCTATGAGAAGGGCTTTATTCTACAGAATTTTGCAGGAGATCTCTTTCTTGGTGTCGTGGGTTCTTTGACGTGCGCTGAATGTGTGCTGCATGCAGGACCTTGTTCACCATCCGTTCCGAAAGACTTGTATGCAGGCCACCACTCACAGTCTAGTGGACGGGATAAAGTTTCGGGCAATAAACGGGGATCAATCTCTAGACCATCGATCCTCCCAATTACCAGTAATGGACAACATTCATGACATCATTGATAGGAGCTGTAGTAAAAGATTCATATCCTCCAGTCTCTTTAACACACGAATAATGACATGCAACGTTTTTATATTCAGATATCAAATTATTTACGTATTTACTTATTGTCCACATTTTCTGTCAAGATAAAGCCAAACCCAACTCATAAATGTAGAGTCAAGCAAACTTAACTACGCTGACAAAAATGTTTAATATCAGCAAGTGCAAAAATTAACTACAATAACAACAACACGTTAAAACTTGTTCCATCTCCCAGAAGAGTAGACCGTTCTGTGGCGGTAGGAACGGATGATATTTAAAAAAAACAAAACAAAAAAAAACCGCATGCACACAGGTGTGTTTTAGACATTATTCTTGAAGTCAGAAAGCGACAACCTTAGGGGTGAGCAAAAATGGTCGCATATGCAAAATTTCATCTTCAGTCAACCTCGGAGCGTGAACCTCGGAACGAAAAAAAATTGTAAAGATGATAAAATTCACAATTACCACAGGCAAAAACCACATAGTTCCATTTAACATTGTTGTCAGTTCTCTTGTGATCACATCAAAACTGCTCTGCTAAAACTTTCAGCAAGAAAATGCATAAACATGTCTTAAAACACAAGATGTCCATTTGCACCTGTTGATGTAAAGATGCTTGCCTGCCTACCATTTAATATTAGGATCGTTTATCCAAAATATCTATCTTTGTCTATTTCTCAATTCTACAGCACTATTAATGAATTTTTTGACAATATTGAAAAAGAAAAAAAAAATCAGCTGTAGGAAGAAGGGGAGCATCTCGACATCTTTCCCATTTCAAGCATCAACATAATTATGAGTAAGGGTTTACGCTTTTTTTTTAGGGGGGGGGAGGGGGGTTGGGGAGGGGTTAAGATCTTAAGCTCACATAAAAAACCTTCCGTAACATCTTGCTTTAACGTCCTAATCAAAAACAATCTTGCCTTGAAAGTCTGGATGTGTTGTGTTTGTGTGTGTGTGTGTGTGTGTGTGTGTGTTGTGTGTGTGTGTGTGTGTGTGTGTGTGTTGTTTTTTTTTATTTATTTATTTTATTCATTTTTTTATATCGAGGATAACAGAATAAGCAATCATGGGCTTTTTTTTCATCCGATCCCCGTGTGTATGCAGTTTTGTAAATTTATCTGTTCCCACCGGCACACGATGGCCTACTCTTACGAAAAGCGGAACAGGATTTAACGTGTGCGCAAGATGTTCTACGTGCGTTCGCACACGGGGCCTCGGTTTAAAGTTTCATCGAAGGACTTTTGGGGAGGTGGAGTCAGCACTGATGTTAACTCCAGGAAGAAAATTTCCTCGACCGGACTCGAACCCGGGTCTTCAAATTGCCAGTTCTGACTACTAGGCTATCCGTGTGTGTGTGTGTGTGTGTGTGTGTGTGTGTGTGTGTGTGTGTGTGGTGTGTGTTGTGTGTGTGTGTGTGTGTGAAGGATGCGTATTCGTGACAGTACCAAACCATTTTGGTTCACGACACGGCTGTTTCAATCAGTTTTCAAAACCACGGAATAGGCCTGGTTGGTTTATGACACAACTACACTAGATCAGACTCTCAGCCCTGGTCCTTGTGAATGCGCCAAATCACTCGCTGCACTCAAGATTAACATTTCTTGGCAGCAGTTGTCATGAAATTCACAAAGCAGGGATTTCCCCCTAAGTTTTAAAATAAATAAGGAAGATTATAGGCCCGAAACACTTGTTTGAAGGGGGCTTCTCCTCTGAGGACTCTCTGCTGCCATGCTCTACGCGAGTTTCTTACCACTATCATACCTAATGGCCTACTTACTAAGTAGCTATTTCTAAATAAAAATTACTCACAAGTGCTGCTCTTCATCATAGTCTTTCTATAAAAAAAGACAAAGGCAAAAACGATGATGTTCAAAATCCCACATTTTGCTTTCCCAGCTGTTCAAGTGGTCCACACTGCATGCAGATGTCAGGCCGTTTGAAATGGCAAGAGAAAAAAAAAGAAAAGAAGAAAATCAACTCACTGGAACTCGCAACAGAGACACGATTTGCACGTGTGTGTTGTGTCGCTAAATGTGTTTTCTGTCCCTAGCTTGAGTAAGACCTTCAATTGCAAAAACCTGGTCTTAACAATGTAACTGGAAATTATTTCTAAACTGCCGGGCACTTCATTTTCTATCAATAACTTGAAAAACCCACCCAAAATGATGGCCATAAAAAGATACTTTATATAAGATAAAAGCTATGTCGAGACTGCAAACTAAAACGTGTACAAGACTCCTTGACATACGAGGACAATCTGTTGTTCTATTGATATGCACGTTCACAAGAAGAATTTCAGATTTAGATTCGTTTGTTTTGTAATTTGCAGTCTGTGCATTGACAGTCCATCTGGTAAGGAAAGGGGAGGTTGTTTCAAAACCCAGGGAGAAGTTCTTACCTCTCTTGAGCATATTCATTTTAGGATACAGACCACTTTAGGACACAACACATGCACAACAATGTTCAGTTCAAGGTATTGTTCAGTTACTCACGAATGTTTTACCTTTGGGTTTTTCTTTAAACAAAGGTTTATTTGGGTGGTGGATGTGTAGGCTACTTTCAGCAATGTTCCTGCTGACTGTTTCTCTGTCTGTCTCTGTCTCATACATATCAGAGCATATTATGCATGTATTCATGTATGTGTGTGTTTGCGCGTGTATGTGTGTGCGTGTGTACATGTGTTGTTAGGACAGTACCGTCAGTACAATATGACAATTTATGTGATGAAGAGGAAAAATGAATTTAAAAAATAAATGTGCTGAAGCAGATCTCTTAGAAAACAAAACCACTCAAACAAAGAAACCAGATCTTAGGTGTATTAAAGAAATGACTGCATCTTAGGCCCAGTGCATTCGTCTGTATCTACACCTCGTATCATGTTTAAGCACATTGCCCAGAATACCTACAGGCGTACTGGTCATAACGTCTGAAAGTGCCCCATAAATGATCCTCACATTATCATGTTGCTTTGAACTTTTGGACCGCAGTGCTATTCTATTTTTTGTTGTTCGTGTGGCAACCGCCCTGCGCTGATCTGTGCTGTGGTGCATCAATTGTATATTTTCATTGATATTATGTGTAATACTATGTATTGTTGCCTACACTTTACCAGCTTTCGTTGGGACAGACTTGCTAGATTCAAGCCAGGCTGTTCTCTTTGTGCTGTGGTATCACCACAAGAACAGCACCACCCATATTAAAGATGTTAGTAAAGTGTGTATGCCTACAGTAGAAAACTCTCTTGGTGCCGTGGGCTCTGTAACTGCACAAAAGTCGGGGTAGGATGGGACTCCAACCGGCCTTTTGTCACATCTTATTTATCTGCCCCTTATTTTTGAGGGTGTGTATGGAAAACAGTCGAGGGCAGAAAAAAGGCGCCAAAAAAATCTGGTTGACAACATCAGTGGACTGCCAACCTGAACGCCCCTACTGCCACCACAGATCGTGAACATGGAAAAGATCTCGTTGCGTCTTATCATGTCCCCCCAGTCCTTTGGGACATGGGTACGATGGTGATGAGTGTGTTGGAGCACGCCTGTATTTGTGACACTGCACACATAAGATTCATGCCAGAGGTCTTTTAGTTTTGGCATGTAAATTTGCAATAAAATAGCTATACAATACCAAAAAAGCAAATTGAAAATCGGACAGTTCTATCAAGTTATTACAACTGCAGGAAAAGGCAAAATGAGAAATTGACAAGTTAGTAGGTGGCCAGAATGAGGACTTGGTTATTTTCAAAACACGTTTAAAGACAAAAGGAAAAATTATGACTTGATATTTCACTTCAATGTAAAATAAGTGCTAGAATTTTATAATCAATAAAAATCTCAAAATCCACAACCTCACCCCCACCTGCCCAAAATATCCCCTAGCAGAAAAGTGGGTCATGTGCTAAGCGACTCATTTCTGGTGGAGCGTCACACTTGTGTTAGCCTTTTTTGTGTGTGGCAATGGCCCTGCACTGTGTTATGATGCATCATATTGTAGATTATGATTAATTTATGTGTGTTGGGCAAACTGGACCAGCATTTGTTCCGACGGATATGCTGTATTTGCCAGGCAGTTCTCTTTGGGACTGTAGTATCGCCACAAAAGCAGTGTCACTCATATCAAAGATACTAGATATATAAGTCTGTGTGCCTACAGTAGATCACTCTCATGGTGTTGTAGAGTTTGTTACTGCCAAAAGTTGGGGTATGATGGGACTGAAAAAATAGCCGTTTGTCACATCTTCTCTAGATGTATATGTGGCTTGTTTTTGAGGGTGTGTATGCGGGTGCCTTAGCGTGTATTGTATTTGTGATTGCCGTGAGTGTGTGTGTGTGTTGTCGCGTGTGAACACGACCTTACACTGTGCTGTTGTGCAATTATTTAGTCAATATTTTATGTAAAACTGCGTATTGTCGTATATACTGGTTTCACTACAAGAACAGCACCACCCCAACAACCACCATGGCACAGTGGTTGAGAGCTAGTAAGTGAGCCCAACGATGTCTGTTCCTGTCCAGTTCGCATACTGGGTATGTTTGTGTCATCCATGCCACTAACCACAGCTGCTCTTCTCTCCTGAAAGAGAGACATAAGATTTTATGATCCTTATGTACAAGATGTGTGTTTTGTTCGCATAAGGGACCTGGGTTTAATGTAGCATCATGTAGAGGATTCATGGGAATTTGGGTCAGGATCATTTGAAATGCATTACATTGTTATTTGCATGACCGTTTGTATGGTATTGCATGACGAATGGATTTCTAGTGTTTTGTATTGTATCATGCTGTATTGTTTGCTTTATGTTGTATTGTACTGCAGTACATTGTATTGTTGCCACTTGCAGTCAGACAAATCTCGACTGATCTTTCTTTTTATATGTACATCTGAATAGACATATATGATGTCCACTCTCTGTTTGCACCTCAGAAACTCGGCACAATTAACACAGTTTGGGATGTGATTTTTATACAGAGATTGTGTAAACTACATTCCACCGTGAAGTCAATTGCATACAACAGAACGTTTTCAACCACTACCCAACAAAACAGAGCATCGACAATTCACAGGTGTGTCTCTAAATAGAAACACAACACTCTGATTGTCGCCCCTGATCACATGGGAGATAATCTACTTACCCACACATAACACATTCACACACATACACACAACAAGCTATTATATAATATATTTTATATATAATATCTATATATATATATATATATTTGTAGTGGGGAAGAGGAATGGAGGGGGTGGGTGTGATTCAAACATTCCTTCTTTAATTTAACTTCTGTTCCCTTAAATTAATGTGATAGATCTATTAGACCACAAAAAGATCCTTTATGTAATTGTGTTACATTTAGAGAACATGTGTGTGTGTGTGTTGGTGTGTGTGTGTTGTGTGTGTGTGTGTGTGGTGTGTGTGTGTGTGTGTGTGTGTGTGTGTGTGTGTGTGTGCATGTGTATAAGTGCATGTGTGTTCATATGTGTGTGTATTTGTGTGTGTGTGTAGTGTGTGTGTGTGTGTGCGTGTGTGTGTGTGTGTGTGTGTTGTTTTTGTTGTTTTGTTGTGTTTTTTTTTTTTAATTTGTTTTATTCTGTGTTTGTGTATGTATGTGTGTGTGTGTTTGCGCGCGCGCGCGTGTATGTGTGTGTGTGCGCGCGTATGTGTCTGTGCGCGCGTGTGTGTGCATGTGTGAGTGTGTATGTGTTTGTGTGTGTACACGTGCTCGTTCGCGCTCCAGTATGTGTGCATGTATGTATACACATGTGTGATTTGTGCGTGTGTGCGTGCTTATGTGCATACATACACACATTCAATGATTCATAGTAGAACGCTTTATAATTTTTATCTGTTCGCTGGTGTGTGTGTGTTTGAGTGTATGTGAGTGCGTGTGTACGTGTGTACGTGTGTGTGCGTGTATATGTGTGCATGAATATGTGTGCGTTCATGCCTGTGTGTATGTGTGTATGAGTTAGTGTTTGTGTGCGTGCGTGCGTGCGTGCGTGCGTGCGTGCGTGTGTGTTGTGTGTGTAGTTGGGGAGTGGTGTGGTGTGTGTGTATAGTGTGTGTTTGTGTTGTGTTAGTGTGTGTGCGTGCACCTTTGACTGTCTCTGCATATGATACAAGAAATAAAACGAACAAACAAAGAAAGAAACAACAACAACAAAAATACCTCCACCCCCTTAAATAATAAAGAATCTGAAAGAACCAAACTTTACGTCCAATAGTTTCATCTGTCCCTTGTCAGTCCTAAGCCCAATTGCAAACCCATATGCATGTGTTTTATCATGGAAAGGGAACTGAACAACTCAAACTAAAACAAGAAAAAATACAAAAGTTTGCCAAGAAAGCTTCTTACTAAATTGTTATTTATTTCCAGCATAATCGCATTATTAAGCAATATTTTGTCCAAATGACATTAATTCAAACGTTATATTGCGCAAATGCACACTGTAACGATGAGTACTATTATATTTAGACTTTTGTTTGTATAAACAAGAACTTAAACAAACTATGGTGTTAAAAGTCCTTAATTTTAAACATTACCAGCAGTCTTCTTCCTGTGCAAACGCAGATGAAAATGGAAGTCTAAAAAATTATGTCTCCTGTATAGTTCCTCTGTAAGCAGGATGTTGCTGCCACATCCCTCTATTATTAGATTAGAGACTAGGATTTACAGAACCCCCATCTTTCGCAATCGCCAGCAGTAATCATGTACAATTGGCCGGTTTGTGCAGGGTCAAAACAATGTAGCCTGTAGCCACTTTGCCTCTACCTGCTTCAATCATCCCCAGATAGACATTTTGGGGAGGAAAATTGAAATCAGAAGTAGATGAATTTGCATTGCCAGTAGCGGCTATCGTGTTCTGGGCATTCCAGGCAGGGTTGGGATGGGTGAGAACTTTGATGAACCGAAATGGTTTTTTGTAAATAACTACTTAAAAATCAATCACAGCCACATGGTTTATTGTAACAGTAAAGTATATGCTATAAAGAGTCTCCACATACCAAAAAGTGAAAAAGTGAAAAAGTGGCCGATAGCCGCTTCTGTCAGGCAACCCTCGATATATATATATATATATATATATATATATATATATATATATATATATATATATATATATATATATATATATATATCGGGAGGGAGAGAGCAGGGACAATCTATATATCTCTAAGGGACACTTTTCATAGGTAGGGTGCAGGAGTGACGCTCTTTATATATAGGGGAGGGAGTGACGCTCTTTATATATAGGGGAGGGAGACGGGGGACGCTCTTTAATATAGGGAGGAGGAAGGACAGACCATAAATCGCTGACGTGCACCATGCTATTTATCTCAGAGATAGATCTGGGGCGAATCAATATCTCGCAGGATCCACACACACACACACACACACACACACACACACACACACACACACACACACACACACACACACACACACACACACACACACTCTCTCTCTCTCTCTCTCTCTCTCTCTCTCTCTCTCTCTCTCTCTCTCTCTCTCTCTCTCTCTCTCTCTCTCTGGGCGGTATGTATAACTTAGTGGTCAGAACATCGCGCTCGCAATTTGACGACCCGGGTTAGATTCCCGATCGAGGGGATTTTCCCCCTGGAGTTAACATCAGTGCTGACTCCACTTCCCCTAAAAGTCTTTCGGATGAGACTTTAAACCGAGGCCCCGTGTGCAAATGCACGCAGAGCATCTTGCGCACACGTTAAATCCTGTTCCGCTTTTCGTAAGAGTAGACCATCGTGTGCCGGTGGGAACAGAGAACATTTTACAAAAATGCATCCACACGGGGACTGGATGTAAAAAAGCACAAGAGTGCTTATTCCATTATCCTCGAAAAAAAGAATAAATCAAATCAAATCAAATCAAATCAAATCTCTCTCTGTATTTTTTGGTATTTAATCTTTTATTCTTTTATATGAGTGTGTGTGTGTGTGTGTGTGTGTGTGTGTGTGTGTGTGTGTGTGTGTGTGTGTGTGTGTGTGTGTGTGTGTGTGTGTTTGCACGAGATAAGAAAGGGGTTATCACTGTGCCAATGTTCAACGATTCTCATTTGTGCTGACGAGCGTGATAGGCTAATCAGCTAGTGATTCATGTAAGGGTCAGGAGGGGGGGGGATTGCATCTTGGCACCACTAAGACCAAGAATGGAAAGCATTTCTTGCAGTCTTCCAGGTTAGCACACATGCAGACTTGCCAATGCCTTGTTTTTTTATCATGTCTATAAGATTAATTAAAAGAGCAAGTTAATGATCCGGTAGTTCCTGTGTGTTTGTTTAGTTGTAACAACACAAAAACACATTAAGTACCATTGGAAGCACCAGCGTGAAATTAGGATACCTCTATTCAAAGAGAAGACGGCATCAGCAGCACTCTAATTTAACAGTACGGATGACTTTTACATCCTACCCAGAGAAGACTAAGTGACCATTGTGAGGCTGAGGACTGGACACTGCAGACTCAGACATCATCTGTTCACCAAGTTCCACATTGGTGATTCTGAAGCATGCCTTTGCGGCACTTCTCCCATGACAGTGGAACACTTACCCCCAGAACTTTCAAACACACCAAAACCTGAGTGAAGGCCGATATCTGGCCTAGTGCAATGATCTGCCGATGAGGGACAAACTCTTCGGACCTCTGGAGGGCCTTCAGTCATTGCAGCAGTTGTCAGTGCCTCCAGTGTTGCTGTCTTAGCGTTCGACAAAGGAGAAGAAGAATCACAAGCGTATTCTGTGTGTTGGTCAGAAAAGTAGTGTGGCGGATATGGTATATTGCGAAAGCAATAAACCCTTTATGATACAGCTGAAAATTGATGTGGATAGGTATTAGTTACACCAGATCCACCTTGAAACTGTTGAGTTACGTGAAATGTTTCTGTTTATATAATGTGACGCTCCACCACATAAGGAGTCGCATTGCACCAGAAGTCAGATTTTAGTTACTGACAAGTTTTAGTCTGCAATAAAAAGGCTATTCAATACAAAAAACAGATTGAAAATCGGACAATTCTATGCAAAGTTATTACAAATTGAAATGATAGACTGCACGATGTGACAAAATAAGAAAATTGGTCATAATGAGGGCTTGGGTATTTTCAAAACGCATTTAAAAGGAATAAAAAAAAAAACATGCCTTGACATTTCATTACAAGGTAGAATTAACGGATACAGATTAATAATCGATCAAAATCTCAAAATTGACCAACTTGACCCCCGCCTACCTTTAATGGCTCCTAGCGCAAAATTGGGTAATGTGCTAAGCGACTCATTTCGTGGTGGAGCTTCACATACTTTTAAATTGAATTCTTTTTCTCTTGTTCATTTTTTACCATCAGGTCAGTCTATAAATAAAATAACCCTATGTCCTTTCCAGCTCCTCTCGTGGGAAGTACAGCTTTATTTGAATTGATTGAGT
>CM060326.1:45928088-45930588 GCA_030674155.1 Stramonita haemastoma | reverse complement strand
TAGGGTCTCCGTGTGTAGTGTGTTCTGGATTCGCTTCCCATTCTGCAAACTGGCGAGTTTGACACATTCCTCTTTTAGCATGTTTTTCTCTTGCTGTTTGACAAACCAGTACACACATAATGGCTCAGTGTCTGGTTGGCATGCGCACTGGATCACAATGTCGTCTGACTCACACGTCACAATATCTTCACCGTCTGAATGATGTAGCAGGGATTTTCTAAAGTGTGTATTTCTTTGTCTGTCTCTTAGCCTTCTTTGTACAGATCTATCAGTTAGAGTAGCCACGTACTGTTTGACGTTTCTTGTGTCAATGCACCAACAATATTATCATCTTCACCTCAGGCTGCAAAACACACATATCAGCACAGTCACTACAATCAGACATACAGGGAGGTTCTAAATCAACCGATGATGGTAACTTAACTGATGTTTTTGTGTTGATGTCCTGTGTGTGTGTTGTTGGTAGGTCTATTCCATGTGTATCTACACATGTTGTATTCCCCTGTTCTACTCCACTGTCAGGCAGACTCAGGCACTGAGGACACAGTCATTTTCACACACAACACTTGCCTGCTTCTCTTTATGCTTTCGAGAGCGCTGAACATCTCGTTGTCTTTGAGATAACGATTTTTTCCTGTAGTACTGTGCTTGTGTGCTGTGATTCACTGTTGGATCCGCCATGTTGGTTGACACTGTTGTGTCCACTGGTTTCAGTCGCAAGACAAAAACCACGCTGTCCCCTTCTCCTGCCACTTTCCAGCTGGAAACTGCATTGTCAGTCAGCAGGGCGCCTAAGGTCCTCTCCACAGCCGCTGGAAGTCCAGTAACTGGCATTTTTGACTGAATTTCTAGTTTTATGTGCTCACAGAATGTACCTCGCTCACCGGAGAAAAGTACCCAGAATGAGAGAGAGAGAAGAGAGAGAGAGAGAGAGAGAGAGAGAGAGAGAGAGAGAGAGAGAGAGAGAGAGAGAGAGACCAAGTTCGTACAAGGAGTTCCACATTTCTATCAAACAATCCTGCACGCAGCAGTAACTGGCCACTTGTGTGAGTTGACAGAGTCCAAAACAGTAAATCCCTCAGCGTTCTCCTGACCTTTCCACTGACCTTTCTGGTGACCTCTACCGTTATGATGCTCCCTGAAGGCTCATTACTCGTGGTCAACAGAGCATGTGGCCTCCCAGCCAATGGGAAAGATGGATCTACTAATACGGCCATGGGTGTCTCAAGGCTGTTTCATCTGGCTAAATGTCCACTTAATTAGGCGATCCCCTGAGGCATCCTTATTTTCAGTTCTGTTACATTGATTTATCCTAAAGGGATCGCGTTAGTTCAGTGTCAGAGCACTCTGCTTTCCCCAAGCTAACGTTAAGCAGCATCAAGCGTGGTTACCAAGTGAATGGTTGACCGTTTAAGCACCTTGGCTTTAGTACAGTGCCCCAGTTCCCGCAGCTGTAAACTGGTACCTGTCCTTTTTAGGGTCACAGAAGTTTGAAAGCAACGAGGGAGAGGATATGGGCACCGCCCTCAATATGCTGGCCCCTAGAGAAGCTGAGGTCTCTGATGCCTCGCTCCCCTACAACCACAAAGGTTATGGAACATCTTTACCTTTGACTTTTACTACATGTATCCTAAGAGTGCTTCTAAAATTACTTTTGATATGGAGAAGGCACACCTTTACACACAAACACGTGCGTGCGCACGTAGGAGTAGAGCTCTGGAGATCGTAAATATGGGAAATGAAAGAAATAGAAGTTAGACGTAAAGATAAAACATAAAAAAGAACACAAATCATGCATACAGAAATATCTATATGTCTGTGTATGGAAACACACATCGAAATAAAGAACTAATAAAAGGGCATAAAGAGAGATTGCAGACTCTTTACAACACAAAGATAGAGATTTTAAGTCAACTTCAATCTTACTATACAACCTGTACCTTGTGAACACGAACGCACCAAACAGTTGTCGAAAAAGACAGAAGGGAAAGAAAAAATACATGCTAGATAGCAACAGCAAAAATGTAATCATATAAAAAAGAAAAACAAAATCATACTATACAACGACGTCAATCTATAAGACAAAGAACACCAAGTTTAAACAAATTTTATTTTTAGGGGAAAAAAATTAAAGATCTTTTTTTTACATCGAGAGAGAGAGAGAGAGGAGAGAGAGAGAGAGAGAGAGAGAGAGAGAGAGAGAGAGAGAGAGAGAGAGAGAGAGACACGACAGACACAACAGACAGACAGACAGACAGACAGACAACAGACACGACAGACAACGACAGACAGAGACAGACAACAGACAGACAGACAGACAACAGACAGACAGACGACAAACAGACAATTTGTTGCTGGAATCTAGTAAGCATAATGGTGAATACTTCACCCAGCCATCAGTCAAAAATAAGTATATTAATCACACGATCGCTCAATTAGTCTACCATTCAAATTCATCAGTAGTGTAAAAAAAAAAAAAAGTGACAATAGCATAAACAAA
>CM060326.1:45903088-45920588 GCA_030674155.1 Stramonita haemastoma | reverse complement strand
AGAAGAAGAAGAAGAAGAAGAAGAAGAAGAAGAAGAAGAAGAAGAAGAAGAACAAGAAGAAGAAAGCAAAGAAGAAGAAGAAAGCAAAGAAGAAGAAGAAGAAAGCAAAGAAGAAGAAGAAGAAAGCAAAAAAAGAAGAAGAAGAAAGCAAAGAAGAAGAAGAAGAAGAAGAACAACAACAACAACAAGAACAAGAACAAGAACAAGGACAAGAAGAAGGGCAAGAACAAGAAGATGGACAAGAAGGACATGAAGGACAAGAAAAAGAATTGCAAAGAAGAAGAAGAAGAAGAAGAACAAGAACAAGAACAAGAAGAACAAGAAGAAGAAGAAGAAGAAGAATTAACTTAACCGTATAAACACGGGTGTCTTTTTGTGACTGAAGTCAGAAGATCTTTGTGAGGACAGATATATTAATATCTGATAGTTTTTGTGCGTTTTCTCGTAGAGTATGTGGTCAGTGTGTCTGATGTATACTATCTTGCGAAAATACCTTGATTCAAAGGCTCGTCGTAATCTTCTCTCTAGTATCATTCTTGGCGTCTATGTCTTTCAGTGTTTTTCGTCTTAAATGGTGGTCAATTTCGTTGTGACTTTGATTCAAGGTAAATGTGTTCCTTGTATATAACATTTTGTCAATAAAAAATTCAGGCAGAATGTTAAAATAATACTTATGATTTGACAAGTTTTCTTTTTATATTGTTTCAGAACAGAGTTTGTGAACGCACTTCTGGATTCCTATGATAACGCTGTCCCGCCAGATTTTGATTTGGGTAAGTTAGCTTTTGTATGTCTATTTTGTTTGTCTATCTGTCTGTTTGTCTGTCTGTGTGTCTTGTCTGTCTGTCTTGTCTGTCAATCTGTCTGTCTGTTTTTGTTGTCTATCTGACGTCTGTTTGTCTGTTTGATGTCTGTTTGTATTTGAACCCTCAAAAAAGTGCATCCATAAAAAAGACCTTGTGGTTCGTTTGAATTTACTGACTTTCAAAACACTATACTACCTACATGCACCACAGACTTTTCCAGCGTCATCTGCTTGTGCAATCAATGAAGCATTCTAGTATAGCAAAATGCTTTGGCAGATACTGTGTGGCGCCTATAATAACATTCTGGAGGAAATGACACTTTCGTGGCAAAGCTTGAACTAAACTGATCTTGTCTGGACCAATTGGGGTAATGCGTGGTGCCTAGTCTTATCCTGTGCTTGTTGTAGCTCTGCAGGAGGTCTGCCACTGGCCTCAGCAACACTTCTAGACTTCAGAGCAGTCATTAAATGTTCATACAAAAAAAATGTTAGATTTACTTGAAAAAAGAGGAGAAAGGGCTAGGTCAGCAAAAAATTAAACAAAGAGAGAGGATAGAGAGGGTAAAGACAAAAATAAAGGGAGTGATAGAAAAGGGGAAATAAGTAGCACAGAATTTCCAGAAGGTGGGGGATGCTATCTATATTGAAAGGACCGGCAGCATTTCTACGGCGGAATTAATCTGGTCTGAAACATGAACTTTAGAATCATAGTGGTTTGTGAAGCAAAGCAGTCTTTGCAGAGTCAGGTCTGGGTTGTGGTCTTGTCTCCTATTCCTGTAACCCAATACAGCCTGCCACAGGTGAAGGCTCCAGGCCTACTCTCAACTCCATGTAAACCTGTATTACTTGCCTGTATGAACCACTGCAGCCAGATTCCTACCCTGCTTCTGATATTCATGTAGCCAGTATCGCTTTTCCACAGAGACGAAACAGTCTGCTCAGGCCAAAGTCATGCAACTTTAAAAAATATGTTTGAATTTGAATGGAATTCGAACTTAACTAGTATCTCCCTTGAAGAGAAAGGGAATAATGATGATAATGATAATGAAGCAAATACGATGACAATGTGACTGTAATGATGATAACGACGACGATGATGTTGAGGACAACGATGTTTGGTCAATGAATGTGAAAGTTTTCAGAAAAAACGACGATAATGATAAAGATGGTGAGGACAATGATGATGATGATGATGATGATGACGATGACGACGACGACGGCGACGACATCGACGGCGACAACGACGCAAACGGTAACAGCAATAATGATGATGATGATGACAAAGACAACAACAACAACAACAACAACGATGATTGTAGCGATGACGATAACGGCAATGTTGATGATAGCAATAACAGATGCTTTACGTACAGCGTTGTGGCTGAAGATGACTATGCTTGTTTTCAGGGCAGTACACTAACGTGGCAGTGGCTCTGTACATCAACAGTATCGACTCCATCAACGAGCAGAGTATGGTGAGTTATGGCAGTTCGTATTACCATAGTGACATTTTTTTCTTTTCTTTTTTTATTCTTTTATATTGAGGATAATGGAATAAGCACTCATGTGCTTTTTTTTTTTTTTACATCCAGTCCGTGTGTGTATGCAGTTTTGTCAATCTTGTCATCTGTTCCCACCGGCACACGATGGCCTACTCTTACGATTTAGCATTTAACGTGTGTGCAAGATGTTCTGCTTGCGTTCGCACACGGGGCCTTGGTTTATAGTCTCATCCGAAAGTCTTTTGGGGGGAGATGAGTCAGCACTGATGTTAACTCCAGAGGAAAAATCCTCTCGAACGGGAATCGAACCCAGGTCGTCAAATTGCCAGCGTAATGTTCTGACCACTAGGCTATCCCGTCCCCCTTGAAGACAGCAACAACAACAACAACAACATCAGTAACAACAACAACAACAGCAATACGATTGACGGACATTTCTCAACTCAATATCACATTTACAGTTTAAATATTTAATCTTTTGCTCGAAACCTATATGGATATCTTTGAGACTGTAAAGTATTTGATTTTGAATCTGAATTTGAATTTTGCTTAAGGGGGCAATATTTAGGCGGAGAATGTCTTGTTTATGCAGCGTAAATATGTCTGCAGGGAGTTTCCTTTGAAAAATGATGAATGAAGTGCATAAACCAGTACATAGAAATGAAGAAGTAGAAGAAGAAGAAGAAGAAGAAGAAGAAGAAGAAGAAGAAGAAGAAGAAGAAGAAGAAGAGAAGAGAAGAAGAGAAGAAGAAGAAGAAGAAGAAGAAGAAGAAGAAAAAGAAGAAGAAGAAGAAGACAACAACAACAACAACAACAACAACAACAACAACAACAACAACAACATAATGCAAAGAAGATTACAAGCAAATATGCAAAGAATACGAAGAATAAGATAGCGAAGAAGAAGAAGAAGAAGAAGAGAAGAAGAAGAAGAAGAAGAAGAAGAAGAAGAAGAAGAAGAGAAGAGCGCCAAGACTAAGTAAAACAAGAAGAAGACAAAGAAGAAGAATTCCGAAGAAGAATTCCGGAGAAGAAGAAGAATTGCGAAGAAAAAGAAGAATTGCGAAGAAGAACTGCGAAGAAGAAGAATTGCAAAGAAGAATTGCAAAGAAGAAGAAGAGGAAGAAAAAGAAGATGTAGAAGAAGAAGAGGTAGAAGAAGAAGAAGAAGAAGAGAAGAAGAGAAGAAGAAGAAGAAGAAGAAGAAGAAGAAGAAGAAGAAGAAGAAGAAGAAGAAACAAGAAGAAGAACAAGAACAAGAACAAGAACAAGAAGAAGAACAAGAAGAAGAAGAAGAAGAAGAAGAAGAAAACAACAACAACAACAAGAACAAGAAGAATTCAGAAGAAGAAGAAGAAGAAGAAGAAGAAGAAGAAGAAGAAGAAGAAGAAGAAGAGAAGAAGAAAAAAGAAAAGGAAGAAGAAGAAGAATTCAGAAGAAGAAGAAGAATTCAGAAGAAGAAGAAGAAGAATTCAGAGAAGAAGAAGAAGAAGAAGAAGAAGAAGAAGAAGAAGAAGAAGAAGAAAAAGAAGAAGAAAAGAATGACAGCAAGAAAAATCTTTGCCGTAAAAGGCTGAGAAGTATTAAGGAGATGACCATTTTCTAGAAACTTTCTGAAAAGTTAGGTCCTTCCAAAAGGCTTAAATACCAATGCTTGAAGTAGCCCCTATTTTCATAACCATTACTCTGAACTTCTGGAATTGGGAATAGACTTTTTTTTACAAAGCTTTCAGCTAAAATCAATAGGCTTTTACTTTAGGGGCTTGTACATTTTGATCTTAAAGACTTTCATCCTTTTTACGAAGGAACTTGAGAGGTACTCAAGTTTGACTCAGTTTTTCGTGATGATAATGATTATATCTAAAATGGTGGTAGTAGGGATAATGGTAATAAAAGATTAGCCGTATTTATGAAGTATCGTGCGTCATATTTGAGCAGGCTGTCAAGTTTGACATCAGCGGGAGCAATTCAAGATCTTAAAATGGATGAAGATGGATCATTTTTCGTTTCTGTTCAAATTATCAAAATGGCATGCAGGAGTTGAAGTTAGTACTTAACCTTTTAAACTGATGTGAGATGGTTGACGGCACGTGTGATTTCATACTATTTCCATTTTCTTTTCCTGAAGCGTTGGAACTGATCAGACAACAAGTCAAGGCCATTTCGACACACATCAAAGTACGTCTGGCCATTATTTCTTTTCAAATCGTGGGGAAATATCTTAATAACCCGGACTTCTAAAAGTAAAAGGTAAAGGTGTCCTATAACCTATGTAGTAGGGGAGCGAGGCGTCAGAAACCTCAGCTTCTCTAGGGGCCAGCATATTGAGGGTGGCGCCCCCATCTCCTCTCCCTCGCTGCTTTACCTGCCCTGATCCTAAAGAGGACTGGTACCCATTTACAGCTGGATGGACTGGTGGACTGCACTGAATCCAAGGCGCGCAATCAGCAACACACACACCCTTTTCGTAATCACGCATGATGCTGTTTAACTTTGGTTTGGGGAAAGTGAGTGCTCTGATCACTGAGCTATCCCGTCCCCGTTCTAAGAATGCATGCTGGTTAATAGTATCTTAAGCATCAAAAGCTGACATAATGTCTCAAAATACACACTGACTCCTATCATGTACTAATATTATACTTTTTACCACAAAAGTTGGTTATTTTCTTACCTAAATTTGATAAAAAAACGTCAAAATTTAGCGTTAAAAATTTAATAAATGGGTAATAGTTCTTGAATTATTCAAAGGCATCTTGTGGGCAATTTTATGTTTCTGATGTAATAAACTGGCCGCGTCATTATAATAAAAAAAAACAACAACAGGTGTGACTCAGTGTAAAAGCTTGAAAAGAAGCTGTTGCGTTTCTAGTACAACAGATTTAAACCATTCCCAGGGTAACTTAGGCAACAAAACAGTGACCTGTTTACAAATCTGCAATACACATGCAGACAGGAAAAGCAAAATAAATAACAAGACAGTGGCACTGCTCTAGTGGCCACGCGCTCTCCGAACAGCCCGAATTTCACGCAGAGAACTCTGCTGTGACTAAAAGTGATATACAATACAATACCAAACATAAACAAAAAACAATTCAACACAACACAACATAATACAATACAACACAACACAACACAATGCCTTTAGTATTTTAAATTTGACCAAGGCCGAGCGCTGTGTCAGTGAGTACTGTAGGCAGTGTACCCAGGCTTGCAATAAAATGTGTTATGCTTTGGAGTGCAATGCAGAAATAATTGTCTTCACCCATAACAAGCTCTTAGCATAACAGCCTGTATTCTCCATCAAGAAGAAACAAATCTGCTGAAGACGGACAGGGCTGCCTCTACGGCAGTGTAACTAAAACCAGCCCCACACCCACACTTCCCCTCCAGTGATTCCCGAAGGTCTCACAGTGATTCATTCCCCTGGTGTGTAGAGGGAGACAGTGGGCCTAGTCAAGGGGGGGGGGGGTTAGCCTAGTGGTCAGAACATTGCGCTGGCAATTTAAAGACCCAGGTTCTAAACCCGTCGAGGGGAATTTTCTCCTGGAGTTAACATGATTTGTGCAGACTCCACTCTCCACGAAAGTCCTTCGGATGTGACTATAAACCGAGGCCCCGTGTGCGAACGCACGCAGTACATCTTGCGCACACGTTAAATCCTGTTCCGCTTTTCGTAAGAGTAGCCATCGTGTCCGGTGGGAACAGATGACATTTACAAAACTGCTAAACATGGGGACTGGATGTAAAAAAGCACATGAATGCTTATCCCATTATCCTCGATATAAAAGAATAAAGAATAAAGAGGGACCTCCAAAGTGTCAAGTTGTTGTTCCCCAGCTTAACACTCTGGGGGTCACCCAGAATGTGCCCTCTGACTCACTTATCCCACCTGGGAATCACTGTGAGATGAAATTGCACACTGAATGAGATATTTTGCGTGTATGACTGTGTTCAAGTAACTCGCCTTATAGGCAGCCATACTCCGACTTCAGAGGATTTTTTTTCTCCTTTAAGGAGAGTACTGTTTGTTCTGTTAAGAGCTTGTCATGGCTGAAGGTAGTCCAAACATAACGTTTTACAACATCACAACAGTTTTAGTGTAGGCCTTGCAATGAATGGGCTGACATCAATAACTGACACAGCTTTTGGCCCGGGCCAAGGTGTCAAGTGAAAAATGCCCCAGCAATACCCTAAAATGGAAATGCAAAGTCATGATTTTTTAAAATAATCCAAATATAGATTACATTTCAAATGATAGCAACATTTGCAGTAGACCAAATATATACTACATTCCAAACTATTAAAACTTTCCAAATGAATTAATCGTGTACTTCTAAGTGAAATTCATGAATTTTAAAAAGATGCCGAAGTTCTTATTCTGGAAATGCGGTCAGCGAAGTCATTCCTGAAAGCACCGCAGTAAATTGAAGTGCAAAGCGAAGTAACATGAGAACTAACCACATGCTAACCTTGAAGTGACGATTCTCTGTAGCTCTTCTTCTTTGTTGCGAGCCGATCAACCAAGTCGATTCCGAAAATACCGCAGGTTAATGAAATGCATAGAAAGGCAACATGAGAACCGCATGTAGTTATCAAGTTATCATTCCCGTGACTAGCAAGGTGGAATGCTAGGGGCCTGCCAGTTATAGAAATAGCACCCCTATCCTCTGGAAATTCTATGCTAGAAAAAATCCCTCTTTTTCTATCCCTCACTTTGTTTTTGCCTTGTTCCTTTTCTTTCTGTCACCTCCTTTTTGTCTATTTTCTGCCTTCTTGATCCGTTCCACAGCCTTTTTTCCAGAGAGACTTAACAGAGAACAATTCTCTCCCACACCGAAGTCGAATGTGCTGGGCCTGATTTGTCAGGTGCTGAACAGCAGCGCGTTGCATTTTCGCTCATGATAATGGCATGCAGACAACAATAGTTGCTGTCTGAGTATTCGAGGACTGAAGAAGAAGGTAAAGGTAAGGTAAATGTGTCCCATAACCTATGTGGTTGTAAGGGAGTGAGGCGTCAGAGACCTCAGCTTCTCTAGGGGCTAGCATATTGAGGGCGGCACCCATCTCCTCTCCCCCATTGCTTTACTTTCCCTGACCTTAAAGAAGAAAAAGAAGAGGAGTTGTAATAAGTATTCCTAATCTGGACACAGCGTGTGCGTGGTTGACTGTTATCATCATGGTCAAAGTATTAAAATTGTAGTCTACAGAGCACGGGAGTCGGTAACTGCTATACTTGTCCCTAAATGGATTTTGTTTCTGCAATGCAATGTTAAGGCTTGATCTTTCTTCTTTCCTCTGCAAGTCTTTAGACGTTGCTCCAAAGTCCTGTTTTTCAGATCGTTTCTTTTGGGTTTTATTTTTCTTTCCTCGGCTAGAGCTCGTAGGTTCCACCAATGGTGAGATTTTTTGCGCATGCAACCGTTTTTCCTACCATGAAGGGAACCACATTCCGACATAGCAGATGTATGCTGGGTATGTATGTGTTTCTATAACCCACTGAACGCTTGGGTGAATATGTAACGTGCATATTTGATGTTCTGCATGTGTATACACACAAAGGGAATTAAGCACTGGCTGGTCCGCACTTCACGTTGACCAGGAAGATCGTAAAAATACCCGCCTCTTTATTCATCAGTGCCACTGAGCTCAACCACGACTTCAATTCAATTCAATTCAATTCAAAATTTATTTCAAGAAAACCCCCTCAAGGGGTACATGAAATTTGACAAAACCAATGCTTGCAGATATGGACGTGTCAAAAAGGACCCTAGGGATTGAAGTCGAATAGTCTTAACCACTCAGCAATAGCGTCGGTCGCTGACAGATTTTATGGTGATGAGAATGAAATACCAGCAAAGATATACCCCCACCATCAAAATTTATCCCCCCCCTTCAATCACCACACTCCCCTTTAAAAAGCTAAAGAAACAGAAACAAAAACAACACAAAATGGGGATAAAAACAAAACAGGATAACAGCAATCTTGAATCTCATTGAAGATGAATCGGGCAGCCAAAGGAGTATCACCAGCAGTGCAATAACGTAATATTGATGCGTGAATGTGTTAGCAGCTGCTTTTAATCGTGTCTTCTACTTCACAGGACTTAGAGAAAATAATTATCAGAACTGTATTATCTTTTCTGGTCATAAAAAGCAGCTTTGCCATTGCTGTCGATAAAAGACGGAAGAAGTAAAAATAATAACCCCCCAAAATGGGAATGAGGTTGTGTAAATTGAGAACAGTAAGGCTCATGATATTGCCCATACTAAAGCTGATATTATTGCCAATAATCAACAATGTTGTCCAGAGTCGGAAATGATGGTGCCCATAATTATTAGGAAAAAGGTGTTTTTCATATCGGAAATAATGTTGTCCATCATGGTGTAGATTTTTCTTCACAGTTGAAATGATATTGCCCGTAACGAGAATATTTTGTTTTTAAGTGGAAATGATAATGTGCGTAATGGGAATAAAGTTTACCATAGTGGAAAAGTTGTTAACCATATCAAAAATAAAGTTTTTACAAAGTGTGAATGATATTACCCATAACAGAAGAAAGAATGATGTCATCCATTACAGGAATAGTTTTCCACAGTCGGAATGATAATGTCGCCCATAACAGGAATGGGAATAAAGTTTTCTAAAGCGGGAATGGTATTACCCATAACAGGAATCAAGCTGTTCTTTGCGGCATTATGATAATTTTATGTAATAATAATATATGCAATTTAACTAACACTAGATCTTGTAAAGCAAACAAAGCGAAGCACTTGCAATCAAATCATTTACAAGCATTAAGGGAGCAAACATGCATGGCGATTTTTGATGATACCCCCAACAAGAATGAAATTTTCTTTCATGAGACAAGTAATGTCGGGAATAGGATTAATCAAACAATCTAAAGCAAAACACCTTGACTAAGTATTTTTTTGTCCTTTATTCCAAAACATCCTCCTTAAGTCCTGCTTTGATTACTTTAGACTCTAACCGAAATCAGATGCACTGAACCTGAATTGTCCCGGGACGAGAGTGCAACGCATTTTCGCTGAAATGACAGACAACAGCAGTTACTGACTGAGCGTTCCACGAAAGAGATTTAGACTGATCTTTTTCCAGGGAAAGATCTTATCTGTCTAGTGATGTGTATTTCCTGTGCAATGTCTGGCACAAGTCCACCTTGTCATATACAGAACGACCAGTGGCGTTACACACAGCTTCAGGCAGCTCTTGGACTTAGGGGGAGGGGGGGGACTTGGTGTAATCAGGTTACACCCTCACGCAACCAGGGATTCCATAACGTTGCATTGTTCTTTCTTCTCTCTGATACATATCGTCCTTATCGGATGCTTCTGTGTTCTGGTCTGCCTATTTAACTCTATTTCTGTCTGTCTGTCTGTCTGTCTGTCTGTCTGTCTGTCTGTCTGTCTTTCTGTCTGTCTGTCGGTCTGTCTCTGTCTGTCTGTCTGTCTGTCTGTCTGTCTGTCTGTCTGTCTCTCTCTGTCTCTCTCTGTCTCTCTGTCTCTCTGTCTCTGTCTCTGTCTCTCTCTCTCTCTCTCTCTCTCTCTCTCTCTCTCTCTCTCTCTCTCTCTCTCTCCTTCCATCCTTCTATCTCATAGTGAAAAAGGAAAGCACTGCGCGCGCGTGCGCATGCGTGTGTTCGTGTATGTAGTGTGTGTGTGTGGGGTGTGTCTGTGTGTGTCTGTGTGTGTGTGTTGTGTGGTCTGTGTGTCTGGGTCCTGTGTTTTGGCCTAGTTGGGTTGGTGATTGGTATTGGTTTGATTGGGAAGAGAAGGGGGGGAGGTTCAAACAATAAAGGAGGGAGGGGGGCGGAGGAGGACAAAGATTTATAGACAAAGCAAAAGCAGGGGCCGCATGCACGCAAACAAAGAGAAAGCGGTTTAGAGAAAAACAGGAAATATGAGACAGACAGAAAGACAGACAGACAGAAAGGCAGACAGACAGAAAGGCAGACAGACAGAAGAAGGCAGACAGGCAGACAAACAGAGACAGACAGAAAGCAGACAGACAGACTGAAGAAGAAGGCAGACATGCAGAAAAACAGGCAGACAGACAGAAAGGCAGATAGACATGTAAACAGGCAGGCAGACAGACAGGCAGTGATGGATAGAAAGATGGGAAGACAACAGGCAAGCGGGCAGAGGCAGGCAGGCAGACAGATGAAGATAGACAGACAGAAAAACAGACAGAAAACAGGCAGAAATTGAGACAGAGAAAGAGAAACAGAGAAAGAGAGGTAGACAGACATCAGACAGACAGACAGCAGACGGGGAGATAGAAAGAGACGGGACAGATAACAGAGACAGACAGAGACAGAGACACATGAAAGAAAACGAGAGAGAGAGAGAGAGAGAGAGAGAGAGAGAGAAGAGAGAGAGAGAGAGAGAGAGAGAGAGAGAGAGAGAGAGAGAGAGAGAGAGAGAGATCAGACTGACATATACTTCAGGAAACTTCCTCTCCTTCCCACCCCCCCCCCCACCTCCACCACCACCCCCCTTCCCACACACACAAACACACACACACACACACACACACACACACACACACACACACACACACACACACACACACACACACACAAGTACACACACAGTACACAACACACACCACACACACACACACACTACCTTCCTGTTAACGTTTTATTGACCCTTCCCTCTCCACACCCGTACCGTTCATCCCAGCACCCTCCTCATCCCCTATACCTACCCAACCCCCGTCACCCTCTCTCATCTGTATTCTTCATAAACCAGGATTAACGACCGCAGGATACTAACAAGCTTCCGCAGTTCACATAACATAAAGCATATAAACGAGTATCGCTCTTTCATCTCTGTAAGACTGTACCTCTAAGGGGAGAGAGAGCTTTTGTCAGAGGTTTCTGCCCACTTTTTGTGATTTAATCCCCTTTGTGTGTGTGTGTTGTGTGTTGTGTGTGTGTTGTGTGTGTGTGTGTGTGTGTGTGTGTGTGTGTGTGTGTGTGTGTGTGTGTGGTGTGTGTGTGGTGTATGTGTGTGTTGTGTGTGTGTGTGTTGGTGTGTGTTTGAGTGTGTGTGTGTGCACGTGTGTGTGTGTGTGTGTGTGTGTGTGTTTGTGTGTTGTGTGTGTGTGTGTGTGTGTGTGTTGTGTGTATTTGTGCTTGTGTCTGCGTTCCTGTGTGTTTGCATACTATCAGATCAACACATAAAATATATATAATATGTAGTTGTATAGTATGCATTTTAGTGTTTGTTTAGTTATTAGATATAAATATGTTACAGTAAGCCTAAAATATATATGTATAGGATGCTGTTGGTTTTGTTTGTCTATAAAAAAAGGGTGAGAAACAGAAATATGAAAAAGGACATAAAAGCCTAAAAATTCAAAATAGTCTTGATTGTTCTCTGTACTATATTAAAGCTAGTGACAAAAACAAAATAGGCAAAACAAATGACTCTCATGTATGCCACTGCAAATTGTTAATGTTCACGAAAAAGTTGCGCGTGCATGTGACTGTTGTGTTGTGTGAGTGTGTTGCGTGTGTGTGCCTTGCATATGTACGTGCGCACGTGAGTGTGGGATGAAAGTTTGTAGTCTGCACATGCTATGTTTGCTTATGGAGAGGATATATGAAAGCATTCCCTGAATGTATACATGCTTGTAAGTGCGTGTATGCACGCGTACGTCTGTATACATTAGATTGAGTATCTGAACATAGTCTGGGGTTATGAATTAGTGTGTTTGCAATCTTTGTAACAATCTTCCTGCTTCTTTTCTGTTTCCCTGAATAATTCATTAGAACCTAAACATTAGCTGAAAAAAGAACAAAGTTTTCAGTGCTGACCAGGGCAGCAGTGCCTTATTTGGTTGTTTGTTCAGGTTTAACGTCCGTAATGGAGAGTTGTCAGTCAAGGGGAGGCAATCATCCAAGAGAATAGGGGTAGATAACATATCTGCTTTCCTGAATACCATTAAAAGCCAAAACAGTTTCTTCAGGGGATAATGTCAGTGGGACGAAGACTGTGCTACTCATCTTTGATCTCTCCTTGGTTTCAGCGTGCCAATCGCTATTTTCTGCTTGAAATCCCAGTCAGTAAACACTATTTTGTAACTGACTTTCAAAGGATAAGGGGATGGGATAGCTCAGTGGTCAGAGCACTCACTTTCCCCCAGCTGATGTTAAGCAGTGGGTGACCATATGCATGCCTTGGCATCAGCACAGTTCCTCAAGTTCACCCAGCTATAAATGATTACCTGCCTCTTTAGGGTCAGGGAAGGTAAAGCAGTGAGGGAGAGTCAATATGCTGGCCCTGTAGAAGCTAAGTCTCTGATGCCTCGCTTCCCTATGATCATGTAGGTTATGGGACACCTTTACCTTTACCTACATAGGATAGTTCTAGTATTTTTGATTTGACATACGTCTACCCCTAAGTACCTCATATTGTATTTCATTACACTTCCAAATACATTCATTCTTTTCTTATCATTTGGTTTGTATGTGTAGCATTTATCCACACAAACTAACACATTCAAAAGAACAGCAGCAATACCTACCTCTGAATAAACCTTGACAATGTTAAACGTTGAGATTTTACAAAGAAAATGATAATCAGCATGCTGAAATCCACAGAGAGGTCAAAGGTGAGCAACACGCTCTTCACCCAACCAATGCATCCACAATGTTTTGGTTACAGTTGGGGACACAGTCTTCCATTTTATCATGCTAATGCTTTCTGTTCTGGGTACGCAAGGTTTGAACTTGCAACTCCTAGGACGTTGATCGAGAGATAAGCAAATGAGACCAGCATTCAGCCAATGCCGTGCATGCTGATGGCTCAAGTTGAGGTGTCAGGGATGACGGCCATTGTTCACTGACCGCACTGGGAGGACAATGCATGGCCAATCAGGAAGTTGACCCTTTATCACGTGATCCACGTCACTGCTGTAGCATGTGTCATGAATATGCATGGATTTCTGCACACAGATTTTTGTGACGGGGCTCAAGCAGTGTCGCGTGCTTTATCGTGCCTTTGCTTTTTTAAAAAAAAAAACAAACCCTAACTGCTGTCAAGTGTTTGACAGAGTTTAATGAATGTTTCAGACTTTGATCTCGTTTTTAATTTACTGGGGTAGAGTGCTAATTACGTTTCAAATTTAAAGCCACGAGTTGAGTTTCCTGTGTGTGTGTGTGTGTGTGTGTGTGTGTGTGTGTGTGTGTGTGCGTGCGCGCACTCACACATGTGTGTGTGTGTCTTTGTGCATGCACACTTGTGTTCTCACAATTTATTTTTGCCAGCGTGAGTTTAAATGCATTTAGAAACTTTATGAAAGTTGTCTGGATCTTTTTGTACCGTGAATAATTTATAAGGGCTGTGAAACTTTAGCTGAAAATACTGCTGATTTTAAAGCACATCAAGCCCAGTCATTATCTGCCTGATTAGGTTTAATTTTGTGGGCTACTTTCACAGTGGCTTGTTATCAGTCCATGAGGGTGATCACTGCAGAAAAAGAGATAGATGAATTGTCTGTTGTCCTGAATATTACTTTAAGTCAAAGCAAATTTGGGTGTACTTGGTTTTTTCTCTTTGAAAGCTGCTTTTCTTTTCTGATTTTTCATTCCTCAGCTAAAGATCTTTTAACTGTTTTACTTTTACACCACTTTAAGTCACCAAAGGTTTCTCTTCATGAAATTTGGGCTGTTCTCCTCAGGGAGAATGTGTTGCCACAAGAGCAGCATCGTTCATTATGCTTTTTCTTGTCTGCAAATTTATTTGTTTTCCTCTCAGAGTGTTTTTTTGCTACATAATTTTGCCAAGGACACTCCTCTTGTTGCAGCAGGTTCTTTCATGTGCCTAAATAATTTTCTGCAACACATGGGACCTAATTTTATTGTCTCATCTGAAAGACTAGTAGCCTACCACAAATCACTGTTAATGAATAGGGGAAAAGTATTGGGCTCAAAATGGGGTTCGAACCACCGCCTACTTCCGACCCAGACTTTTGATTTCTAGGCAGGCACGTTGCCTTCTACCAGCCACACTGTGCAAATCCAGCATAACGCAGTCAAGACCCAGTGCAAAAATTATCCCCTTCCTTTTAAATAAGTCTACGTGGGATCAGTTTGTGCTATAGCTGGCACCAGCTGGGATAGAATGGATAGCAGCTGAGAGTAACCAAAAGTGGGGGAAACTGAGAGCTGTGAACAGTGAGACATTACCTACGTGACAATTTTTATCATCATGAAGGTAGCCATATTCTGACTTCAGGGAGGGTACTGATGTAAACTTCAAGGGGAAAATCCCCTCACACAGGTCCCGCAGTGGCGGCTCAAACCTAGGTAGTCAGATCACAAGTCCAATGCTTCATCTCTAGGCTATTCTGTCCCCAACTTTTTCATTTACAGATTTTTTCAGATAACTCTCTTGTTCCAGAAATTATTATCTATCTCTCTATCTATCTATCTATCTATCCTGTAGTTGGCCACTGTGTGGGCACCCCGAAGACTTGACAACCATTCCTCCATTCCTCTCTCTGTTCTGTCTTTCTCCCAATCAATTCTTACATGTCTCTTAATACATAAGCATACAGGATCATAATCTACCATCTTTTTAAAAGACTAGCATCCAAACCACTCACATTCAAGTGAATAGGGAAAGTCAGAGGATGAATAACATGCTCTTTCGTATAGAACATGCAGAACAGGTACCTTACTGCCATGCAGCTGACCCATCATTTAGATTTTCCTGCCTCACCAGAGAGATAACATGTTGACATGAGCAGTGAACATGTCAGGTTTTTGGAGGGAATGTGGTATAAGAGGGGAACTGGAATGGGGGGGGGGGGGGGGAGGGAGGGCAAATGAGTCAGTATCAAACCCATAAATCTTAAGCTGGCAAGTGCAGTGATTTGAAAAGTGAGACTAGCCTTCACTCAAAGCCAAGCATGGTCATGAATAAAGATAAGGTGTCAAACCAGCCACCATTGAACAGTGGTTAGCATCTTGGGTAACAGACTGGAAGGTCGCAGGTTGGAATCCCATGAGAGCTACAGGGATATTTTGGGCCAGCTTTTACCCAGAGTGAATTGCTAAGAGCTCATTAGGAAGAGTGCAACCTCACAGTTGAGTTTCATACCCTTTATGGATATGATTTTGATAATGTAGCTCAAATTACATGACTAACACTACAGATGTATGTTCCTGTTGGGCCTAATAGACAAGGGGATATATCATGATAAAATGCATAGAGCATGCACAGCCCTGCCAAGTAGTCTCGAAGTAGGGGCACTTCCATTGCAGCTTTATGAAATCATCCTCATTGTGATTAATTATCATACAATAAAAGAAAACTGTCTCCGATTTGATGGTCTCTGTTGCCCTGGTCTCATAGAGACATCAGTTTTGGTTTCCCCTGTACACTTTTCTGCTTGTGGTGAGTTTTGTGTCTGGGTAGTAGGTTCACAGGAGGGGGTCATTAAAGGGATGATGAGGTAGTCATCACCTTCTACTGGCATCTCATCTAGCCTAGCTCCACAACTGAGGTATTACTGTCATCAGTAGGGGGCTTAGTAGGTGATGTCCTGCATATGCTACCTCAGAACAGGCATGACTAAACACCACCAAAGTGACCCAGCATTAGTGCATGGCCACTCTGGTTAGTGGCTCGATGGGGACCTGACATTGATGGGCTCTCTGTGGACTTTGGACCTTGATGATGTGACATGACAAATCTGGGTCTTGCTAGGGCAGAAAGATTAAAATGAGCGGTGTTGGAACAGCAAGAGTGGAACATCACAAAAGATGAAGCAGGAGTGTTTATTTTCTTTTAAAGATGAGATGTCAGTGGTGATGGCCATTGCTCACTGACCAAACTGCGTGGACAATGCTGGGCCAGTCAGGAAGGCGACCTGTCATCACGTGACCCACGTCACTGCCTGTAGCACGCACAGACATTCTCATGAATATTCATGGAATTCTGCAGTCGGTTTTTTTTGTAGAAGTGCTCTATCAATGTCCCATGCTTCATCCTGGTTTTTAAAGTATTAGTGACGTGAAGTGTTTAACAGAGTTTAATTAAGGAATGTCTCTTGCCATTTTGGTTTTAAAATTATTGGCTTCAAATGTTTGTTGAATTTTTAGAGCCAGTGCTGGGTGTGTGTGTGTGTGTGTGTGTGTGTGTGTGTGTGTGTGTGTGTGTGTGTGTGTGTGTGTTGTGTGTGTGTTGGTGTGTAGTGTGTGTGAGTGTGTGTGTGTGTGTGTGTTGCTGTGTGTGTGCATGTTTGCGTGCATGCGTGCTTGTGTGTGTGTGTGTGCGTGGTGTGTGCATGTGTTGAATGTGTGTGTGTGTGTTTGTGTGTGTGTGTGTTTGTTTGCTTGAGGGCTTGTGTGTGTATTTGTGTCTGTGTGTATGTGTGTGCATGCATGCATGCGTGCATGCTTGTGAGGGTGTGTGTGCGTGTGCTGTGTGTGCCTGTGTGTATGTGTGCCTGTGTATGTTGTGTGCGTGCGTGTGTGTGTGTGTGAGTGTGTGTGTGTGCATGCCTGTGTGCGTATGTATATTCAAGCGTGCATGCACAAATATGTTCCTACAAATGTTCGGTTTTGTTTGAGTGTGTAAAGCACAGATGCTTTTTCTAATTTTATGAGAAATCTCCAGCTCCTTCCTCTCTTTCATTGAATAATTCATGAAATCTGTGAGGCATTGGTTAAAACTTCTGTTGACTTTTACAGCAGATTAAGAACAGCGATTATCTGTCTGAGTAGGATTTAACACTGTCTGCTACTTTCAAGATGGATTCGTGTCAGTCCAGAGGCATAACCATTATCTAAGAAAAAAAGGGAAATAACTCCTCTGTTGTTTTGAATATCATTCACAGTAAACAAAAAATGTATCTGCATAAGATTTGGGTAATTGTTTCCCTTTTCTAATGCTAAGTTTTGGTCTGTGGGTTTATTTGCTTTCCTTGTGATTGGAGGCGGGATAGCTCAGTGGTCAGAGCACTTGCTTTCCACAAGCCAAGGTTAAGCAGCATCGAGTGTGGTTACCAGTTGGATGGGTGACTGTTTGATCGCCTTGGTTTCAGTACATTCCCACTGTCCACCCAGCTAGAAATGGGTACCTGTTCTCTTTAGGGTCGGGGAAGGTAAAGCAGCGAGGGAGAGGAGGTGGGCGCTGCCCTCAATATTCTGGCCCCTAGA
>CM060326.1:45875588-45898088 GCA_030674155.1 Stramonita haemastoma | reverse complement strand
TTCACGGGCTGATCCCTGCCGAGTATCTGGAGCTGGACTCCAAGCTGATGGAAAGTTCTGGGTGCCGGACCTCTACTTCTCCAACGAGAAGCAGCCGCCTTCCACTCCGTCACGGTGCCCAACAGAATGCTGCACCTCTACAGCAACGGCACCGTCATCTACAAGATCAGGTAGTTTGTTTTGGTTTTGTTTTTTGTTTTTTTTGTTTTTTTTGTTGTTTTTTGTTTTGTTTTGTTTTATTTTTTTTTTGTTTATTTTATTTTATTTTATTTTATTTTATTTTTTTTTTTTTATTTTATTTCATTTTTTATTTTATTTCATTTTTTTTATTTTATTTTTTTTTTATTCTATTTTTATTTATTTTTTTATTTTATTTTAGTTTAGTTTAGTTTAGTTTATACCGCTTTATGTCACAGCAGATCTCTCTGCGTGAAATTCAGGGCTGCCCTTCCCGGGGGGAAGAGCGCGTTGCCACAAGTGCAGCACCTACCTATTATTTTATTTTTCTTGTCTGCAACTGTATTTTGTTCCCCTATCAGAGTGGCTGTTTTTTTTCTTTTTTTTAACAAAATTGTGCCATGGACAGCCTCCTTGTTGCCGTGGGTTCTTTTACATACGCTAAATAATGATGTGTAACATACGGGGACCTCGGTTTATCGTTTCATCCGAAAGATAGCATCCAAACCCCACTCATTGTCTAATGGATGGGGGAAAAGTTTTGGGCCCAGACTCTGGGAGTGGGATGGAAGGATGGGGAAGCTGGGGGGAGGGGGAATTGATAGATCTTGACTTATGCCTATGAATTCCTTGGAGAACAAAGGGCCGCAACACCACCCTTCCAACAGACTCGGTTCTGGGAGATTTTCTTCAGCTCGGCCCACGTCATTCCAGCTGCTTTCGTCTCTCCTTCGATGCCTCTGCGCCAGGTCTGTTTTGGTCGGCCTACTTTCCGCTTCCCTTGTGGATTCCAGTCACAGGCCTGCCTGGTGATATTTGAAGCAGGATTGCGGAGGTATGGCGCATTTGGCTTTATATCAGAACAGTCATCCAGTTCACCCAGCTGTAAATGGGTACCTGCCCTCTTTAGCGTCATGGAAGGTTAAGCAGCGAGGGAGAGGAGATGGGCGCCGCTCTCAACAAGTTGGCCCCTGGAGAAGCTGAGATCATCTGATGCCTCGCTCCCCTACGTCCACATAGGTTATGGGACATCTTTACCTTTTACCTCTACCTTTTTCACCCGACGCGATAACACAACGTTTTCTATAGATTTCTCTTTCTTTGTGAAAATTATATGTTCTGATTTTTTTTCTGTTGGAAGCAGTGTAGAAGAATATCACTTACACGGTGATGTATTCACTTTTAATCTGAGTCTTTAGTTTTAACAAGGTGACAGTTCTAGTGTGGCCCCTGTGGTGGTCATGACTTTACACACGAGGCGTCAGACTAAAGGAAGGGGAACGGGGCGGGGGGCGTGAGAGGTAGAGAATCTGGAGGTATGGTAGCGGAGATGTGGAAGGGATGGCTGGTTTCCGGTAGGCTGGTTAGCTTGATGGATGGGCTGGAGGGTGGGTGTGCCTGGAGAGGGGAGAGGGGTAGGGATCAAGGGAAGAGGGGGTGAGGGTGTTGATGGATTGAACCAATGGTTGGCAGCTGGTTAGAGGACTTGATGACTGACTGGCTTCTTGCTTGGTTAGTTAGTTGATGAATTGACTCGTTTGCTACATTCCTCGCATCAGAAGTTCTGAAGGATTATTTTTCTTGTTTACTTTGGGTGTATTTTTGTTTATTTTTACTTTGGCAGTTTTCTTATTATTTGCTGTCGCTTTCTGTTGGGACAGAACAACATTTATTCTTTATGTTTTGTTTAGCTTTATCTATTTTGGTCTGCTTCTGTTTGGATTTTGTTTATAATGCTGAACATACAGTAGCGTTTCACCAGGCGCGACTTACTCACACATACAAACTGTACACATGCGTTGTACAGAAACCATCAGTGCAGGGCTGCTCTGGGGCACCCACCAGAGGGAATCCAGCACTGTGGCTGACCGTTTGGCAGTGTGCTGTAGTGTCTGTTGTCTGTGCACGAAAAACACCTACTGAGTCCTCTGCTGACCACAGTCTTAAATAAGTCACACGGGGAACAGACTTAGTGTGTGACCACCCTGAACTGTGAATTGATAGTGGGGACCATCCACAGCATGTCTCTGTTCTCTTCTGCCTCTTCTAGCGGTCATCACTGCTGTAAAATGAAAATTGGAAATTTGCAGCAAGGCAGGTGTCCTGGAGTAGTGTCCTGCCCTCCATGAGTAGGAAGTGTGCCGGAGACTCTAGCTGTCCGTCATCTCATCATCATCATCATCATCACATCATCACATCATCACACAACAGCAGCAGCAGCAGCAGCAGCAGCAGCAGCAGCAGCAGCAGCAGCAGCAGCCCTCATAGGCAGCCTTTCTCTGACTTACAAGCCTGAGTTTTTGACGTTGCAGGCTGGTGGGTTGGCATTGGTGTCAGGGACGTAGTCCCTTAACTGTTTACTGGGTTGATGTTCTGTGTTCGGGGTAATCTGCACGGCCACCATCAGCCTGTCTGTCTTTTTACATGACCTTATCCCATCTAGTTAAGGAAGGTGTTCTTCGGAATCATGTCATCTCACTCTTTGTGTGTGTTCTCTTCAGAGATTTTTCCAACATTTCAACCTTGCACTGGCCGGTTTGTGTGGTACAAAATAATACTAGATGTATCACGAAACGCTTTGTGTTGTGTAGGTCAGCTTCGATTGAGAGTCTGAAGAGAAGGATTTGCTAGCTGATTGTTGACAGAGACTGCTTTCTGGATTCTTGTGGGGTTTTCTATCCAGCATCCCGTTCTCAATGAAGTCGGGCTTTGTGTATTTGTGACGCGCTACCACAAAAGGTACGTTAAGTTGCAGGGAGAGTTTTCGCCTACGGGCCGAAAAAGGCGGCTACACCTATTTTTGGCGATTTTTATGTCTTTTGCAGTTTTGCTTTCTTCAAACATCTAAAAATCGTATTACAAAGTTTCAGAGTCCAATTTTAACTTACAAAGCTTAAAAGTTCTGTTGCTAAGATTTTCTGATCAAGACACAGGTACACATTTCAAGAAACGTTAAACCCAAATTTCTCAAAATGGCCGCCTCACCACTTTGTAAATTCAAACTCCTGTAACTTTGCTTTTAGTCAAAATACAGCAAAAACAAGTACATACTTGTAAAGCTACATGGTTGAACTTTCTCACTGCGTCAAAATCTGAAAAATGATAAAAGGGCACTTACTGTGCCTTTTTGTGAAAGTGCTCGATGTGTTGTACTTGACAATCCTCCCAAGGTATCTACTGTTTTTGATCAGTTCCATTCCACTTCAATCAGCTTGAATATAATAACCATCAACTTCAGAGGTCGTAGTTATCAGGTAGATCCCTCGTTCAAGACTCTCCTAAGTTGGACACAAACATGTCACAGATGGGGATACAATCATCGTGATTCAAGTCAACATGTGATCCTTCAAAATATGAGAAACTTGAACTGCTTTGTGTGTGTGTGTGTGTGTGTGTGTGTGTGTGTGTGTGTGTGTGTGTGTGTGTGTGTGTGTGTGTGTGTGTGTGTTGTATGTGTATGTGTGTATGCCTGTCTGTTTGTCTGTCTGTCTTTCTTTTTCTGTCTTTGTCTGTCTGCCTGCCTGACTCTGTCTGTCTAACTGTCTGTTTTCCTGTCTGTCTGACTGTCTGTCTGTCTGTCTGTCTGTCTGTCTGTCTGTCTGTCTGTCTGTCTGTCTGTCTGTCTGTCTGTCTGTCTGTCTGTCTGTCTGTCTCTCTCTCTCTCTCTCTCTCTCTCCTCTCTCTCTCTCTCTCTCTCTCTCTCTCTCTCTCTCTCTCTCTCTCCTCTCTCTCTCTCTCTCTCTCTCTCTCTCTCTCCAACCTTTCTGATGACGGAGGATTGACATTAATGTTAGTAATGAGGTGTAAATGAGATCATCAAGTCAACGTCTCTTTCCTTCCCCCTTCCTTCCCCTCCTTTCTCTTCCTTCTCTTCCTTCTCTTCCTCTTCCTTTGCTCCCTTTTCCTTGTCGTGCATTACCTTCTTCGTCCTCTTCCTCCCCTCTCCTCCTCTTCATGAGTCAGCTGTTACTTTTCCTCTTCCTCCTCCTTATTTTCTTTTCTACTCACTCTCATTTTGCGCACACGTTAAAACCTGTGCCGTTTTTGGAACGGGTAGGCCATCGTGTGCCGTAGGAACAGAACTGCACACACACAGGGACTGTGTGTTAGAAAAAGTACATGAGTGCTTATTTCGTTTCCTCGATATAAAAGAGAAAAATTAATAATTACATGAATGGATGAGTAAATAACTAAATAGATAATTAAATAAACAAATGACAAAATTTTCTTACTCTACCTACATCTTATCTTCCTCTTCTATTTCTTCAGCTTTCTCTCCTCATCCCCCTGTTCCTCCTTCTCCTCCTTCCTTCCTCCCTCCGTTAGGTGTTGAGGTGGGGGGGGGGAAGGTGGTATAGAGCCGGATGGAGGGAGATCTTTACTAATGGACAAGGCAACCTTGATTCCCTCACCTTTTCCTTGTAGTGCGTAACTGAGGTCCTGCACGATTTTCACTGTCTGTCTGCTTGTCTGTTTGTTTGTGTGTTTGTGCGTTTCTGCTTCTGTCTGACTGCGTATTAATTTTGTCTGCTTGTCTGTCTGCATGACTACCCATCTGGTAGTCTATCTGTCTGCTAGTCTATATGTCTGTCTGCTTGTCTGTCTCTGTCTGTCTGGCTGGCTGGCTGCCTGCTTGTCTGTCTGTCTCTGTCTATCTGGCTGGCTGCCTGCTTGTCTGTCTGCTTGTCTGTCTCTGTCTTTCTGTCTGTCTGGCTGGCTGGCTGGCTGTCCCTCACTCTCTCATGACTTTTTTTCTCTCTCTCCCTCTGTCTGTCTGTCTATCTGTCTGTCTGTCTGTCTGTCTGTCTCTCTGTCTGTCTGTCTGTCTGACTCGCTCTTTGTCTCTCTGTCTCCTGTCTCTGTCTCTGTGTCTGTCTGTCGTCTGTCTGACTCGCTCTCTGTCTCTCTATCTCTCTCTGTCTCTGTCTCTGTCTGTCTCTCTGTCTCTGTCTGTCTGGCTTTCTGACTCGCTCTCTGTCTCTCTGTCTCTCTGTTTCTCTCTCTGTCTCTGTCACTGTCTGTCTGTCTGTCTGTCTGTCTGTCTTCTCTCTCTTCTGTCTTCTCTCTCTCTCTCTCTCTCTCTCTCTCTCTCTCTCTCTCTCTCTCTCTATCTCTCTCTCTCTTTACAAAAACCGCATACACATGGGGACTGGATGTAAAAAGCACAAGAGTGCATATTCCATTATCCTCGATATAAAAGAAATCAAACAAAATCTCTCTCTCTCTCTCTCTCTCTCTCTCTCTCTCTCTCTCCTCTCTCTCTCTCTCTCTCTCTCTCTCTCTCTCTCTCTCTCTCTCTCTCTCTCTCTCTCTCTCTCTCTCTCTCTCTCTCTCTCTCTAACAGAGACCGACCGATATGGTGGAACCACGGATAGAGAGAAAGAGAAAAAGATAGAGAAAGTGGCATAATAATTGTCGAACATTTTCATCAAAGGAACGACTACACCGCTGCACTGCTCACAGAAAAACGGGCAATCAGCAGGGAGAGCCATATCTAATGGACAGCAGTCCACCATGAAAGACTATCGTTAACAAGGCGCCATCGTTTTTGCACACTCTACCTTTCAACAGCATCAACAAACACGCCATCAAACAATTAAGACAACGAGTGAATGTGGCGGCAAAAAGTGACAGTGGGAATTTTCTGAATGTCTTTGTTTTTTGTGGGGGGAGGGGGAGGGAGGATCAGATTTAATGGTTGGTCCGTGGTAAGAATGTCCTAATGATGAGTTGAGAGTACAGGGAGATATTAAGGTCGAGTCTCCTCTTCTGTGGTGTCTGAGGGAATCTTCTCTTGGAATCGTCACTGGTTTTTATTCTATTCCCTCCTGAAAATTCTTCACATGAAAAATACGTCTTGTAAGTGATGGCATGCAGTGTGTACGAATTTAAAATCTATACACGTTTCAAGGAAAGAGTAGGCTAGCTGAAACTGATAGTTGGGATAGAATAAACATACCTAGCATGCATCCTGCCACATGGAGGGGGGGGGGGACAAGCTCCACAAAAATTCAACATGCTCATTACACACTGAAAGCCAAATTCAGTACAGTGCGCCAGCAATTCCTCAAGGAATGCAGACCGAGATTTGGTGAAATGACGTTGATAAATCGGGTGTGTGCATGGTTGGTGCACTAGTTGTTCACTTTGCCTTGCATTATTTTATTTGGCTTTGTTGAAGCTGCAGCTTGGAAACTGGCCAGGTTCTGAGGTTCCTGTTCTGTTGCCGTGATGGCGTGTCCATTCCTCATTTTGTTCCCCAGTGCTTTGGGTGAGGCAGGCAATGAAGCAAGTGCTGTGCTGATTTCTCTGCAGATGCTGTGAAGCGTGTATGTGGAATGTTCCCTCCCCCCATGTGGATACGCTTGGATTTGTTTTTGTTTTTTTTGTTTGTTTTTTTTGGTCGTTGGTGGTGGTCTTTTTGCTTTTGGGTTGGGTTTTTTATTTGGTTCTTTTTGTGATTTGTTTTGGTGCTGTTTTGGGTTTTTTTTTGTTTGGTTTAGGGTTTTGTTCATGTGTGTGTGTGTGTGTTTTAGAGAGATTTCTTTTACTTTACGTTTCTTTTTTGTGTTTTTGTTTGTTTGTTTATTTGTTGGGGTTTTATGTTTATTTTTCGGCAAGAGCTTTTAGTTTCGCTAATGGTAAGATTTTTGCAAAATGCGACCGTCCTCCTCCCCCCCCCCCCCCCCTATTTAGGTCAGCCGCATGCCGACTTCGGAAATGGTTCTAAATACGGCACCTGTGCGCATGCACGGTTTTTTTTTTGTCATTTGTTCCTACTGGCGCACAATGGCCTACTCTCCCGAAAGGCGCAATGGGTTTTAACGTGTGCGCAAGATATTCTGCATGGGTTCGCACACGGGGGCCTCAGTTTATTGTCCAATCCAAAGAACCTCTTCTACAGTTTGAAATCTTCATCCAATAAGTTGTGTTTTCTTTTGTAGTTCAGAAATAGTACAAGAAAGAGTGAAGGACATGAAGATAGTGTTGTTTAAAAAAGCAAAGAGGGAAGGATTTGTCCTGTAAAAAGGAAGGCATGATTTCAGCCTGTGTTGATTATTATATAAGGGACGGTGTAGTGTAGTGTAGTGTAGTGTAGTGTAGTGAGTGTAGTGTAGTGTAGTGTAGTGTAGTGTAGTGTATGTGTGTGTGTGTGTGAGTGTGTGTGTGTGGTGTGGTGTGGGTGGGGTGCGGTGTGCGTGGTGGTCGGTGTGTGTGTGGTGTGGTGTGGTGTGGTGTGGTGTAGTGTGGTGTGGTGCTGTGGTGCGGTGCGGTGCGGTGCGTGCGGTGGTGTGGTGGAGTGCCGTGTGTGTGGTGCAGTGCGTGCAGTGCGTGTAGTGAGTGCAGTGTAGTTAGTGAGTGCAGTGTAGTGCAGTGTAGTGTCAGTGCAGTGCGGTAGTAGCGTGAATGTAGTGTAGGCGTGAGTGAGTGTAGTGCAGTGTAGTGTAGTGTAGTGTAGTGTAGTGTAGCGTAGCGTAGCGTAGTGTAGCGTAGTGTAGTGTAGTGTAGTGTAGTGTAGTGTAGTGTAGTGTAGTGTAGTGTAGTGATGGTTAGATGGTCAGACTTGATATCTGGCAGCAACGGAGGGTGATGGTAACAGTCTTTGCAGAGGTGGCTGAGCAAAGTGAATTTTCCCCAGAACTTAACATTTGTCCTTATTCCATTCACTAGCAAGTTTTTTTTCGGAAGAAACTACATACTGAAGTCTCCTTTGAAAATGTGCACACCTGCAAGCGTACAGACATACAGACAGACAGACAGGCAGACGGACGGACACACACACACACACACACACACACACACACACACACACACACAACACCCTACACACACACACCACCATCATCTCCACCACACATGCTCTCTCTCTCTCTCTCTCTCTCTCTCTCTCTCTCTCTCTCTCTCTCTCTCTCTCTCTCTCTCTCTCTCTCTCTCTCTCTCTCTCTCTCTCTCTCTCTCTCTCTCTCTCTCTCTCGATGAGCTTAACCGATTACCCTCGTTTAAAAAAATTTGTCAACTTGTTCCATTGTATACATTGTTCAATGTTATTCAACTCATCTCGTCTTCTTCTCTTCTCATTATAAATATAATTTTCTCTCTCTCTCTCTTCTCTCTCTCACACACACACACACACACACACACACACACACACACACACACACACACACACACACACACACACACCAATTATTCACTGACCCACTTATAAAGATGGACCACTCAAATGAAGCCTAATATCAGTTAGACTAGGTCCCTTGTGTTTCCTCCCTTTCTGCAAGGGAGAGAACTCTGTTACTGACGCTGTTTCGAGGACTCCATTTCAAAGCCACAAAGTTTGACAGAAACCAAGAAATTTTCAGTGCGCCCGGCCTTTCTCAATTCTCCGCCTTTTTTACTTCAAATGTAAGAATTCCCTCCACATCCAAATCGGATTCACTGGGGGGGGGGGGGGGGGGGGGGGGGGGGGGGGGGGGGGGGGGGGGGGGGGGGGGGGGGGGGTCTGTGTGACTTTTTTGAAGCCGAACGGCATTGCTACTCTTTTTCGCTCATATGACAGACAACAATAGTTGCTGGCTCGGCATTTGAAGAAGAAGAGAAGAAGAAGAAGAAGAAGAAGAAGAAGAAGAAGAAGAAGAAGAAGAAGAAGAAGAAGAAAAAGAAACAACGGGTTGAGTGTGTGTTAGGATCAGAAGAGAGTGTTATCGATCTATGTATCTATGTATCTATGTATCTATGTATCTATCTACCTATCTGTCTACCTACCTTTCTATCTACCTATCTACCTATCTGTCTACCTACCTTTCTATCTACATATATATATATATATATATATATATATATATATATATATATATTAGTATGAATGAAGATGAAAGGTTTTTGTGAGAGAAAGGTCTAGTATGAGAGAAAGGTTTAGTATGAATGAGTATGAAACTTTTTGAGAGAAAGGTCTAGTATGAATGAATATGAAAGGATTTTGTTAGAGAGAGGTCTAGTATGAGAGATAGGTGTAGTATGGATGAAGATGAAAGGACCTTTGTGAGAGAAAGGTCTAGTATGAATGAAGATGAAAAGATCTTTGTGAGAGAAAGGTCTAGTATGAATGAATATGAAAGGATTTTTGTGAAAGAAAGTTTTAGTATGAATGAAGATGAAAGGGGGAGGGGGGGGGGGGGGGGAGGGAGAGGAGGGGGGGGGAGATCTAGTATGAGGGTAAGGTCTAGTATGAATGAAGATGAAAGTATTTTTGTGAGAGAAAGGCCTAGTATGACTGAAAATTGAAGCTCTCTCTCTCTCTCTCTCTCCCCTCCCTCTCTCTCTCTCTCTGTCTTGCCTTTTACTTTCCTTTTTTCTATGTCTTTCCCCCCCTCCCCTTAAATATATATATTTATACTTTTTATTTACTTTTCTTTTTATCCTTTCATCCCCCCTTTTTATTCTATTCTATTTTATTAAATATTTTATTTATTTTATTATTATTATTATTATTATTATTATTATTATTATTATTATTATTATTATTATTTCCACTATGAATGAAAATGTTACCCCCCCTCCCCCTCTCTCCCCCTTCCTTATACTTTCAGTTATGTACTTTGTTTCGTCCTATTTTTTAAATTATTATTTTACTTATAATTTTTATTTATTTTATTCTTTTATTTTTCTTTTCTTTTTTTCTATTTATTCTTTCATTCATTTATTTATCTTATAATTATTATTTTCACTACTTTTTATTTATTTTTCTATTTCTTACTTTTATTGTTTTTTAGAATAATTTGCCTTTGATTTTATCTACTTATCCCCCTTTTATATATATATTCACATGATAAATCTGGTCACTCTTTTACCTAGGAAATCAGTAAAGTTCATGAATGTTTTAAATTATGAATTGTTTTAAGTAATTCCAATGACATTCTGTTCACTGCTATGTGGTCAATGTTTTAATGCGTTATCATTCTAGTAAAGACCCCCTGAGGAAGAGGTTGCTGCCTCGAAAATTTGGGGAAAAAGTTTACCAAGTGTTTGCTTCTGGTTTGTTTTTCTTCTCTCTCTCTATATATATATATATATCTACCTGCCGATATATCTATCTATCTATGTGCCCTTTGAAAGAGCACAAGGAGAAAGTTGCATATACATGTCGAGTCGGCCACAGATTTTATCAGCAGGCATTTGCAAATGAAGCTGCAATGGGTCATAAAACAAGCGAACACGAAACTTTTACTGATTTTCGAGAAAGCAAATTGGTTCGCAACATAAATCTTGTCTTGACAACAAAAATGATGACTGATTATTTTTGTGCTTTGTGTAGCTAGAAGCGTTGTGACTGTGTAAAATGGAAATGATGAAATATTGTCTGGATGAAAAGTCAATTTGTTTGTTTTCAAATGCATATTTATGTGTGCTAATCAAAAAGATGTTTTTAAAACAATGAAATAAAATGAAACAAAATTAAATAAAAAGCAAAGGCCTCCTTATTTTAAGAATGAACGATAGCCATATACTAATATCAGTATACTTACAGTAAAACTACATGTGTGTTAATGTCAACAACAGAGAAAAGAAGAAGACAATACTGTGTGATATGGATTCCTTGTCGCCGACCGATTTGTTTAAATTGCGTTTATTTTGAAGATGTAATTGTGTGTGTGTGTGTGTGTTGTGTGTGTGTGTGTGTGTGTGTGTGTGTGTGTGTGTGTGTGTGTGTGTGTGTGTGTGTGTGTGTGTGTGTGTGTGTGTGTGTGTGTGTGTGCAAAAGTCCCATTTTCCCGATTCCTTTTGTCACTGACAATCAAATCTTTCACATTCAGCACATGAATCTGAATATCGAATCAATGTGCTCTCTCTCTCTCTCTCTCTCTTCTCTCTCTCTCTCTCTCTCTCTCTCTCTCTCTCTCTCTCTCTCTCTCTCTCTCTCTCTCTCTCTCTCTCTCTCTCTCTCTCTGTTTGTCTGTCTGTCTGTCTGTCTGTCTGTCTGTCTGTCTGTCTGTCTGTCTGTCTGTCTGTCTGTGACTCTCTCTATATCTCTGTCTGATATGGTGAGTGACCATGCTATGCAGTAATGATACCAATGATACCTACAGCACACAATCATCATCTCTGTGCCGTCAGTCACCTCAGGGGACCTCAAAGTCTGGCTTTGCTGCTCCCCAGGGAGCGTTGAGCTAGATAAAATTAATGACAATGACAATGATCATTATGGTTATGCTCATGCTGATGATGCCTTCAGCGCCTGGGCTTTATCACAATTCTCGATTAAACCATTGATGCTAGGGGCAACATCAAAGTGAGAGGCTGTATGATCAGTGGCTTTCCCACTCATGGATTTCCACTTTACAACTTAGTCATTTAGTGACCGACTATGGCTCTCTGACTAGGAGGCTTGACTTGCACAGTCCTTGTGTGCTGCAGCCCAGGGGGCTAGTTGGCCTTTGGAGAACATCTCCTACGCTGACTGTCATGCCCACTTGGCCGAGAGAGTGGGGACTGTACTGTGGGCAAGGCATCTCCACTATAATCAAATTTGTGCCCCATTTCCGAAACAGTTGCTGCCTCCTCTGCTGTTTTTGGAGGTCATCGTCGAACACGACGGACAAACAAACATGCTGATAATAACAGCACCTGCTTTTTTTTCGAGAATCTGGAAAGTAGCAGCAGAAGCACTTCTATTCGTAGCTGTAACAGCTGTAGTAATAAAGTAATTATAGTGGTTGGTAGAAGTGAGGGTGGTAGTGGAGGTAGTACTGTGAACCAATTCTCACTTGCATCGCAAGAAAAATATTTTGTGGAGTCGCTACAGACAAACTGATCTTCAAAACATCACCTCTGGTGACCCCCCACACACACACACTTTCTAACCTTTTGCTGTCCAGGAGATTTATCGGCAAAAAGTTCCTAATGGTGCCTGAAAGATGGAGGAAAGGTCGTAGTCTAGGTGACAGTCAAGAAGCTAGAAAAAGAAAGATGTCATCAACATACATAAGAAAAGTCTTCTTTTTAACTCAGGAGGGAAAACTTGCTGCATAATAATTGTTTGTCGAGCGCAGGGAGTTGATCACAGAATGCATAAAATGTTTCTTATGGGAGGGGGGGGGGGTGTCACACACTGAAAATGACTGGTGAGGGTGGGGGCAGGAGGGGTGTAAAAGTTGTGTTCCAAGGGGACTAACCTCGGCTAGAGACAAGAGGACTTTTTCTCCAGTTGCTCTCGTGCAAAGCCATTCTTCATCTTGCTTCTGTGTCACAGCACTGAGGCCAGAGTTCACATCAAACATGCTTTCTTATTCATCAGGTCAGAGCAAACCTACAGAACAGCTTCACCCGCTGAGACACAATGGAGGCAAAGACCGAGTCTTAGGATGTGAACGACATTTGGGGCTTAACTCCTTAAGGACTCATCAGGATACTGAACAGACATTAGTCAGGCAGCGTGTCTCCGTCAGGCTGAGCCTGCCTGGCTGACCCCATCCCTCTCCAGGTAGCAGGCGGGACGCACGCAAACTGCATAACTAGTATCTTTGTGTCAGACTTGCTGCCGGCAATACTTCGTCTTTTTATGAAAATTGGTACGGTTTTTTTCCCGTGTGGGGGGGTTGTGGATAGGGGGTTCGCTCTTCGACTAGAGCTCTGAGGTTTACCAATGGAAAGATTTTGGTGTATGCTACTCTTTTTTTTTTTACCTGCCATTTAGGTAGTCGCATTCCGACTTCGGGAATAGTGTCTAAACACAACACTAGTGTGTAAGCGGGTTCTGGTTTTAATTGTGTCATCTGTCCATAACGGTACGAAATGGCATACTCTCCCAAAAGGCGGAACAGGTTTTTAACATGCGCGCCAAATGCTCTACATGCGTTTGCAAACGAGGGCTCAGCTTAAAGTCCAATCCGAAGGAGTTAAGGGGAAGGAAGTGGAGTCAGTACTGATGTTAACCACGAAGTAAAATCTCCTAAAACGGGCGCCTCCGTGTTGGTTTTGATCCTGACCCGCCAGATCACGACGAGCGCAACACTCTACCCACTAGGTTATCCTGCACCCTCAGATGGGCTTTAACGTGTGCAAAAGATAACTCCACGCACTTTGGCACACAGGATCGCGGTATATAGCTTCGTCTGGGCTGTCATGGCAATGGAATCAGTACCCACGTCACAACTGTCAGTTTCCCCCACTTTCAGCTCCTCTCAGCTGCTATCCATTCCATCCCATCCCAGTCCAGCTGGTTCTAACTATAGCAGGAACTGACTACATTCGGACTTGGTAAAAAAAAAAAAAAAGGGGGGGGGGGGTGACGCTAATTTCAGCACTGGGCCTGGGACCCTTGACAGAGTGATGCTGCATTTGCACGCTGCGACGTTACCTCCAGGGAAAACATTGCCAGGAGCAGATGCCTCAGCGAAGGCTCGAACTGGCAACCTCCCTTAAGACAGTTAGATGAGGAGTTCGGAGCTCCAGTCACAAGGTTGCTCTCCCATCCCTAAACCCCACCCAACCACCCCTACCCCCCAAACAACAAACCACTGTGGCCTTTGAACACACTTTGTTCCTAACGAGTTTAAAGACGCAGGAATATTCCCAGTGACAATAATTTGAAAATAGAGAGGGAGGACATTCAACCACTCTCTCCCCCTTTGTCAATGTCAAAGTTGAATTTTAATATGAGGAAAATGCAAAAAGTTCCCCCCCCAGTCATTTGCGTCTGATAATTATAACTGCCACAACTGCCGAGGACTGCATTGAAGAAAAATGCAGCACTCTGAAATGATGGACAGCCACCAATTTGTTCAGAAGCATTAGGTCAAGGTGCCAATTTGAAGGGGAGGTCAAGGTGTCACTTCGTTTATCCCTTGCCATCCCGGCTCCTTGTGATAACATGAATGGGGTTTGATTGCAAATTGTAGTCTGTCTGCATTGCCTCTGATAATTTAATGACTCATCTGTCAGAGGGATGGAGGCAGAAGAGTGAACAGCCACAAGTGGGAATGACTTTTAAATCTGGAAAAGATTGAAAGATTTCTCTCTGTCTGTCTGTTTCTGTTTCTGTTTCTGTTGCTCTCTCTCTGTGTCTCTGTGTCTCTGTCTCTCTCTCTGTCTCTCTCTCTCTGTCTCTGTCTTCTCTGTTTCTCTGTCTGTCTCTCGTCTCTCTGTCTCTCTCTGTCTCCTGTCTCTTCTTCTGTCTCTCTCTGTCTCTCTCCTGTCTCCTGTCTCTGTCTCTCTGTCCTTCTCCGTCTGTGTCTGTGTCTGTCCTGCTTCTCTCTCTCTCTCTCTCTCTCTCTCTCTCTCTCTCCTCTCTCTCTCTCTCTCTCTCTCTCTCTCCCCTCTCTCTCTCTCTCTCTTCTCCTCTCTCTCTCACTCTCTCTCTCTCTCTCTCTCTGCTCTCTCTCTCTCTGCCTCTCTCTCTCTCGGTCACTGACCCATGGAATACACTAGGATCAGTAATGATGCATAACAAAGGAAATTACTGTCATCGCCATTCATAGCGCTAAAAAACATCACCTCCTTCACTTCAACCTCCATCCCCCCCCCCCCCCCCCCTGGAAACGAATGAAAGACTGTAACTGCTGATAATGATGATCATGAATAAAACAGCAACACACCCACACACAGTGTTGTACCTGTCTTGTATTTTTTTCCAGCTAAGTTCACAGAATAGGCATGGCAGGGAGAATGTGACGTGGTGATTGGAAAGACAAGACAGACAGACAAAGAACGAACAGAAAGACAGACAGAAAGACATGACAGACAGACACAAGACAGACAGACAGACAGACAGAAACACGACAGACAACAGACAGACAGACAACAGACAGGGGTCTGAAGTGATGTCGGACCATGGGCAGGAGATTCCCTTATTCCCCTGCTGGGTTGGGTTTGTCCTTTTCTCTGCCTGTAAGCAACTGTCTCACAGGGAACAGTAAGGGAGTGAGCGAAGAGGCAGACAGAGGAAACGATGGAAAGCAACATCAGAAGTGGACAGGCCTTAATTGGGTGGAGCGATCTGCTACAGGAGGGCGGAGGACCGTGGGGAGTGGAGGAAGCTGGTTCAAAATATTCAGTGGTGCCCCCACGGTCCGCGGGACTACGGGACAGATGAAGGTGAAGTAACTAGGTGTTTTCAATTCAATTCATTTCAATATAAAGAGCTCCTGACTTCAGTGACAAAACACGAACTGAAGTGGTACGGGCACGTCACACGAGCATCTGGACTGGCCAAGACTTTCCTACAGGGAACAGTACAAGGAAGGAGACGAAGAAGCAGAAGAGAGAAACAATGGGAATGCAACATCAGAGAGTGGACAGGCCTTGGCTGGAAAGACTTGCTACGGAAAGCTGAAAACCGCGAGGAGTGGAGGAAGCTGGTTGTAAAATCTTCAGTGGTGCCTCAACGGTCTACAAGCCTGCAGGATATGTGAAGGTGAAGATGAAGTAACAGGGAGAGGTAGGAGTCTGTACGGTGTGACTTGTCTTAAACACTGCATGACTTTGTGTGTGCTACTTTTCCCCCCCCCCCCCGTGACATTTCAGGCAATTAACACAGGAAAAGAAGAGAAGAGATGGGAAGAGAGAGAAGAAACCAGCATCGCACAGCTCGAGGTCTGTGCTGTGTGAAAGAAAACAGAGCATTCCCTCCCTGGGGTCCACAGACAAATGGCCCTGAAGATGACCATGCCTACCCTGTGACCTATTGCCAGTGGGCAGATGTGATGAATGAGGGCAGGTGGAGTTCCCGTCCCCAGAGGACCCCCCTCCCCTCAGCTCCATGCGGACCACACACTGGCAGCAGAACTCTCCCTTCCTCCCCCCCCTCCCACAAACCAGGTCTGAAGCGCAGGGACTGTGGGCACTGACCACCTCATGGTTATAACCAGCACTAACATTACCTATCTATCTATCCCTTAGTCTGGTGACTGTGGGGGCACCCCTGAAGACTTGACAACCAGTTCCCTCCATTCCTCTCTCTGTTCTGCCTTTCTCAAAAATTTGGTTGAGTTCTAGGCCTGTCCTACGAACTAACACTAACACATGGCGCACAAATACTCTTGGGCTTGTGCGGGCCTATCACAGTCGCTTCAAAAACTACTATTTCTAGGGTGGCGGGCGGCGCCAAAATGGGATGATGACTTACTTCCACCACAGTCCCTAAATCAGGTAACTCCGCCGGGACTGTAGTACAATCTCAAACAATGGTGCACAAATACTCTGAGCTTGATTCACAAGGGAAGGCGGAACCCGGAGCAAAAAACTGGAGTCCGAGACCTAAAGATGAGGTAGATGTCATGAAGACAGTGTCAGAAATGTGGATGGACGGTCTAACGGTAGATAGCATCGAAAAGAAACGGGAGTCATCATGGAAGAGGGTTCTCGTTTGCTCGTTCACTCTAGGGAAAAGGCTCTGAGAAGCAAATTTGATTTTGGAAATAACTCCTAGGAGGTACCAAATTCTTTAGGGGAATTAAACACTGAAACCAGATAGTGACTCTGGCTGGGGTCTCTATTCTCAAAGGGTGGGGAGACGTATAATGTGAACTATGATGTACAGGCCACGTGAAGTATGGCAGGCACTATTCTATCTGTTGTAAGGTACGAATGCACGACGACCTGTTACCAATGGGAGGTCCACTGCCGCTGAATTGAAAGTAGTTTTTACATTACATACAAACGAGGTTTTTGCATTTATCAGTTTCCCAAGCACAAAGAAAACAACTTTTACCACGAGAGAGAATAGAATGAGATATTCTTCCTTTGTGACAACTATACACATAATTTGTAGCGTGAATAAGAGCTGGATAGGTAGCTTTCTCACAATTTTATTCTTTACAAACAGAAGGATGCACTCGATCTCGGTTTATCGTTTTATCTGGCGAGCTTCATACTTACAGGAGGATCGGTAGTCTGGAGTAACTTCCTTACTAGAAAGCGAAAAGGTCTGGGTTTGATCCCTGTTTGTGCCAAAAACTTTTCCCCCATCCACTAGACCGTAAGTGCTGGTCGGGGTGCGAGACTTTTGGGTGAAGTCATAACCGAGGCCCGTGTGCAACACGCATTTAGCGCGAAAGCCACAAAACTAAATTTTCTCGATGGCAGCAAAACATTTCTTCCAAGAAGCAATTTAAAAAAAGCAATTTCGTACCCAGGTTCAACCAGTAACCATTACAGTACATTCCCGTTACTATACGGAAAGAAGTGCTAGTAAAAACTTTTAATTTCTCTATGGCCCAGCAACGATCAGATTGGGGCTCACTCACACCCCTCCACCCCCACCCCCACCACCTCAACTACCACCCAACCACCACCCCTCTCTCGCTGCCTTATCTTCACTGACTGTAGACAGGGTATGTACCTAAGGGAAGTGACAGAGCATGGGAATAAGGGAGGGAGGGAGGGGGGAAGGGTGGAGGTTGCATCAAATCCAAGGCCACAGAAAGCTAGCCAGGCATGCACAAGACAAACTGGCATGATGAAACTGGGTACAGTACACGCTGCCAGGGGCCGCTGCTGCATGCAGTCACTGTGATGACCTGTTGCCCGCTGCAGTCATCACAAGTCAAGGCTGCCGAACAGGGATGGGGATAGCCTAGTGGTTAGAAGAACATTGCGCTCGCAATCTGATGACCCGGGTTTGATTCCCGTTCAAGGGGATATTTTTTCGAAAGAGTAGGCCATTGGTGCCGGTGGGAACAGATGACAAAATTCCCAAAACTGCATACACATGGGGACTGGATGTAAAAAAAAAAAAAGGACATGAGTGCTTGTTCCATTATCCTCGATATAAATGAATGAATAAATAAATAATAATAAATAAATAAATAGATAAATAAATAAGTACAAATCAAGGTTGCAGAAAAGACAATGCCCCGAACCTCAGGACATCACTGCTGCTGCTGCTGGTGATGGTGATGATGGTGTGAGTGCTTATGCCTCAGGGTGCATGCAGACTGGTGTGTGTGTGTGTGTGAAGGCGAACAGAGCTGATAAGGAAGGGTGTGGAGGATGCATGCAATCAACACCAGTGATCATCAGCCTGAGGCCGTGATTGGGGAATAAGATGGATGAGCTCCCGGAGAGTTGCATGGTGTGTTTGGGTGGTAACTAGTGTGCACCTGTAGTCTTTGGGAGAAGCAATGTCTTTTTTTGTCTTTTTTTTTTTTTTTTTTTTTTTTTACTGCTGACTATGTACAATAAATAAATAAATAAATAAATGAATAAGCTGTCTCCTTCTGTGTCCTGCTGTTTCTTTGTTTTGTCTGATCTCTCTGTCTACACCTCTCTCTACCTTTCTCTCTGTCTCTCTAGCTCTATCTTTTAGCTTTTTTTCTCTAATTCTATGTCTCCTGCCGTTTTTTTTTTTTTGTTTGTTTGTTTTGTGTGTGTGTGCGTGTGTGTGTGTGTGTGTGTATGTGTGTGTGTGTGTGTGGTCTTGTATGTGTGCTTGTGTGTGTGTGTGTGATGTGTGTGTACGTGCGTGCGCACCCGCGCGTGTGCTTGGTGTGGTGTGTGTGTGCATTAGCAAATTAAAGCAAAAATGACGAAGTGTCCACGATTAATAAGAATATTAGTCCCATTACTCCAAACACTCGGACTCCATTCAATATTCCTGAAAGCTCACATCATAAATTATTTCACAGATAACTGAGGACGCGTAAGATAACAGTTCTGCGTTCATACAGTGTGACTATTTCGCCATATAATTATGTCATCGTCCAGGTAACTGTGGTATCATTGTACCAGGTAGCTGACCATGATTCTTTCAGCACGTGTCTATTGTAAAATCACACGTGCCTGTGTCATTTGGCTTTGATGTTAAATCCCCTTGGGGTTTGAGATGGTTTTTTTTAATGTATAGAAAAGACCCAGGAACAAAGGCGGCAGACTGAAGTGTTAAAATAATCCTACCTGTGTACTTTGTGTCCCTCAGCCTCCCGTGTGTTTTTGCACGCATAGAAGCCAGGTTGAGAATTGTGATGGTGATGATCAAGGAGAACATCTTCTGGTTTCCTTTGTGTTATTGCTGTCAACTGACAAGACATATATTGGTTATAAAATGTGATGCGTCTTATTTTGTCTCGAAATAAAAAGAATTCATCCTTTTTCTGTCCACTGTCTGTCTGAATGTTAAGTCAGCACACACACACACACACACACACACACACACACACACACACACACACACACACACACACACACACACAAACACACACACACACACACAAACACACACGACTCCCCCCCACACACACACACACAAACACACACGACCCCCCCCCCCCCCCCCACACACACACACACACAATTCCAGGGGACTTCACTCCACTGTTCCTCATTCGTCACTTCCGCCAGAGCGAACAATCCAGCTGAGGGACTATGGGCGGTTACATAGAGTAGCGGGCCTTGGGAATTCTGCTCTGAATGCCCGACAAGAGTTTCCTTTTCCTTTTCCTCCTCCTCCTCTTCTTCTTCTTCCCCCCTCCCCCCCACAACAGTACAACTATTGTGACTGGTGCTTCAGCTACTCTCGCCAATATTACGTCCACCATCACTGTTTGTTATAGTAGTAGTAGTAGTAGTAGTAGTAGTAGTAGTAGTAGTAGTAGTAGTAGTAGTAGTAGTAGTAGTAGTAGCAGGAGATGAGAGAGATGAGGAGATGGGCGCCACCAAGCTTCCTCAAGCCCACTGCAAGGACATGATGAGTAAAACAAAACAGAAAGACATGCCGGATCGGTCGAGGCCCGGATCAACAACGACCGCGCTACCCACTGCAAGTCTCCAGGGTGGGAGTGACAAGTGTGCTACTGGGGCAGAACAAACCCTAAAGCTTCCAGATAAAGGGACAACCATTGGTACATGGAATGTAAGAACTCTGTACCAAACAGGAAGAGTACAGGAACTTACACATGAATTACAGAGGTATAAATGGGACATAGTAGGGCTTGCGGAAGTCAGATGGATTGGCTTTGGAGAAACAACCACGCAAGATGGCCACAAAATATGGTACAGCGGAGAAGAAAAACTACATCAACATGGAGTAGGCTTTATTGTCAGGAAAGAGATTGTGTCAAGCATCATCAGCTGCACACCAATATCCAGCAGACTCATCTCAATCAGAGTTTCTGCAAAACCCCAGAATCTCACCATCATCCAAGTGTATGCTCCAACATCTGACTACGATGACGATCAGATAGAAGAATTCTATGAAGAACTTGAAAACGTCATCTCCAAAACGCCCAAAAAAGACATCCTTATTGTGGAAGGCGACTGGAATGCTAAGGTGGGACCTGATGCCTATGACACCTGGGCAGGAACCATAGGACGATTTGGACTGGGAGAAACAAATGACAGAGGACAGCGGCTGCTGGAATTCGCAAAGAAGCACAAACTGACTTTGGCTAACACACTCCACCCTCACAAGCCATCCAAAACATCAACCTGGCACTCACCAAATGGTCTGATTCATAATCAAATTGATTACATTCTGTCACCCCAAAGATTCAAATCCAGCATAAACAAGGCAAACACAAGAACATTCCCAGGAGCTGACATTGGCAGTGACCACGACCTTGTACTTACTACCATCAGGCTGAAACTGAAAGCAAAACAACAGCCAAAAAGCCCACGCATAAGATTCGACCTGGAAAAACTGAAAGACCCAACAGTGGTTGAGATCTTCCAAGCCAACATTGGAGGAAAGTTTGCCGCACTCACAGCCATCGACAATGATGTGGACACATTGGCCAACAACATCAAAGAAGTGCTAACGACAGCAGCAGAAGAAACATTAGGAAGAAGCAGAACAAAGAAACAACCTTGGGTGACAAATGAGGTTCTTGACCTCTGCGACAAAAGAAGAGAACTTAAAAAACAAAAGTTCACAAGTCAAGAAGCTTACAAGAAGTACATGGATAGCCACAGAGAAGTGAGGAAAAAGATGAGAGAAGCCAAAGAAGCGTGGATAGAAGAACAATGCAACAACATCGAAGCTGGAATGACCAAGGGAAACAGCAAAACAGCTTACGACACTTTGAAAGCACTAACGAAAACCACACAGCCTAAAGCCTCTGTTATTGAAGACAAAGAAGGAAATCTTTTAACGGAAAACAATGCCATCCTCCAACGCTGGACAGAATACTGTGAGGGATTGTACAACTACCCACTACGCCCAGATACCAACATAGTTTCTGACAAACCCCCTGAACACCAAGATAAAGACCCACCAATACTAAGGTGTGAAGTAGATGCAGCTATTAGACAATTGAAGAAGGGGAAGTCCCCTGGAATCGATAACATCCCAGCTGAACTCATAAAAAATGGAGGGAATGAAACAGCAAGGCGATTCACAGAACTTTGTCAGAAGATCCACGACACCAAGGAATGGCCAAAAGAATGGACACAGTCTCTTGTAATACCCCTGCCAAAGAAAGGAAACCTCAAACAATGCCAGAACTACAGAACCATCAGTCTCATAAGTCATCCTAGCAAGATCATGCTGCAGGTAGTCCTCAACAGACTGAAAAACCAAGCGGAAAAACTCCTGGCAGAAGAACAAGCGGGCTTTAGACCAAAACGCAGCACAATGGAACAAATTTTCAATCTGAGAATTCTGATAGAGAAGCATCTCCAACACCAAAAAGACTTGTACCACAATTTCATAGACTTCAAAAAGGCCTTTGACAGGGTATGGCATGACGGCCTCTGGCAAGTACTCAGGCACTTCAACATTGACAGCTGTCTAATTGAAGTCATCAAAGCTCTGTACGAGAACGCAGAAAGTGCAGTTTTTATGAATAAATCATGTGGGCGAGTTCTTCAAGACTACGGTTGGGGTTCGCCAGGGCTGCCTTCTCTCACCTGTACTCTTCAACCTCTTCCTCGAAAACATCATGACAGAGACACTGCAAAACCACCACACTTCCATCTCCATTGGTGGAAGACCCCTTTGCAACCTCAGATTTGCAGATGACATTGACCTCATGGGCAGCAGCAAACAAGAACTGCAAATCCTCACAGACAATTTAACAGATCGAGCGAGCGCATACGGCATGGAGGTCAGTACAGAGAAATCAAAGATCATGGTCAACAGCGCGAGTAATGACATCACGGAAATAAAGATGAATGGAGAAACACTAGAAGAGGTGAGCCAATTCAAATACTTAGGCTCCATCCTAACAAAAGATGGCACATCAAACAATGAAGTGAAAGCTCGCATTGCAACAGCAACATCTGCTCTAGTCAGACTCGAAAAGATCATCAGAAGCAACAACATCAGCTTCTGCACCAAATACCACCTTTACAAATCCCTCGTGATATCTATCCTCCTATATGGCTGTGAATCAT
>CM060326.1:45865588-45870588 GCA_030674155.1 Stramonita haemastoma | reverse complement strand
TATATGCTGGTTATGTTCGTGTTACCGTAACGCACTGACCGCTGATATGAACTACAGAATTTAATTGTGGATATTTGATCTCTGCATGTCTATATACCGAAAGGATTTATGCCACTGGCAGGTCTACAATTGAGGTTGACCCGGGAGATCGTGAAAATATCCCACCCCTCATTCACCATACACACCCGAGATTCGAACCCACGACTTCAAGGACTTATGCAATTGAAGTCGAACGGTCTTAGCCACTCTACTACAGCGTATGTCAGGGCGTTAAGGTTCCAAACCATCCTGATAGCAAGTTTTCCAACTTAACCAAGTTTTTGAGAAGACAGAAGACGGCAAGCAGCAAGAGGGACACCCAGAGCTTTTAGTTTGAAGGGAGAGAGCACTGGAAGTTAAAGGCCAAACCCTTGCTCGAAAGAGGTTTCTTTTCTAATATGATTCAATTTTATTTGTATACCACCTTAAGTTACAGTACATTGTTGTGCGTGAAACCCAGGCTGTTCTCCTCAGGGAGATTGCGTTGCCACAAGAGCAGCGCCACCCATTTTTTTTTTCGTGTATATGTGTATTTTTGTTTCCCCTATTAGATTATCTTTTTTTCTACAGAATTTTTCCAGGGACATATCTCTTGTTGCCGTGTGTTCTTGTACATACGCTGAATATTTGTTGCACACGGGATCTAATTTATCACCTCATGTCCAAGACCATCACTCACGGCCTTGTGAAAGGGGCAAAAAATCTCGGGTACGAACGGGGAAGATTGTCTGCTGTCCAGCTTTGTTGTTGTTGTGATCATCCACATAATACCATCTGTATGGATATTACCCTGACACATCTTTGATTTTAGAGAAAAAAAATCTTTGGCTAGCTCTATTATACTTGGAAATAACTTTTGATCTCTCTCTCTCTCTCTCTCTCTCTCTCTCTCTCTCTCTCTCTCTCTCTCTCTCTCTCTCTCTCTCTCTCTCTCTCTCTCTCTCTCTCTCTCTCTCTCTCTCTCTCTGCCTTAATTACACTTGCGCATGCACAAAACACACAGAGAAAGGTACACTGATCAATAGAAACTCAAAGTATAACCAGTCTATGAAAGGAAGGACGAGGGTCATAAATTCGTTACAACTTTAAAAGCGGCACTTAGGGAATCCATGTGCTTCATTTTTACTCCTTCTCTGCAAACATAAACACTCAGTCACTCACACACACACACTCACACACACACACACACACACACACACACACACACACACACACACACACACACACACATACATACACACACACACAAACACACACACAAACACACACGCGCGCGCGCGCGCGGACACACTATCACCCCTCCCTACGCGCGCGCGCGCGCCACACACACACACACACACACACACACACACAAACAAACAACACATACTGTAACACCCCCTACCTACCTACACACACATGCGCGCGCGCGCACACACACACACACACACACACACACACACACACACACACACACACACACAACACACACACACTAACACCCCCTCCCTACACACTAACACCTCCTCCCTACACACTAACACCTCCTCCCTACACACAAACACACACCATTATTTTTTTCAGAGCCTTTCAAACCTCTGACGTCCTTAACCACTTACACTCATCATCAGTGTTCGTTCTATCTATGCAGAGACCTTCCTGACAGCAAAAGACACTGATGGAATAACCGGGAGCTTAACTCAATAGACAGACCCACATGGACACTGTGGAGAGCTGTCACCTCCCCTCTCCAGTGTCCATAATGACCAGAGGACAGCAGGAAGTATGAAGTTGTCACTCACACACACAGCAAAAAACTCAATCATCCATAGACAGCAAAACATGCGCAGTCGCCATTTCTACCAGGAGGGCACTAACTTGATTAGCACTTTGAACAGAGTTAGTCCTCTCATGTTCTGCTGACAATTATTGTGTTTGTCTGGACTGATACCTCGAGACCTTGACCCTAACACGTCACAGTCATGTGATGAAGGTCCTGTTGTGGGCGGGGTTAAAGGTTAGGAAGTGGGGGGTCAGGGTTGTGAAAGTTGTAAGGAGAATCCGTCATCCCATTCCTTCTGTCGGCCACTGACCCATCTATCCCTCCATCTCCCCTTTGGTTTTATCATCCCGGCCTAGGTGTTTCTGTGCATAAATATGTCACTTCTTTGAAGCACATAGAGAGTGCAGTGGTATCCTAGGCTCATTCATCAATTACTGTCAGAGCCATAGTCCACTTCTCATTGCTAATGCTTTTTTTTTCTACTTACAGTCTGCTCTCCAATGTTCATCATGCAAGGAATACTGTTACCTGTAAACAATAGTACAACATGATATTCAACGGGTTTTTTCTAGAGAGTTCACAGAGAGATGCAGTGCTGGTTATTGGTTTGCTTGGCTATGCAGAACCAAACGATCACGTTAAAATTCATGTTTCCAAAATATCTTCTTTTTTTTTTTTAAATTTCTACTCAAGAGAAAGTTCTGCTGAAGACTTACAGGTTTGTATGTGTAGAACATGGTCTGAGGTGATTAGGGTTTTTGTGCCCTTCTGTCTTCCTGATTCTGCGGGGGGGTTTTCTTACTATTAATCTGTGCAGTAAAAATGTTCGTAACTGTGTTTAGTCCTTAAATTTCATGCAAAAAAAAGAAGTTACAAACAAAAACACAATCTGAGATATGTCTTTAAGACCACAATCCTGTCCGGTAATGACTACATACTACAAGTCATAATATTGAACCAAACTGAACCAAACAAGATTAATAAGCAGCTTACCTCAAGTTTTGTAACTGGCACAATAACTCACCATAAAAAACACGTTTTGATGGCAGCAAACCCATAAATGAAGCCACGCTAGACAAGACATATAGGGGAGAAGGTGAAAGGCTACAGCAAGTGTAAGTAGGAAAGGAAAGAATCCAAGAGAAGAGGAATCCTACAGTAGAGGATCTAGGACCTACTACAGACTGGGTCCCTTGAGAGGGGAAGCCCAGGCCTGTGGAAGGGAGTAGTTTCAAAGTAAGTGTCTGACCTGAAAGCGATCTGTTACCTTGATTAAAGAGGAAGACATGAGCAGGCTAGAGGGGTGGGGGGAGGGAGGTGGGTAGTATGTCAGGTGCGGACAGTCCCTTGCCAGGCAAGGAGCATTGAGGTCAGAACTCCAGTGAGTAAAATAAGTAAGTACACTGGTGGAAGGTTAGTTTATTTTCAGGTCTGAGACTGCTGGGCTGGTTGTGTCATTTTGAGTGTGATGTATATCTGGGTGACTATATTTCCCCTCTCTCTCTCTCCTCTCTCTCTCTCTCTCTCTTCTCTCTCTCTCTCTCCTCTCTCTCTCTCTCTCTCTCTCTCTCTCTCTCTCTCTCTCTCTCTCGTTTATTTATCCCACTCTCGGTTATTTATCCCAGTTACGTATGCATACTTATCACAGATGGGAAAGTACACACCTTCAAAGAAGTTTGACACTCTACAAATTGTTAGGGGCGTTCAATAGTCAGGCGTCTGAAAACTGCACTTCTGGGGTCTTTTTATCCTTATCTTCACACACACCATGCACACACACACACCCACCACACACACACCAACAACACACACATACACACGCACACACACACACCACACACACACACGCACGTGCCACGCACGCACGAACGTGCACCACCACACGCACATACACACTAAAAGAGTGAAAGAATGAGTTTTAACATGCATTATCATTGTCATTATCATTACTATTGTTGTTATTATTGTTTGTTGTTGTTGTTGTTTGTTGTTGTTTTATTGATTTATTATTATTATTATTATTATTATTATTATATTATTATATTATTATTATTATATTATCATTATTTACTTTATTCTTTTCGGTTATTTTGTTGTTATGAGTCGTAACAATGTTGTAGCTAAATATTTTTGGGTGGGGTTTTCTTGCTGTACTTGTTTGCTTGTGCTTCATTTTTGTTAGTTTGTCTGTTTATTTTATAGTGTTTTTTTTTTTGGGGGGGGGGTGTTTTGTTTTGTTTTAGTTGGGTTTATTTTTTTACTAAATAGATGGCTTGATGAAAAAAACAAAACAAATTTATTGCTTACTCAAAACCATCTGGAAATAAAGTTTTGACTTTGACTTTAACTTTGACACTACAACATAACAGGAAGCCTATCTTTACATAGCTGACAAGCCAAATTGCAAGGCTGTCACCTGTGCAGTGTTTGAAACCACCCAAGGTCAGCCTAAAGTGACACGTTGTCACTCACACAGCAAGACTCACTGACGGACAGTGCCAGGGAAAACGGGAACTGACAGTTGTCGTTCCTACCACAAAGGGCAACAACTTGATTAGCACTTTCAACAGAGTGGTCCCCCTCTTTTTTTCCGGCGGGGGGGGGGGGGGGGGGGGGTGGGGGGGGGGGGGGGGAGGGGGGGACGTGCATCCACAGCTGTCAGCGTGACCCTGACATGTCAAAGTCAGTTGACAAGGGGTCAAGTTGGGGTCGCTGTCAAAGGCATGGAATGCGGGGATAGAGTTATTATAGTAATGGAATTTTGTATAAGGCTGGAAAGAAGAAGAAAATGTGTGTGTGTGTGTGTGTGTGTGTGTGTGTGTGTGTGTGTGTGTGCACGCGCGCGCGCGCGCTCCTCCCCCTCACTGCTTTACCATCATCCCTGACTCTAAAGAAGACAGGTACCCATTTAGAGCTGGGTGAACTAGGGGACTGTACTGAAGCCAAGGTGCGCAAATGGTCACCCATCAAAAAGTAAATCATAAAAAAATCTCTATAGCTGACCATCCTGACATGTTTAAGTATTTTTGACTTGACATACATCTACCTTCGAACATCTCGGATTGCATTCATTCTACTTCTAAGTCATTTTTGCTTGTCGTTTGGTGGTGTGGACTCTGTGTGCAGCGTTTATTCACTTATCAAACACAGGCCTCTCTCATTCAAAAGAACAGCAGCAATACCTACCTACCTACTGAAT